>CAWUHX010000111.1:600000-1057028 GCA_963922205.1 Romanomermis culicivorax | reverse complement strand
AGCAGTGGTATCAACGCAGAGTACTACACACCCTCCCCGGCCGGAAAAAAAAGTTGTCAGATACTTTTTTAACTTTTTTAACTTTAGTTTTGAAATTTTTCTTTTAAAACGTTTTTTTCTAAACTTTTTTCTGGAACTTGGAAAAAAATGTTTGATAATAATACTTTGGCGCAATCTTGGAATTACGTTATCTGCTGCTTATTGCTATTTGAAATCTTTATGCAGGAGATAACCTGTGAAAATTTGGTACGAAACTTCGACATGTATCGATCATTGATTCCCGAAGTGATGTCTCATGGCGACGTATGGATGAACAACATTTTCTTTTTGAAAGACGAAAGTCGGTCAGATCAACTCACCGATCAAGTAGCTGCTTTCGTCGATTGGCAAGTAGCATCTTCGGGTTGTGGATTTGAACGACGTGGTTCGAGTAGCCATCTGGTGAGTATAATATTAGCAAGAGAGTAAATCTATTGTTTTATAAAATGCTTTAAAATGGATAAATTAACGCTCTAACTTTTTTCGTTTCAGTCCCATGTAAGTTTAGCAAAAAAATTCGAAATAATATTTTTTATCCAGTTTTATCATGTACAAGCGTTTCAAGGAAAACAGACCTATTCAATACAATGCTCAGTAGCATAAGTCGGCTCACGTCACTGTTGTGCTTATTGTAGAATTGAAGTGACTGTTGCCAAGTTTCCAAGTCTCATCTAACTTCAGTCGTATTTTCTACAAAATCTTGACTGTAGCAGCATGGCTCACAATTTACGCAGCTGTATATTTTCAGCGAATAGATATCCATTAAAAAAGCTTACTATAGCAAGACTGATAACCGTGAATTTGTGGATTTTTGAAGGAACCGCCTATAATTTTAAGGTCAGTTGATCACGTTCTCAGAGAAGCCAACGAAGATGAAGTTCTGCGACTCTACTTCGAAGAATTTAATCGTAAATCTGGACTGTCGATCGATTTTGAAAACGTGCAACGAGTTTACGATCATTTGAAAGCAATTTTCAGTTTGATAGGTGTACCAATGACTGATCTGATGCTACGTAACGTCGAAAAATTGAATGGAGAGGATTCGAATGATGATCCGAAGATCAAAATTTTGAGCCGTATGAAAGTAAATTATAACTTTGCGGCTGCTTATTTTACGAGCAAGTACGAAAAAGGATTGACGGATTGTGACTTCCAACGACGTCAGCACGATATGTAGCTTATACGAAGAAAGAATTATAAAAATAACACCTGTGAGCCACTTGGAAAAGTTTGTTATCGAATTGTTACCGTCGAAAGTGATGCTCAGCATTTTTAAAAGATACATCGCAAAAATCAAGTGCACGACCTCTTGATATTCAACTTCTTTGATCGTCTGATTTTGAAGAATATCAAGACGGACGATGGCCAGTTAACTTGACAAAAAAATTGGGAAAGAACATTCAGAAGTTCTACTCAACCTCCATTGTTCATAGGGGCATCTTCGAAGTCGATTCCTGACGATTCCAAGAAGGTTTAAAAACGCCGACGAAGCGTGTTTTACTATTAAAATCCAAAAATTTCGGAAAATAATTTAAACAATTTATTTCAGCTATTATTTTGTTGCCATTCCATTCCCGGTCATGGATCTGTAGGAATGAAAATTTGAATAATTTTCCGGCATCATGATACCGCTGATGAAATCGGCATTTCTTTCGTTTCTTTTGAAATCGTAAAATAAATATATTTGCGGTTCGAATTTCCCGTGCAAAATAACCCCACCCTTCAAAGCAGCCACCGTGGGACTCCCTGATTTTGAAAAGCAACCTCAAAAGGTCCCATGTATGGTCGAACAAAACTTTATGCCGAGCTCATTGGTCGCAATCTTGATTGTTTTTAAAAATTGGCGGTTTGATCTTTTTCAATACGACTTCAAGATTATCTTGTGAAAATTTTAATACAGTTGAAAAACGTTGGACTTGTTCGTGATGTGTCGTGAAAAATGTTGAGCATCGCATTTTGAATGTAAAAATTTTGATAGCGAATTTTTTCAAGTGACCTTCCTCGTATTCTGTGAGGCATGTAATACTATTAACGATTCCGATGTTCAATTTTTAATTATCTAAATAATAATTTATATAAATAATAAATAATAATTTATATAAATAATAAATAATAATTTAATTAATTTTTTTAATTATCTAATTATTCTTAAATGCCTTTTGTATATGCTAATGATGGCGAGGAAACAATTTTTCTTGTTTAAAAAACAATGTATTAGAAAAAATGGTACCGAGCCATTAGAGCGTGGGACAATAGAGCGCGGACATTAGAGCGCAGACACCAGAGCGCAGGGACATTAGGGCGCAGGACAATAGAGCTCAGGGACATTAGAACGCAGGACAATGGAGCGCAGGGTCATTAGAGCGCAGGACAATAGAACGCGGGACAATAGAGCGCAGGGACAATAGAGCGCAAGGACAATAGAGCGCAGGACAATAAAGCGCGGACATTAGAGCGCAGGGGCATTAGAGCACACACAGAGCGCATTGACGTTAGAGCGCGGACATTAGAGACAATACAGTAGTGGATGCAGGGGCGGAGGGGCCGCGCCTCCTAAACTCATGGCCTAAAATAAAAATTATCAAGACAACGGCTAAACGCAAATTATCAGAAATTTACAGAATTTAATTAAATACTTCAGCCAAAATTAACTTTTCTCGAAATTTTTCTTCTTTCATCTATTTTACATTTTCTTGCCAGTTGTTTCGTCCTTTTTTTCGTTTTGCCTTATTTAGAAAAAATTTTAAGAAAAAAAAGAAAAAATCGTTTGCATCTCGAAGCAAATAATTTAACAAAAATATAAAAATTGTAAATAAAAACTTTCCGCCCCTTTGCGTCGGCCACTGAGACAATAGAGCGCAGGACAATAACGGATAGGCGCAATAGAGCACAAGGATATTAGAGCGCAGGACGATAGAGCACAGAAAAATTGAGCAAAATAAAAAAACGAAAATAAAATAATTGAAATATAACTACATTTCAGCCCAAAAATGCTTTCTTCAATTTTTTTCGTGTCTCTGAAGAAGTTCAGATCAAAGTCAAAGCATTTTTCCACCATGGAGTATTTTGTCAAAAGTTGCGAAAAAATCGCAGATATTTGACCTTTAAACCTTCGAATAAAATTGTTTCCTTTTGTTATTTTCGAATTGAATTTCTAACTCACATCCAAAATCACAGACGCAATTTTTTTCAGCTTTTGAAATAAAGCTGCTTGCTCAGTATTTTTTTTTCATGTTCAAAAGCGATTTAAAATTCGCTTTCATTGCAGATCATGAAAAATTGGTTAAAATTTTTTCCGAACCAATAGATGCGCCCTAGTGTCCCTGCGCTCTATTGTCCTGCGCTCTAATGTCCGCGCTCTATTGTCCCTGCGCTCTATTGTCCCTGCGCTCTATAGTCCTGGACCCTAATGTCAGCGCTCTAATGACCCTGCGCTCTAATGTCCGCGCTCTATTTTCCTGCGCTCTAATGTCCGCGCTCTATTTTCCTGCGCTCTATTTTTCTGCGCTCTAAGGTCCCTGCGCTCTAGTGTCCCTGCTCTCTATTGTCCTGCGCTATAATGTCCCAGCGCTCTATTGTCCTGCGCTCTAATGCCCCTGCGCTCTAATGTCCCAGCGCTCTATTGTCCTGCGCTCTATTGTCCTGCGCTCTAACGTCTCTGCGCTCTAATGTCCGTGCTCTAATGTCCGCGCTCTATTGTCCCGCGCTCTAATGTTTGGTCACGAGAAAAAAAGATATTTCTGTTTGTCATGTTCCAAATTCAAATGTGTTCGGCGCAGCAGAAAAATATTTGAATGAGTCACTCGCACACGCACATGGGGGATTTGACCCCCAGCAGATTCTTGCTGACCCCAACAGATTCGACATCCAGCATGGGTGAAGTAGATGATGAGGCATATAACCAACAGGCATACCGGATTCCGACGGAGTAACATTAGAACTTGAAGGGTGCTGACCAAGCGAATAGTTTTATATATTTGCTTAACATAGATAAAAGAATATGCTTCTTTGATGTTAGAAGATCTTTCTTTTTGTTACCATTAAATAGAAAAATTACTATACCAATTCCTGTCCTGGCTGACCTCCAGCAGAGTTTCTATGTGAGCATGTATCGATAGTTTTTTCTCAAAAAACGTGTTGAAGGTTATATGAGTAGGCTCAAAGGTTTTCAGTCCTGTGCGACAAATAGTTTAGCATAAAATCGTACAAGTGTAAAATACTACTTACTTTTAACTTTTATTATTTACTCACATTCTGGCCTGAAGTAGAATCATCAATCCAGGCTAAGTAAAATGACTAATTATAGTTTAGTGTACACATTTATGTTTAGATGATTATGATCGTAAGTTTTCCATTGTTTGTGTGTGACCTGTTTAGATATACAAAAAATCTGATGAAACGTGACATACTATTCCTCAGAATGAAGTGACTAAGGTCTACAAAAAGATCTACTGTCATTTTACCTTATAAGAGTCGATGTAGAGTCTGCATAAAATTTTTCTTCATAAGAGTAATTCACTTCTGGAATGATAATTTTAGTTGTAGTGGTTTTGCGCGCAGATCAGTCCTCCAACAGCTCGCGTCGTTGGGGGAAAATTGTTCTTATGTACACTTCTTCTGTTGGGCTGAGCTAACCCGATCATAGAGACTTTTTAGCTTCGGCTAAGTTTCACCTTAAGCTGCAGCTAATCTGAATATGGTGTACCACTGTCGTTGAGATGCAGCTTAGCTGCAGCTATCACAAAATCGTGTTTTCCGTCAACTTATGGACGAGTTATTGTTGCAATTTTTTGAATGTTGGTCATCAGGTCACCGGCCACAAGATAGTATAAATAACATACATCATGTGAAGAAAGGTTCAATAACAAAACAAATGTTTTTTGGGGTAATGTCAACGCAAAGCACCATAAAGTATATACAGATACAAAAAGCTGCAGTTCAACTTCCATACAAAGCATATTAGGAAAATTAAGCTGAACTGTCTTAACTCCGTACGTTATACGTTATAACATTGCAGGTAAGCTGTAGCTCAACATTTTCGATACGTGTTGTGTTTAGTAGCTAGAGCTACAGCTGAGCTGCATCTTGGAAGCACTGGTATAACATAGAGTTAACCGAGCTGAAGAATTTTCTGTGAATTTTCTTCGAAAATTATTCCTGCAACTGACAAACATGACACACAAAAATTCTCAAAAGACATCACGTCTCGTTATCTTTAAGAGAGGACTCATTGGGAAAATTAATGACTCAGTTAGACGTGTTAATAAAATTAAATGCTATAATCTGCCCTATTACAGAATCCGTAAAACCGTCATAAATAGATATTACACATTGGGACTCACTACTATGAAAGTTATATGAAATTTCGGAAATTAATTGTATCTTCATGAGGTATGATTCGCTCTGACATTGATTATCGTATACTATAATCTACAAAATTTTCTAACAACCATGATGACCCTAAACAGCCTTCCCTTATAGCCATGCTGTAAACAGAGATCTTAAACAACTTAAGCGCAAATACATACATGGTGATCCAATATCGGCAAAATGACACCGTTTTTAACTTTCTTTTTTTGACTCCTGTAATCGAAGGGTCGGCAACACACAGCTCCAGCAAAAAAATGTTGCATAAGTCAATCAAATTTGAACCAAACTTTAGCTGTTCATTGACTCCGTCAAAAATGGGACTTGCACAATTTTAAATCATGTTTTGGAATAAATCTCAATTCGATCTGTCAATTCATATCCAATTTCTTGCGTCTTTGAAGGAAAAATTGATGCTCCACTTGAAAAGTTGTTATTTGAGTTTGATCAAACATCCACCAATCTGGCTCAAGCCAAGTACTTCCTTGGTGAGGTCAATAACCATCAAACTCTCCACGCCGTTATATGGTCCATAAAAAGAGTGGAGGTGATACTGGCGTGGAAAAACCACCGAAACTGTTCTTATCAATATGTACACAACTGGTTTCTTTGGTCACACAATCTTTCTCTGTCGTCGATGTTTTTCTTATTACAAATATTTTTCCGTACACATTCACTCGCCCCGAAACAAAATGTCCGAAAAGCAATTCGACGTCGTGGTCGTCGGCAGTTGCAATTACGATTTCATAAAGTATAATAGAAGCTCCCTGCTACCGAATTTTGTTTCGTGCACTCCTTGTAGTTTTAATTTAGCGTCGTAGAGCGATTCCCGGTCGTCGGCGAAACGGTGAAGAGTCGCCGATTTTCGACGGCTTTCGGCGGTAAGGGGGCCAATCAAGCAGTTCAATGCGCCAAATTGGGCGCCAAAGTCGCCATGGTCGGCAAGGTGAGACGATCCAAAGATCTTTTTATAGTTTGCGCGAATTTTGTACACTGCTAGATTTTATAGCTTGGAAAGGACGCTTTTCGCCTAGAATATTTGAAAAATTTCGACGAATGCGGCGTCGATCGAAGTAAGAGTTTTTGCCGATTCAAATTTCTGAAAGGGCTTTAAAATGTTAAGCAAGGACTTCTGCACAAATAGAACTCCGAAAACGCGACTAAGATCAACATTTTTCATTTGCAACAAGCACAGTTATTAAGCACTAGTTTATTAGAAAATGCCCCGATGGGACAGAAAAAAGGAGAGTATACTTGCTTCGATAGTTGCCATGCTAGAAAAAGAAGTGGACTAGACTTTTGAGAACTTGGGTCAAAGTTGGAAAAAATTCACTTTCTTTATATTGGATTTCCATTCTTTCTCGAAAAAATTTTCCATGTATGTGAAAAAGTATATTCTGCAGCTGAGTGCATCGACACTTTCCAACCGAACATGTGCATCTCCGAAATTTTGAGGAGGGCACAGGGGTAGATTTTTTGGCGTTTTTTGTGACAAAATTAAAAAAAGTTGAACGAAAAACTATTCTTCATAACAAATCTTCCAGTTTCAAAACCCTTGGTGAAGTTTGTACTCCCCATGTCCTCGCTCTCACACATGAGTGTTTCTAACTGCATGAGCTTTTTTTCTGAATTTAGTGTCAATAAGACAGGAATCAACTCTGAGAAGGTGACACATGAAATCCCACTCAATTTTTTTAGAAAATGCTACAGCATAAAGTCTTCTTAGAACTAAATCGATTGTATAAGATGTGTGTAATTCACTCATTTTATTTAACATATCTTATGGAATTCACTCCATAAGTAACCAAGGCCCAGTTGCACTAAAAGGGTTTAAGCTGCAGTCAAGATAGTCTCGAACAAAAAGACGACTCGGTTTGACTTCAGGTTCAGTACAATTTGAATGTCATCAGGACTTGTCGGAATTATAACTATAATATATCTCCCTCACCATTTTTCAGCTAGTGTGAGAGGCAGAAGTTTTGAATCGGTCGGGAGATAGAATGCCATTGGTTTACCATTTTTTACATTTGAAGTCATGTGCCATATTATTTTCATATAGAAAAATGTTACTGTGGTTGATGCCATGAGAAGGACAAAGCGCACGATGCTGCAGAATATACTTTTTCACAGACATAGAAAATTTTTTTGAGACAGAATGAAAATCCAATATAAAGAAAGTGAATTTTTTCCAACTTTGACCCAAATTCTCAAAAGTCTAGTCCACTTCTTTTTCTAGCAAGGCAACTATCGAAGCAAGTATATTCTCCTTTATTCTGCCCCATCGGGGCATTTTCTAATAAACTAGTTCACCTCTTTTTAGTGGGCCTCAACCATGCACGAAAACTTTCATAGAAGCACATTGAAGTTTTAAATTTGGTCATCTGCACTTCAAAAAAAACAATAAAAAAAACTTCAACCAAGGAATTCTAACCTCCAGCAAAAGTAAAGGATGTGTAAACCGCATAGTACTTAAAAAACGTTGTAAAGATACTGAAAGGTGACCATATCTATTGAATTTCTCATGGTTCAGAATACTTCAACTCAAAAAATCACAGAAATACCTTTGTTTACACAAATGACTTTTCTCGTGTAAACTGACTCCGTCCATTGAATCCCCCATGGTCAGAAATATCTTCCCTCAAAAATCGCAGAAATACATTTGTTTACACTCAATATGAATTAGTGTGTAAAGTGATCACTTTCATCCCAGTGGTCGAAAACCCCTCCCACAAAAAGCTCACGAAAAAAGGCTTGGTTAAATCCGGAATAATTTTTTTGTGTAAAGTGACACATCCATTGAATTCCCCGCAGTCAGAAGCCCCTTCCATAAAAAATTACGAAAATACGCTTGTTTACACCCGCGATAGTTTTTTTGTAAGATGATCGCATTCATCAAATTGTCCGTGATCGAAAACCCCGTTCACCGGAAAATCACGAGAGTACGTTTGTTTACAACTGGGACAAGTTTTTGTGTAAAGTGATCGCACTCATCAAAGTCCCCGTGGTCGAAAACCTCTTCCAGCAAAAAAATCACGAAAATACGTTTGTTTACACACGGGATATTTGTTGGTGTAAAGTGATCACATTCATTGAATTCCTCGTGGTCGTAAATCACCTCCACAAGAAAATTACGGCAGTACGCTTGTTTACACCGTGGATAATTTTTTTGTGTAAAGTGAGGACGTCTATCGAATTCCCCGCGGTCGAAAACTCCCTCCACTGAAAAGTCACGGAAATACGCTTGTTTACATCCGGGATAATTTTTCGTGTAAAGTGACCGTGTCTATCAAATTCCCAATGGTCGAAAACCCTTGCAGACCAAAAATCGCAATAAGGCTACAGGTTTATTTGAAACTGCAAAAAAATTAGTAGTGATGCTGCAAAAAATTATTTTTTTGAACCCATAAGTATTATATAACAAAATTGGGGAATTTGGCGTTTTCCGGGACTTTGAACAACCATATAATTGAATTGAGGCCATATTTAAAAAAAAAATCGCATTTGAGATTACACCAGCAAGATGCTTAGGCCGAAGTATGGAGGTTTGATATGGCACACCGATTGCTGGGCATGGTGGAACTGGGGGCCTTAAAAAGTACATTTTTACCGGTTTTTGGGGCCCCACCGAGCACTACTTGCAGATAGAGGCGAAATGACAAAAGGCACCCCATAGTTTACCCCTATGCCCGATATAATGCGAAAAACCCGAAGGTTCTAGCTCTTACCGTTTTGGCTCTAGGGAGGGGACATGGAATTTGGGAGCCAAGTATATTATAGGTTGACGCTGTCGCGCCAGCTACGATGACATCGGCAAGATCAACCAACTAATGGATACGAAGTTGTGAGTCGGCCACTGCTTTGATGATCCAGCATTACTCATGTATCTGAGCCTCACTGAATCCTTGCTGTCACCGGCGTTCATTCAGCTGTCACCATATCTATCTGACATATAGCGTCTAGTCAGACATAGGATATTTTCAGTTACTGACTCGAGGCATCAGTTCAGCATCATATTTTCGTCACAATTCCCATCGACTGTCAAATCCAGCGAGTGGGTCATTTCAGCTACTGAATGGCCATAGTCACCGATCACAAAGTCATGGCCACGCTATTCGACAGCTAGCGTTTGTTCAAGCATCATGTGATCCACATTGCACAGAACATCGATTCAGCCAAAACAGATTCACATCATATACAGTGTCGATTTAGTCGCACAGCTTCTTTAGTCACTAATTCGATTTAGCCACCGGGATTGATTCAACTATCACCTGGTCACCGAGACTGACTGTGACAAACAGTGGCTTAATTGATCCACTCCCTGACATGGCACAATGGTTGTATCTAAAAAATGTACTCAATGCTAATGTACTTCGCCATTACTTCTATTTACCACTCTGCTGTTGCTCCATACCTGTTGATTACCTCTAAAATCTGTGAAAAAAGAGATAATTAATCTAATAAAGAATCTATTTTATTTTGATCAAGATCAAAAAATGACTAATATTCTCCGATATTTTATGAATTTATAATCCAGACTCACATGTGGGAGTTGTGAATTCCTTCTACTTTAAACAGAAATATCTGATGAGGACTGTTCAGCAATGCTATTTCTATCACCCATGTTTCATCATAACTTTTCGAGCCATGTTGTGCAGAAATGCACACGGAACAAACCCTCACGTCTGGAGACCCGGACACACATGCTCGCTGAAAAATTCCCACAACACTCTGCTTAAATGCCATTTTTGAAGTAAAATTTCGCATTTTTCTCTCTTATTTCGTTTTTTTTTCAAAAATTTTTGCTTTTTTCGTCTGACTCCTTCCTAAAATGGTCAACGATCTTTCACCCTGAAAAAAAAAATCTGTCGTGCATGTCTAAAGCGGTATCGTGGTTCCAAAGTGTCTGCGCTTTGATTTCGATGAAAGCGTCGAGCTCAAGGAATCTATCAAATGCTGCATCCTTTTTATATAGCTTCGGCTATTTCCCTTTTTCACAGATCACGTAACGACGGTGGATGATTCTCCGACGGGAACTGCCACAGTTGTAGTGTCAGAAGAAAGTGGTAAGTTTCCACTCATGTCTTTCTCCCCTACTCCATTATTGTAATCTTTAGATGGGATGAATCGAGGAAAAATCCAAAAAATCCCTTTTTTCGCTGTGGATAACGCACACTTGATTTAGATTCTTTTTTTGGTTTTCCAGGTGAAAATTTCATCATTGTAAATTCTGGAGCCAACGCTAAATTGTCCATGGATGATGTCGATTCTTGCGAAAATATGATTAAAAATTCTAAAGTCGTAGTTTGTCAGTTAGAAGTGAGGGCAACTGTTGTTCGAAGAGCTTTCGAAATTGCGAGAAAGTTCGGAGGTAATCGGAAATGCTCTGAGCCTGCCAATTTTTTTCATCGGGCTTTCACTGCTAAAATCACACAGATTGTGGAACTTACTCCTGAAAAATCTAATCTTTAAAATATAAATCATTGCCTCGGTAATCCATGTCTAGAATAGGGATGAAAATTTGAGACAACAATAATAGAATGGCTTAAAGTATGAAAGCGCTATCCTAATCGAGGTCGAAGTTCCCAACAAGGATTGCTTTGGTCTCGATCAATTTCTTTTTTAGGTCACTATTTTCTATAAAGACACACGGAGATACAAAATTCTTTTAGAGACTACACAGCTTTTTGCCAATGTATCCGGAATGTTAATTTCAGCAGGCTTAAACTTTGAGGAAAATCTTTCATAATAGATATTTTGTAGAAAAAACAAACCAAACTCACGAATTTCAGAAAATTTAAGAAAACATGTGGACGACCGAGAAATCGTGATTTCAATTTTTTTGAGAAATATGCGAAGTGCAGAAAATTTACAAAAATGTGCAGGAATGTGCAGGAAATGTATAAAATTCTACAGAAAATGTGCAAAAAATGGGATGCTTCTTGCCTATGCTTCAGTATTGGCCGCAAGGGTATTATGTCCCAATACTGTGAAAATGTCTCTTTTCTTATTCCAGTGCTTACTTTGTTCAATCCTGCACCAGCTGATGCCAAAATTGATGGAAATCTATTCGATTTTGTTGATATTTTGTGCGTCAATGAAAGTGAGGTGCGTAGTAAAATTCCTGTAGCGGCTACAGTAAGCGTTCCAGGAAATTACATTTTTCGCACTGACATTCTCCGATTCTTGAATCGCCTTAAAAAATCATATGTCTGCATAAGACTGACTTTCCCTTCTCTATGATTTTCTCTGCACAGGCTCAACTTTTCACAAACATTGCGCCCAAATGCCCTCAAAGTACGAAAAATTGCCTAGCGTCCTTAAGAAATATTTCCAATCGTCAAATATCCACCGTTATCCTAACCGCCGGATCTAACGGTTGTTATTTCGCGTCGCGGGACGACACGGTGCACCACGTTCCCACGTCGGAAGTCATTCCCGTTGATACTACAGTACGTTACTGCTTAACTTTCAACAAATCTATATCTCTTTTTACTTTTTATTTTTCTACGCTTGTAATTTTTTTACTTTCTATTTCTACTATGTTTTTATCTAGAAATAATGCAGGTCTTACTGAAAATGTTGGGGCGTCTGAAATTGAGCATAGCTTCACTCATCCACCGTAAACCACTGATTTTTGATGTCAATTATAACTTTGTTTGAAAAAATGATTTCATCTGTTCGAAAAGTTGGGAGACACCATGTCGCCCTGCCTACAGTTCAGGGTTATTATATTTATGTTAGATTAAATTTAGCAGAACCTTGCATGATCAAATTTGAAAAAAATGTATAAAATTCTAAAAAAAACTAAAAACATGAGCTGCTTCAAGTATATTGAAATTCACTTCATACATTTTGACGGAGTTTGACACGGTAAACTGGGCTATACTCCATTCATTCTGAAATGATCGATGCAGCGAGGTCGCAGTCAAACTTGTATTCAGAATTATGGAAAACTTGAATTTATTCAAAAAAAATTGTCCTTCACAATACAAACTCCTTGATGATCACCTTTCTCAACCATTTCAAGACTCTCGAAATGGATTTTCTGATCTTTAGCAACGCAGAGTCCACCTAAACTGCGACTGCTCCATCGATTATTTAATGATGAATGGGGTAGAATGTTAAACTTCTGAAAGCATCACAGAATTGTAGCCAGTTGCAACATTTCAGACCGCTCTGCTATTCTGCGCCGGAGAACCTCAACCAAATCTTTTTGTTTTCAAGCGGCATTTTTTCAGGGAGCGGGTGATTCGTTCGTCGGTGCCTTGGCCTTCTACTTGAGCAATCTCCCGAATTTACCTATGCGCGAAAAAGTTCGACGATCTTGTGAAATCGCAACCCGTAGCGTTTTGTCGTACGGCGCCCAAAGTTCGTACGCTGATAGAAAAGATTATGATCCTAGATTGTTAATGTATGAAAAGATTTGAGTTTTTCACTGTAAGTTAATTACAGTAGGATTGTTTTATTACTCACTAAAGGCCCTGTCATACTTCACCGCACGGCGCCGCGCGGCGAGGTATGACAGGGCCTTTAGCCTTCAATGCGTGATCTCAAAATTTGTCACTTTTCGAGCAATGATAAAACAGTCAAGTTTAGTTTGCTTTGTTTGGCGCCGCAATGCGTAGAATTACTGTATTGCTCTATTCCTCAGACTAGTGAATCCGTTCTTAGTCGAGGGGCCTTCACTCAAATATCTTTAAAATGGACAATATAATAATTTATTTCGGTGTGTGAATTTACCTTATTAATTGACTGTAATATGACATTTTTGGGTCTTAAGCCTCACCTATACTTTTTTTCTCAAAAATATGTCGCAAATGATTGCAACATTCAAAATCGAACGAATCTCTTCTTTTCGCTGTGTGCAAGAAAGATCTTGATGAGTTCTATTTACTGAAGTTGCAAATATCAGCTATTTTGTAAGCGTCTTGCGTTTCTTACGTTTCTTGCGTCAAAGCTAGATTTAGAGCACACTGTGGATACTTGATGAACATGTTGGACATCTTTCGATCGGAAATTCCGATATCTACCTTGCCATGTATTATACACTGAAATCGCTTCATTACGTCAAGAGCAAATTGATTGCGTCTGCTTTTTTGCGAAAAAAGTATGGATGGGCCTTTACCTGAAACGTTTTTTCGGCGTTCAAAATCCAGCTGAAGACAAATAGTGCAAATTATTCAATTTTTAAGAAATGATGTGAAAATTGATACCTACCAAAAAGCAGTGGTTCACTATGGACAGGTACTGCGCATCGTATACTATAGGTATAGATTTGGGATTACAACTTCATAAACTAGAATCAACAAATTAAAAATGGTTCGAAAGCTTTGGGAAACACAAAAAATGAGGTTCCCTAAATCTCTTCAATGAATTGGAAAATTTTTCTGATGAACTTGCTTCGCCGATAAAATTTTCGTCAGCTTTGAGAAACCAGCCCCAGATGTAAAAAGCCGGAAATTCTAGCTTGACTGCATGGGGTACCATAAGCCGTGTGGACAGATCATTTTTTGGACCACCCTCATGTTATGTCTTGATAACGCCCAAGTCGGATTCAGTGTCTGACAGTACAGTACAGTGTTGACCTGTGCGTAGTAATTAATTTTTTAATCAAAAACGTTCTAGGCCCTATTTGACTTCTCCATCGGATTCAGTCATTGGGAGTAAAACTTTCACTTCTAGCACAAACACTCAATGTCAAATATTCATCTGATCAATTTCAACCTATAGTCTGTTTTTCTTAAAATGCTTTCAAATAATGAAAGTGGAAAGCAAGTAGTATTTCAGATTTTTGCGATTTTGTGACAAACAAAATACCATGTATGACTGGAAATTTGTGAGCATACTGACCTAACCTTTAGCAATTTTTCGAGTGAAAAATTTTACAAAAAGAATTTTTTGTAAACGATTTCGACGAGAGTACTGATTTGTGTCACTTTTCTATTTAGGAGCATTTTATAAAAAACAGACTATAGGAGTCCATTCAACTAATTGTGGATTCTATTGATAGGTCGAAGCCGTTTCTTTATCTCACGTACGTACAAAGTACAAATTCATTGTCGGTGATTTTTGGCCTTACAATCGCATAAAAATGTTAAACACCTTTATTATAACAACACAATACAACACATAATAATACAGTCGTGAGCGACGTTTCGGTATTGTACCTACTACCTGCTTCAGGCTATGACAATAGTTTCATGTAAATATATGGCATGGCAATGGGCTCGCCACTTTCACCAGCCCTATGCAATTCCTTTATGGAAAATCTTGAAACACTGGCACTCTCATCAGCAAGATATAAACCAGCTTTATGGTTACACTATGTAGATGACACATTCATACTATGGAACCATGGCAATGAGAAACTCCGAGACTTCCTTGGGCATATGAATAATCAGAATTCAGCCATAAAGTTTACAATAGAAGTTGAACAGAATGGTAAGCTACCTTGTCTTGATGTACTGGTTACTAGATATGAATAAGGTCTTACAGCAACAGTATACCAAAAACCAACACACACTGACCAATACATAAACTTCAAGTTCAATAAACACCAAGATAGGAATAGTATGCTCATAAGGGCCAAAGGTATATGATCCAATGAACAGGAGTACAAAAAAGAGGCAGGAAACATCAAAACTGCCTTTCAGAGGAATGGATACCCCAGAGAATTAATCCAAAAGGTCATGGCTGTGAAAAACCCTAATAGGGAAGAAACTGAGTGCCAGTAATAGCCGACAATGAATTCTCATTATAACCAATCGCAAACAACGTTTCGAAAATTGTCACATGGTTGTACGTTGTTTCAACTACCTACCTTGTCATTTCGGCCACCGAGTCGATTCAGAAGCCGCTTTTTCAATCGAAGTTTTGATTCAGACACCGTATTGTTTCAGCCAAACCACATCAGCCCCGTCACTGAGTCGAAGTCCACTGTTTTTTACATTTCCTTTTCTAAAAAAAGCGTTTATGGTAGAAACAAACCTCGGTGGCTTAATCGAGACTACATATAAAAACGCCGAATTATAACAGGTGATTGCATTGACGCAACAGGTTTAAGAAATGGTGACTGATTTGCTATACACCCATGGAAATAATTGAAGTTTTTACGGCATATCTTTGGATCGTCCAATAAATGCACTCCATTTGGCATGTTTACTGAATCACGTCTCCTGTGGAATGTTGATCAAATTGCTGACGTCACCCTGGTGTCCAAGCTTCTTGTTTTGATATGTGATAGATGTGTTAAAAATGCTACTTGATGTATTAAAATGTTATATGAGCATCTTCATTAGCCTGTAATCAAATGGCATATTGTACAAGGTCGACGCTCACTACCTGCAGATCTCAAATTTCTTTCATTTTTCGATTCGTCTACTGACTAGAGCTTCTATGTATACACTAAATTGTATGAAAAAAAGATCCAATTGGAAAAAGGTTTCGTATACTTTTTCATTCTGCTAGTTTGGCTTTTTTAATTGCATAATCCTAATTAATATATGCAAGCTCAATGCATACACAATGAAGTCTTTTGTACGATATGTGGCACTTTTTCCGATACGAAGAAAAAATTGAGACTTCAGCTTTGTGCGTAGATTGAGGCTTCGTCTTATTGGGAATCCTTGTAGCCTGAAAAGGGAGAGTAATTCATACTCTTGAAAATTAGATTCTCAATTTCATAATCGGGTTCACGCTGCGAAAGTCGAAGTCATTCCAAAGTTTTAGGTTACTGTAGCTTACTGTCACTCAAAATACGCCTATCGTAACGGATTTGTACTGGGTGCAGGTTTTATTTCATGGAAGTGCGAGGAACTAAGGACCCATTCTTGTGTAGTTGCTGCTTGTAAAGGAAGCAAACTTCAATTAATTCCATACCTGTCCGTACTGATCTTCTTTGTTCATGGGAGAAGACAGGATTTTCACTGCCTCATGTGCTGCCTTTTTGTGTGGTTATGTAAAATTTCATACCTCTTCGTGAAATGATGCATTCTTGTCCAGTGCTATGAAACTTTGACGATTTTTACGGCTTCGTGTGCCTATTTCAAAATTTCGCGCTGGGTAGTATTTGAAAATTCTTTATCTACCTTATACATTACGCATTCTTGTTTGCGGCTGGAAAATTCACAAGATTTTCACTGCTTCACGCGCCAATTTTAAAACCGTCTATTGTGTTTTTTTTTAATTTTATTTTTTTTCGGAATTTAAGCCCTATTCAAAGGTGAAAAATTCTAGGATTCTTGTCGCCGGCATTCGGCGGCAGTCAGCGACAGTCGGTGATTTTGAGGAATGAATGAAATGAATAGGCAATTTGCAGAAAGCCGATTTCAGAAGTAAAAAAAATCCTAGGATTCACAAACAAATTCGAGTGGTTGTGTGCAAATTCTATATCTGTTTGTGAGATTGTTTCCTTGTTTCCTGCAGAGGAAAGTCACAAGATTTTCACTGCTTCACGTAAAAATTTCGAAACTGACTCAATGCGCAAAACATACGTTCGCTGATTTTTGTTCTCCCTTCAAATTTTGGACGTATCACTGATGCGGTTGTGCGAAAACAGAGTATCTGCTAGCCAGTTTTTCATTTCATGAAAATTCATCCCGTGCTCTGCATTTGAGGGACGTATTTTTTTCAATAAACTGACTATGCTCTCATTATACTGATGGATTAATGATACCTTTGTTTTTTCTCCCCGGAAACTCTCTGCATACCTACATTAATCTGTTTTTCCTACGTGCAGGACGCCGGATAATTTGACTGATGAAAGTTCTCATTGGAGCTTACTCCTGCCTAATGGGCTATTAAGCCATGTGAAAGTTATTAGCGAAAAAGCGATGAAAGTATTGCTTGCGCAGAGCTTATTTTTCCGCCGGCGAAAGAATGGTTATGATGGGTTTTTTTCTGCAGAAAAAACACTATATTTTTAATGCTACTGATTTTGAGATACAGAGATTATGAGATTGATTCTAGAGTTGTAAGACTACGAGTCGATTCGAATTCCAAATCTTAGAAATAAGAGTGCGTATCTGGTTTCTGAAAGCTTTCCGATCGTGTGACTACGGTAAGATTTCTCTCATGCTTGAATTAAAAATTTGAGGCCCGCCCAGAAAAATTACAAACTACGTCTACAGAGATCTACATTTTTTCGGAGAAAATACACATTTGAGGATACGATAAATTTAGTGTTTAATTTCAAAATTCGTGAAATTTCAAAGTAAAAATAGAAAGTTTTGGTTCATTGCTTTATACTGGAAAATGAAAGTATCGGTGGTATGAAACTTCAGAAATATTAAAATATTTTTGTGCATCAGAGGAAAGAGTGAATAATGATGAAAAAACTTCCCCTGGTTGTTAAAGTTGCTTGGTGCATAGACGACCCCTTCTCTTGGGGAACTGTAGAGTTTAGACCAAAAGAGACTGCCGCCAAAGTAGTAATGGAGCCTCCTAAGCTAGTCTCGGATCTTGTTGCTCAAAGAGAATATCAAATATATATTTGGTGAGCCAAAAAAGCCGACCGGGGCTGACTTTCATAACTTTTGAATGAATGAGGATTTTCAGCTGCCGTTGATAGATAAAACATCAGGTATAAAGACCACAAAGTTTCGTCTAGATTGCTCAATTATTATCTGCCTAGAATGAAAAATATGAAACGTCGCTTTTTTGCAAAAAAGAAAAAAATTGATAAAAATCAACACGTTTTATAACGGAAAAAAACAAAATAGATCTAATGATAAGAACCATAACAACTGAAAACCACAAGGAGCTGTTTCATCATGTCTTCCTTCTCGTTTCACCACTAATTTCAACCGTTTTTCGAACTGATGAATGACAGAATTGATTTTGTTTCAATTTTTCTTTTTTCCAATTTCAAAAAAAAGCTGACTGGCTAAATTTTGCCCATATTGAAACAAGAAACTGGTTACTTTAAATTACGTGTAAATTAAAAATCTGGGTGATTTTTGAAATATTTTTGTGTGTTAACAACTACAAACCTTTTTTCACAATAGGACAACTTTTACTTTGATTTCACAACTTTTACTTTTTGAAAAATGACCACTTTTACGAAATTTATGTTTGTATAAAAACCATCAAGGCTAGGAGTATGAAACTTAGCCCTCACAACAAGGACAGGGGAGTTCTAATGCAGCGATCCGCAGTGTTCATCCATTTGAAAGTTATGAAAGTCATAACCAGTCGCCTTTTTTTGGCTCAACCTATAGTTTCTAGCTCTGAAATTCCATTTTTGCGTTTTTTGGAACTTGAGCTGCAGTAAAGCTGCACTTCATTATCTAAAAATTAAAGTCAAGTAATATACAGTATTGCGCTATATTGAATGCATACCTTACTGTAAACTTCTTCATTTTTAATTATGGAAGTTGAATGGATTGAACAGCATGGTTTCCGTGAAATCTTTCATCCTGGTAACCAGCTGCAAAAAAATAATTTCAGAAAAGTTTGTTGTTATCAGGGATGGTCGATAGATCGTTCACTTTAAAAACGTAAATAGATTAGGCATTTGTTGAGAGTCATATGTATTTATGAGTAATGATATAATTGAACGTTTTTATTCGAAAATGAACATTTCAACGATATCTTACTTCAAAATCGTCAATTTTTCAGAAAAAAATTTCGAACAATAAACTGTGAAAAACTTCAAAATTCAGTCGTTCCATGTGCGTCACGGTCTCTGATTTCTCGAAAGCGAAGGAAATTTGTGTTTGTACGATACTATATTGTTTTGCTACCGAAAGAAAAAATCAGTTTACTATAGTTACCCCACTGAAACAATGCGATTCGGTCATGAAAGGCCGAATGAGGAAAGGTGAGCTAGCGGGAAAAGGGCGGGCCGAAGTGTATAAAAAAGGCGTGGCGAATCGTGGGCCAAAGTGTGAGACAAATCACAGGGCAAATCGAGGGACAAATCGTGGGCTACTTGGCTGGCTAAACTTGGAGCAAAGTGCGCGCTAAATTTTGAGAAAATTTCGGGCCAAATGACGGGCTAAAGTCACGGTAAAACGGCGGGCCAAAACGCGGTGCTAACTGGAGCTGAATGGCGAGCTAAATCTAGGTCGAAAATGAGGGATAAATGGCAGGCTAAACAAAGGATGACCCGCCGCCGTAGGACGAGAGATGCGCTAGGTTAAATTTTGGCATTTTTCGGTGAAAATTTGGCCCTCGAAACAGCTCTGCATGGTGGTATGCTAACATACAAAGAAAATATTGTTTCAAAAGTTGATAGATTTCCTGGAATAGGTAGATCTTCTAGACGAGGTGGTGGATGAAGGTCGGAAAGAGGATCAAGTTGATCTTTAATTAGAAATAGAAAAGATCAGTTCTAAACGTAAGACGATATCGAGTTCAAATTAGGATATGGATTAAAACAGTGATTGACATGGTTTCCTATCGGCTAGTATTTAAATTCTGATCGCCATCAAGTTAAGCTGCTGTATTTTCCTGTTTCATCGTTACAATATTCACCCAACAGTCTTTGAGACGCAGTTATCTATAGTGGACCTTTATTTATTGGCGTCGATCTTGCATATCTAAAAATCATATAGTACATATGACGATAATTATCGACATCTACCTGTAGAAATGCTTTGCAGTCAAGGAATGTTTATTAAGACGCTCATCATAAATAAATGCGCTACCCACCACACTAAAGGGTCATTTATGCTTGCCTTTTCCGACGGAACGTAATGCAATGGGCGGAACGTAACTGAACGAAAGGGAAATTTTCGTTCCGTTCAATTCGGTTGGAGGTTACCGTCGGTTGTTTTCCACAAAATTGTAGTTATCCTTTTCGACCGAACGTTTATTTTCAAGCTGAACGTTTCAAGTTGTTGACGATCCATTCCATTCGGAATAGGCAAATACAAATAACCCTTTACATTGTTCACGCCATGTACATTCTGCCGACAGTGTGAAAAAACACTTCAACCCAGCATGTGAACACATATTTTGTTGGGCTAGCTGATTCTGCCGTGGCCCACTTTCTGTCATACGGTAATGCGGCCATTCTCGGGCTAAACAGTGGGCCATTGCTGGGCTCGTGAGATAAATCGGGGGGCAAATGCCGGGCTTAATCGTGAGGCAAATGCCGGGCTTAATCGTGAGGCAAATGGGGGGCTAACGTCTGAGACAAATCGTAGGGCAAATCTAGGAGCAATTGATGGGCCAAATCTAGGGCTAAATGGTGGGCCAACTCTCGGGACAAATCGAAGGCTAAATTGTGGGCTGAATAAAGAGATAGTTAGCCCACCATTTACCCCTAGCATGTCTCTAGATTGAACTTTCTTTCGTCATTCGGGCCTAAGATGCGTCGAGATCTGTAAGCTTCTTAATCAGGTTTCGGATTTCTACTTCGTTATGATATTACTTTGTCTAAACTTCATACAACGGAACATTTGATAAGGTATGTACTCGCGTGTCACCCAAGTCAATAATTACAATATCAATTTTAAAATTTAAAAAACAAATTTTAGTAGTACCGACTATCAGAAATGATTTTCGGCTCGATAGATTACATCATATAAATTTTTGATTTAGAATCAATAATCTACTTCAAATTTAATATCCAGATACTTATTTTAGATTTATTTAAATTTTGATTTTCCAATTCTGTTTTTCAGTTAATTTTTAGTTTTTAAGATTTTCAATCAGAAAGATTACTCCAAATTTTAATTTTTGTAATCCGTATTGCGCTACTGCATTGAATGCCTGATCCGAATACTAGAATATCAATGTAAGAATCTAAATACCAATGTAAAAATCTAATCAGAATCAGTGGAATGTTTTGAGGGATAAAATCGAGTTATTCGATCTAACCCCGACTCCAGACACTTATCCTGCATCAGTCATCATGAAAACCTGCTGTCTGACTCTGAAAATTTAGATTTCTACAACTGCAGATGTGATTACACAGATATGGCCAGAATGTGTTCATTTCATGCATATACTAATCAAGAGCTTGAAACTTAACACAAATGTCACAACATTGGAATAAGAATATTGTCTGAGTGAGACCTTCGATATGATGTTGTGGGTAGTGAACCAAACACCACTGGTTTGCGCTTTGTGTGAATCGTTGGTACCATCGCATTAATTCAGACTTTTGTTGATGCTGTTTCATCACACAAAAATGTTTCCCAATCTGAACTCTTTCACTCTTACATGTCATGATTCACTAGATTATTCATATCCAGCAGGTTTGTTAGAACATCAGATCAAGATTTTTTCTGAACTAGGTACATAAACTTTTAGACACTCAAATGTGTGATTATCCAGTCAGAGCATCACCCTATGTGTTCCAAATATATGACCCTTATCAAGACACTCGAATGACTTTTATTCAATTTGACGATGGCAAATTTTTTGTGCTTGATCTTGATGGGGGAATTCAAATTGTTAAAAGTACGGATGAGATCACATATAAGTACAGGCCCGTACAGTGGGGTACACAAAAGATACTCCTGTACAAAACAAATTACATCAAAGTTTACTGCCTTAACTGTGTGGGGCGACACAGTGGTCATAGAAAGTATAGTCAACGATGTAATACGACCCGAATTTTGTTAAACATGCATGGCGATATGGGGGTGTAGAAAGTAGACCCGAAGCTTTAACGTGTAAAATTCGATGTCAATGTAGAAAATACGCCCAGATTAAAATTGACGACGCAATGTCTTCCCTGAAAGATTTTAATGTGACTCTTAGAATCTAACAATCTAACAGTTTTACTCACATTTTTACAAAATTTTTACAAAAATTTTTGTTTGGGACACAACGTAGTCGGGACACATTTTACGATAATTCCATCTACTAAAGCATTGTCTTTGGGACACAATTTTCGCTTTTTCGGGACACACTTCCTAACAAAATGCGTGGAAAATCTTGTCCCGAAACAGTGAAAAACGTGTCCTGAAAACAAGGCTTAAGGATGAGGAATCATCGAAAAACGTGTCCAGAATATGTCAAAATCGTGTCCCAAACAAAAATGTTTATAAAAATTTTGTGGAAAAATGAGTAAAACTGTTAGATCATTAGATTCCAAGAGTCGCATTAAAATTTTTTGGGGAGACATTGTATCATTAATTTTAACGTTGGAGTCAGCCGAGGTACATTGAAGTCGAATTTTACTCTTTGAAGCTTCAGGCGTACTTTCCACGTGGAAGTCGAATTTCACACGTTGAAGCTTCGGGCGTACTTTCTGCATCAAAATCGAATTTTACATGTTAACGCTTCGGGCATACTTCCTACACCCACCATATCGCCCGGCATGTTTAACAAAATTTGGATCATATCACATCGTTGACTATGATCTCAAGTCTGAATCAGTTTATGCCTTCAAACATAAGAACATCGAAATGAATAAATCATCAGAATTGAATTGAATCAAAATCAATAACTATTTGAAATGGTCAAGTATAGTTGTTTGTCAATAATTAATAGTTAAAGTTAATAGTTGTATGACTTCGATTGTATGACTATTTAGCAATCATGTCATTTTAGCCACTGTGTCATTTACACCATCCTACTTAGCCGCTTTTTTCCAGATATAGTACAGTTCCGGCACTGTGTTGTCTGATCCAACTGTATCGTTTTAGCTACTGGGTTGTTTTAGCTACCCCAGATATCTTGGATTTCAATATCTACCACGCGAGAGTAGTTTTTTGAAATAAAACGGAGCAAACCAAAATCGATTAAAATTGGGTGAATCGGGATCAGAAAATGAGTGTTTTATGAGAAGCTGCATCATGTAGGTGAGCCAATGGAAGTCCATTTGTTGTAACTCAGTTGTTCAGATTTTTCATTCTGAAGGCACATGTATTAAGCATGATGTTTTAAATTTCCTGTCATTCCGTGAAGAAAAAATGGCTGAATTGTGACAGTGGCTGATAATTCCCGTCAGCTAAATCACGGTTGAATGGGCACTTCATATAAAAATTGATGCATTTGTCAATACAGGTTGCTGAATTGATACAGTTTGCTCTAGCCAACGTCGGCTGAACAACTACATACGGGCAAAAAAACCAAAACCTCTTTCAGCTTCAGTAGTAAGAACCTTGTTGATGATCATGATTATGATTGAGCCCCGTCATTACTCTCTCCCCCCGTCGAACGTTTAGACGCTGAAGAATCAGTCGGCTATGAAATTATGCGGTTTTTTGCATTCTATGGTCTTGTGTAGGAGAGAGTGAGAGAGGGAGAGAAGGATGATTATCTCCTCGAGACTTTCTAGGAACAAAGAGGAAGAATGGGGACTATCTAAAGCACAGTCGTGCGGGCTAGAAGAAGAGTATCTAGCATGTTTCCGCATCAGTTGAAACAAGAGATTGTTTTAGCTTGTGGGATACAGTGCTAACCGCCTTTGATAATTAAGCCTAGTGGAAATTGCGACTTTTGGATTCGGAGAACAATGATAATTTTTTATCTTTTGTGATGTTTGAAAAACTGCGTTTTTAGCGCTTGAGTGGTTATTTCTAAAAGTGTTATAGATCATGAGTTCGTCTCTATTAGTACCGTTACTAATTCAGGGGAAAAATAGTTTTGGCATCCGTTGAAGGACTGAGTTCAAATCTACAAAGTTTGGCATTTCATTGATTATATTTGAATCGGAGTTGAAACCGGTATCCAAGTTTGCCAAAACTATCAGAGTATTCAACACTGAGCAATAGAGCTTCATCTTGGTCTACCTACTTTAGTCGGTGCGATTTCAACTGCGTCGAATCACTTTCCTATAAAGATGCACTGAACTGATTTTTAAATTTTGGCTACTGTAATAGATATTTTGTTTTTCATAACAGGCCTGTAAATTAAAAAATTATAGAAATTAGTGCTGCCTTCGAAGTCGTCCACAAGAAGCTTTTATTGTAGGATTTTTTCAGGAAAATTGTAAAGACGTGTTTGACAGCTCAAAATGCAACTTCTGTATGATTGAGAAGAGAATTACAAAAATATGGAACAGTAGTTGCTTTCCTATTTTATTTCTTCTCGAACATGGCTGAAATTTGTGTTCCAAAAACTTATCTCATTGGACCTTTGTAAGTTTTCATAAGTTTTCCATGAGAGATTCACAGCTGAGTAACGCATCGTATGTTGATTGTGTTCTGTTCAAGATTGATGGATCCTTCTTTCATTGAGTACATTTATGATGATCTTATGTAAAAGAACACAATGTTATGGATCATGAAAGGAAAAGAATCCAAATTTTCTGCTATGCAGAACTATCATGTCTGATAGAAACCCCACTTGTTCTCAGTACAAAAAATTATGCGAATCTCAGCCATGTAAAGTAGGATTTATTTTATTTTTCTGAAACTGAATTTACTGTGGGCTCAGATGTTGTTTTGTCTTTGCTTGATATGCAAGTAATGATAAATACATTCTCAACTAATGCGCAATTGAATAAGCTGGTGTGTAGCATATGGTTGTAGAGGCTAACTTCTCTGTCTGTTAGAATTTGAAGGCACTCTCGACTACTGCGTATTAACATGAAATTTTCTCAATTAAAGTTATCTCAACGTTCATCATTTGACGTGAAAAATTCTACTGTAAAAGTCTTCAGTAAACGATTCATCGAAATATATTACTCGGTTTTCGCAATTTAAAATTCACAACTATTTCATTAAATATACAGCGAAAAGCATATCGGGTATTTGATGTGTAGTTTCGAGGTCATGTGTCCGCAAAAAAATTTTGATTTATGAATCAATTTAACATTTGTGGCAGTTATGTTAATCTGTAACTTATTCACTCATCAACAAAAATGAATTTTTTTGTTTCTTCTTGATTAATAAACTCTTTTTTGTATTTTCGATACTCATTTTGTGTTTTCAAAGCTCAAGAAATGCGCTGCAATATGATGAATGTTCCATATTTTTTAGAATTTGATATTTTTTAGAATTTTTTAGATCACGACTATGAAAATTTGTTATCCCCTATGAAGAAATCGAAAACTACATTCGACAATATTGACGAAAGGCCGCTTCTGACGCCGAAGATCGATAGGCGATTCTTATCTTATGATAGTAAGTTTATTTTTTTAGGGATATGGGAAGTTGACTAGATTTTAGAGGCGCCTGGTTTTGTTCTATTTTCCTCTGGATAAACAATTTTTGAGAAAGCATTTAAGTAACATAATTTATTGGGCTTGGCCTGATTAAATGAATTATATAAGGAAAAAAGCTCATGTTCGAAAGATGGCTCAACCAGACATTGACTTCTTTGTTCCGATGGTGACAGTAAAAAACAGAAAAATTATTTCGTGGAAGTTGATCCCAATGCGAGTTCTCATTTTCACTCCTGTGCAATGAACCCAGAACAACTTTATATGAAAAGTTTTGACCTTTTGCGTTCGATGAACTCTATTACTATAGAATTTTATTAATGTTCGAAAATTATGCAGTGGTTGGTATAACTTAAGGCCACTTTTGTAGTTCTTCCTTAATTATTTTTCGACAGATTCAGAAAAATCAACAAATTCAACAAAAAATACTGTTGTAGAGTTCAATTTGCAATAAAAAACGTTCAATCGAGATATGAAGTATCGAAAATTTACTGAATAACTAATTTTTCTGAAGATTTTGTAGCTCAGAAACTAAACATTCACCGTTCATTTCGTTCGATTTTCATTTCTACCAAACCGTTTTTACAGAAAAAACACATTGTAATAGCTGAACGCTGCTGATTACTAAATTTTGAATGAAATGAAGCAAAAAATTGACATGAAAAACCTATGGTTTACTATGAATGAAATAGTATGCTGTAGCCATGGATATACAGCTCAGCTTGACTGGCAGAGGAATGGCAGGCTTTTTAGGCGGGCCGCTTTTTGGACTACCCTATATATACAGTTTTTCAATGAATCCCACAAATTTTCTCATGAAATGGGACTTTCCAAACAACAAAAAAAAATTGATTTGACGTGACTTGAATAAATATTCGTTGGTAATCCCAAATCTCGTAATATCTAGCTTAATTCGCTAATTTTTCAGTAGATTTAATGGTTTCTTACATATAGTCTGTTTTTCTTGAAATGCTTCTAAATAATGAAAGTGGAAAGCAAATAGTATTCCAGATTTTTACGATTCTCTGATTAACAGTATTTCATTCAAGACTGGAAATTTGTGAGCATACTGACCTAACCTCTAACAATCTTTCGAGTAAAAAATTTTACGTAAGAGCTCTATGTAAACGATTTTGATGACAGAACTGATTTGTGTCACTTTTCTATTTCGAAGCATTTTATAAAAAACAGACTATAGCTATCTTGAAAATTGTTCTTCAAATTTATTTCAGAAGTGAGAAATATCAGTACCTTGACTTAAAGCTTCGCAGATTAGACAACGAGGAGGTAATATCAAACTTCAATACCAAAGAACTGTCTTTGACATTGAACTCTGATAAACGAAACCTGACATCAGATTATGTTTACTGTCAAATAACGAATCTATACATGCAGAAAACTTCTCGTAGTGATGGGAAAAGTAAGTTTTTCGTGGCTTACTATCGTTTTACTGACCTCACGAAATATAGCAAAAGGTTGATCGCTGCATTGTCATGATACTACTGATTCGACAACTCAAGAGTATTGAAAGATAAAGCTCATACATCCCCACCTGAGGATTTTAGTTACAAAACTTTTTGCGTTGCATTTCCTATTCCACATTTAACAGTTATTTTTCCCGCCTTTCGTATTCCACATTTCGAATGTTGAAATCACACGTTTTATGCTGAATACCCTAAATCTTCGGTTGTTTTACCAAAAATTTTAAAAATGTTTTAAGTTGGGCATTCAATATTCCATATTTCACATTTTAAATTATACTTTAGAAAGATTATAGATTATTCAATTTTCGCGCCTGTTTCGGACTGTAAGTTTTTCAGTTTCGCTTAGATCAAAAACCGTCTACCTTACTTGCTTTGATATCCCGAAAACTACAGTAAACAAAACAATTAAAGTTCTTCTCTTGAACCATTCGGAAAACTCAGCAAACATCCGCTTTCCGTTTTTATCTGTCAATTTTTTGTCAACCTCATTTTGCCAACACAGTCAACTTTTTCCGTCATTTCATCATTTTGTGAGATCACGTACAACAATCAATCAGTGCAAAAAAAATAATGCCATCCCATACATAATTAATACGCTTTTTCTAGACGAATAATAGGAAATTAATGAATTAGTTCATCTGCATATCGCGGATCGTGTTCGGAGAAACGTCAAATCTGATTCTTTCCTTATTGATACCATTTTGCACGTTTTCTCTGTAGGCATTATCCAGCATTCGGCGTCGACCGGAGGTGAAACTGAAGAAGGTAACCGTGAAAAATGCGCTAACGACAACGGGTATGACGAAGCACGTGATCAAAGCCCCACCGGGAATGACACTTTACCCTCGATAATGGTCAATTTTTCTGTGCCAGGTGGGAAATATGATCCACAAGTTATGAGCACACACAACGAGGGAGGGTCTCCAAGAGTAAATTCTCAAATCCAACATGTTATAGTGCCTTCGATAACCAACGGCAACCTGAATAGTGGTAAACTGACCATTTTTTCTCACAGGCCATCTTTAAACTGAAATTTGCATAGATATTCTAACAATCGAATTTTTACCAATATCTAATTTCAGGAACTATAACAGATATGGACGGCTGGAAAATCACAATATAAGGAATGTTTCTCCCATGAAGGCATTCTGATCCCACACAATTTTCGATGTGTGAACTGTTGAACTTCATCAAGGTTCAGAACCGTGTATTTTATCTGTCTAATGCATGTTTAAAGCCCAATTCAGAAGCGCAGTCGCCGATTGTCGACGACAAAAATCCTAGGATTTTTCACTTCTGAATAGGGCTTACGCGTCTTTTCAACTTTCCTCCTTTCCGAGATTGGGTAAACTCGAACTGTGGGCCAAATTGCAACAGTGGGCCAAATTTCTGCAAAACCCGTTGACATGAAAATTGTCTCACTGGAAGATCCCGCTTTTCAATGTCATCCAAGTTCAGAGCAGTATTTCATTTTCCTAATGCATGTCTAAGCATTTTTTAAACTTTTGAAGTTGCTGAGACCGGCCATAGGCGAACCTACGAATGTAAACCACATGTATACAAATTTTATTGTAAGTATGACCTATGCGAAAAAATTAGTGTATCAATATTTAACTCGCAATGTCTATCAAATGCAGTATAACATGCAATGTGGAATTTACATCTAAAGAAGATCTTCCTTCCTCAATCTATAGCTTGATCCACCAAGAAATGCTTAAAAAATACACAAATTATGTATTTCTGTTCACTTTTCCAATTTATTGACCAAATAATATTTGATTAATTTGTTTGATTAACATCGACAAGCTTCAGCTTATCTTGGATATTTGAAAAGCGAAATTTACAATGCGATGAATCGTGAGTATGCTGCTCAGTGAACTGCCCTAATTAATCTTCATGTTATGTTCGACATGAATAGCAGAATTGTATACATTTTAGAAGTTTTGGTGCGCAGTCAGCCGTCGAACCTGGGCAGTTTCTCGGGCTAATGTCCTCTTCACCACATCACATGATGGACTCGAGTTGATTTACTTCCTTTAGACGGTTGTTTTTTGTAAAAGTTTCAATTATTATTGTCTACAATATGGCGCTACATGAAGTGCTGTTTGGGCTCAAAGTCTCATATTTTGCTAACCTATTCCGTCCTTCTATGAAAATAGGAGCATGAAAGATCACCAGGCACATTTGTTTGAGAACTAACTTACGTAGAGCGCTAACATTGCCTGACCTTTCTAGTCGAATATACTGTAAAATTTAACATCCGTTTTAGAAATGTTTTCCCAAGACTACTGGTTCGAGTGATTTCGATATAGCTGCAGGGCTGTTCAAATTTTCTTCATGTTTCGTGCTTCACCGATTATACAAGAATTGATTTGTGCATTACGATATGTCACAAAATTTCTTGTTGAAGTTCAATTGAATCGACTTGTCGAAGTCTTTAGGGTAGTCGTAATTTTAACATTCTATCCCAAAATGAATTGGCCTGACTTCTCAATTTATAGAAAGGTATGAAATTAGATTTCTTTGGATCAAATTTAATTAGTGATGTATGTATGGCTTCAGAATAAGCTCCTATAACTTATCCAATTTAACTTGATTGATTCTTGTTTCAATATATGTATTCACCCTTCAGGGCACTTTTATCTTCAATTCATTCTCTTTATTATTAAATTTCTGGCTATAAATTGTAAAACCAAGTTTTATATCCGACGTTGAAGAACTTGAATGTAGTTTTCCTACGCTTGACGTGTTTCATATCTTTTGAAGCAATAAATACGAATAATTTTTGATAAAGCATGAAAAGGTTACAGTAAGCTATTGCATGATAAAAAATAAACGTCAATTTAATGATACAGTTAATACTGGCTGTGAAAAAAAAGTTATTCTATTGAAGCTTGTAAGATTAAAAAAATAGTATCTCGAGTGCACCTTGTTATCAACGAACCACCTGGTCGTTAATGACCTCACAAAAATAAGAGTATTCGGCTATTGAAATACAACCTTACTGTAAAATTGCATTGGCATTAATAAAAACTGAACGAACTTAGCTGTGAACGTTCGGTTTCTGCGCCACAACCGTCAATTTTTTAAATCATGAGTAAAGTTACTATCTCCAGGAAAATATATCGTTTTTCCAAATTGCCAATAATTTTTTTCAGCCACAGAAGAATTCGAAATTCATTTGAAACCGATCAAAAACAATTTTCATTTTTTTGTCTCAGTCAAAGATTTTTCATCTCATTCAGAATTCTTCCCTCGGCACCAGATTCTACAGCTGTATTCGTTCCCGGAAATTGTTCATTTTTCTGGAATCTGACGAAAAATAATCCAGGAAAATCCATAAAAGGTGTAATCTTGCCCTTGACCATGCCAATCAGTATGCAATTTTCAAACGTGCCGAGAAATTCTAACATATGATAGTAAAGTAATTTTGCTATCGAAATACAGTATCTTCAGTTGTGATATGGTTACTATAATGTATTAATTTCATGCATATCGTTCGTTTGAACTTTTCTGCATCATAAACCGTTGATATTAGACTGGAAATATAATCCGAAATACGAGTAATATCAACTTGATGGCTTTGGAGTTTATTTTGAAACGAGATATACTGCACAAAACGGCGAAAGTAGGTAGAAAACTGACATCAATGTCGATAGTTCTAGTTCCAGGAAGTCTACCTCTGCTGACCAACGAGCTTTTGAAACACTGAAACACCAAATTTTTATGCTACCAAAAGTTCTTCTATTATTCTTTCTCACTGCTCTGACTGTCTACTAGAACAACACATCCACACGCAGAGCCTTGCTGGGGGTCCCTGATATCCGCACATTATTCTCAGCCTACTACGGATTCGGCTCGACCTTCGCTGAATTAATGGTTTTTAAAATCAAGGAAAAAAATTTTCCCGGATAAAAAATATTCTAGCCATCGCTGATTTCCGTCTTGAACACGTGTATGATCAAGGTTGGGCAAATTCATACATCTGGTAAATAATTGTGGTCAGAAAACATTACTTTGACTATTTTTGAACTCGGCAACAAGTCAAGTACCGCTGATGTCAAAACCATTGTTACAAACACATCAAGATTTTACCCTGGAAAAAACTGCGATTTTTTCTTTGACAATCAAACACTGCAATTTCGTAAAAGAGTTATCGATTCGATAATCGAGTAAGATCACATGCATTCAGTACTTTGCACATGTATCTTTGTTCGTATCAGAGTCATATAATAGCACATTTGTTATGGCACCCCGATCTTTTCCAGGATTTTCAATTGTTTAAAAATTAGTGAAAATGTGAACAAGGTATGAACAGAAGACATGGGCAAAAAACTATTTTAACGTTATGCTTCATGATTCATTCCGGAGCAGGAGATATTTGGACGAGTCTAATGTATCGTATTATAGCCATGACTGCAATTATATAGTAAAGTCACAGACTAGACTGACATGGTCTGATATAGAAAAACTTGCTATTTTGTTTTTTATGAATTATTTTCGACAGATTTTGCTGAAGTCTGCAAAATCCGAATATATCTTAAACGAGTCTAAGATGTCGTTGCTCACACGGAAATTACGATTTTGGTCAATGAATTGAATTTTTTAATCATCTGCAAGCTTTCTAAACGGAAAAATTTGAAATTTTGAAAAACTGCAAGATGATACTGAAAGCGATAATCTTACGGGGTTAACTTGCATATTTTTTCTAATTTAATTTTACGTAAAGAACTTTTTCAACAATATAGGCAAAAGATCGACCAGATATTCTCGTGGCATAATATACGTGCCAAAATTGACACTGAAAACTGTAGCAGTTAACAAGCTTATTGGTTACTGTCGTTTTGTGTATGACATTTTTGAGCAAGATAGATTATCTGGGCCAGGTTCCATTAACGTACTTGTAGATTTACTGTGCAAGGAATTGACCATTAATTTCTTTCCATAAATTACCACCAGTTCCAATATGTTTGACTACTATAAAATTACACCGACGTAAGAACTTATGGTTGTAAGCTATTCACTATAATCTGTTTTTATAAGTTGCTTGTGAATTTAAAAACTACAAAAATAGTACGAATACTATGATAAAAATCGTTTACAGGAAGTTTTTATCGTAGACTTTAACCACACCTAACTTCGTCATAAATGGAGATATACCATTTCAAGTCGGGTTTTTAAGTATATATCAAAGAGATCTATCGATTATTAACTAATGTTTGACGACTTGAAAGAAGAAATTATGCTCGCCTCAAAATGTAACTATTTGGATGGGGTCAAACATCTCAAACCTCGATGTGTGTCTTGATGGCATTGCCTTCAAGTCCAAATGAAAACTGTACAGCGCCACGTCCCATTGACTTAGAATCTCATTCTTATCATTATTGGCAACCTAGAGACTCATCAATCTCGATTTTTCCCGCTCTTCAAATGCCATAAAATTCGTGCTCTGGAGTATAGTCGTTGAAACGAGATTGCTTATCCTGTGCTAAGAGCATCAATTATTCCTTTTCGTGCATTATTTTTTCTAACTCCATCTCGATCGTGGATAATTTGTTTTCCACGTGAGACGACAGGAAGAGCTTCTCCTAATGCATTTTTTGCACTTTTCGACCTGGTTCCATATCCGTATAAATATGATTACGAACAATTTTCCGCCGCCGGCGAAAATCCTCCGGATCATCCTCGGGGGTGCGCTAAAAAGCCAAAAAATTTTTTTCGCTAGATATTACCAAAGACTAACGAAAATTGGTCATTCGGATGACATTCTTGGACCATTTTTGGTCAACCGAAAATTTGCCGATTAGATAAGCATTTTTCATTAGAGCTGTTTGTTATAAAAATGAGGCAAAAGAATTTCTTCTCTCATTCTCGAAAGCTTCATTCGGAAAGATTTTTTTGTCAGCTATTTCTGTTCGCCAGCATGAAATATGTGTTTATAATCCGAATTATTCATATTCGGTATGCGTGGGATGAGTCTTTTTCGTCATCCAATAATGGGGTCTATAGTTTCTTTTTTACAAAATCCTTTGTAGAAATGAGAAAAATTATAGTGCTGTCGTCGACATCATTAAAACAAACTTTTTACCTGCTGCATTATGTACTACAGGGTGAGCCAAAAAAGGCGACCGGTGCTGACTTCCATAACTTTTGAACGGATGAAGCTCTTCTAATGCAGATTTCTACATCAAAATGCCCTGAATATCTTTGCTATAAATACTAAATTTTATGCTCCCAGCGTTTATGATTACTGTACAAACAGAAATTTAGTAAAAGTGGTTATTTTTCAAAAAGTAAAAATTGGGAAATCAAAGTAAAAATTGTCCTATTGTGAGAAAAGTTTTCCAAAGCTTTTTACATACAATAATACTTTAAAAGTCATCCAGATATGTCAGCTACACGTAATTTAAAGTCAAACATCTTGTTTCAATGTGAGCAAAATTTCGCCAAAATCAAAAGCTTTTGTTTTGAAACTGGAAAAAAGCATAGTCGAAACAAAATCAATTCTGTCATTGATCTGTTCGAAAAACGATTAAAATTATTGGTGAAACAGAGAGTAGGTCACACTAAAATGGCTTTCTTGTAGTTTCCAGCTGTTATATGGTTCTTATGATTGGATCTATTGCACTTTTCTATCGTAAAACATGTTGATTTTGTCAAATATTGTCAATTTTTAAAAATTTATTTGCAAAAAACCGACGTTTAGTATTTTTGATTCTAGTCGGTCAATATTCGAGCAATCTGGCTGAAACTTTGCAGTTTTTATGCCAGATGTTTTATCTATCGACAGCAGGAAGTCGCAATAAAAAAGCTGCACCCGTTTGAAAGCTATGAAAGTCAGTACCGGTCACATTTTTTCCGGCTCACCCTGTACATGAGAATGAATTAAAGTTAATATTCATTCTCATATGGTATATAATGCAGCGGATAATTGCTAAGCGTATTTAGCTGTTGTTGTCGTCTGGATTTGATAAAAAATGCTTCTATGCGCTTTCCGACAGAATAGACCTTCTGGGACGGTCTTAACGTGTGCACGAGGTGAACAAAAGTTTTTTCCGAAATGCAACAAATTGGGCATCCAATTGACAGATCTTGTTGAGATCTATCCGAAAATACGATTTGAAATGCCTCATTTCCTTTTTTGATGGAGTTAGCGGCCATTAAAGTTTGATTGAAATTTGACTGACCTTCCTTACTGCAGATTCATGTTCAAAGCCCTCATTCCACTGACATAGTCCTCGGGCTGGCCTTGCGTTCTATGGTCTGAGCAGCTACGGTGATTACATCTATGAGGGAAAGATTGCTGCTAACATGTTCGTTCAATCTTAGTGATATGAGAATTCGTGTTATTTAAAGAATTATTAAAACGTAACCTACACTTTTACCGTCAGAATCGTGGACTGGAACTATGAGGTAATCGAAGTTTACTCGATCCGTAATACGTCGTAATACTCTGTCAAAGTTTTTATTTCCAAAACAGCACCAAAGAAAAAACAAAGACAAAAAATCGACTGAAGGATAATTTTGCTATGGAGCATGAATCTACAGCGGCCAAAATCCGGTGGGGTTCTGACTCTAATGGGGATGAGCATACTTTTATCGCAGAAGTCACTCATCTTTCAAGTAGTAGTTGTATTTCTGTTAGGTTTCCAAGACTTTAATGTATGGTCAATAAGTGTTTGACAATTGTTTTAAAATTCCATGCTTAACGTAAAAACTGAAAGCTTGCTGTAGTGTGATGAACTTAAAAATGTACCGGGTGGGGATGTAAATCTGCTGGTGGTCAGCCAGAATCCTGCATAGAATCAAAACACGGCAGAAACATGTCGGTCCAGGGCCCGGTTTCAACAAAGATATTCAATCGACAGTTGAGCAACAGTTCGGCTCTATATTTTATAAAATTGTCGTTAAGGTTCAGCTAAGCTGCAGCTGTACTCTCGGACAAAATATCGAGATCGTTAAGCTGAAGCTTAACGACAATGTTATAGAATATAGAGTTGAGCTACAGCTTAAGTCCAGCATGACTATCTCAATATGTTTTATGTAGATGAGCTGCAGCTTAATATGCAGCTTAATTTTTCCAATGCAAAATGTTTTTGTGGTGTTCTACTTGGATTTTTTTCACACGATGCTGTCGTTTATATTTATTTCGTAGTATACCAAACGATTGCTGAAAAAAGCCTCGTAAACAAGTTGACGAAAACATAACTATTTTATGATGGTAAACCATTGCGTGAAAAGATCGATATCCAAACAAAAAGTTTCCATATAAAATATAACAAAGCGCCAAAAAACATTATCTTAAGCTGTGCCTTAATTCTGTATGTTATAACATAGCCGTTAAGCTACAGCTTAACTTCCTCTATGTCTTATGTGTAGGAGCAAGGGTTATACGCTACAACTCAACTGAAGCTCAAATCTGTTTGATAAAACCTGAAACCTTGGTTACATACAGTCAGTTTTTCTTGAAATGCTTATGAAAAGTAAAATTTGGAGGGCAAGCACTGTTTCACATTTTTGAGGTTTTCTGCTATACTATATGTCCTCCAAGCATACTCAGCTAATATTTGAGAATTTTTGAGTAAAAAATTTTACAGTAAAAGCGTTATATGAATGATCTTGACGACAGTGCTAATTTTTGTCATTTTTCCATTACCACATATTTTATAAAAAGCAGACTATTGTGGTTCACATTAATCCTGAGGTGTTGGCGGTCCCTGGTTGGTGGCCACATGCCGACAACGCGCGTTCGAGACTTCTGGCTACAAAAGCCAATTCAAAGTCGGTAGTGTTGTAATCAATATGCAATTTTTTCTTCATTCCCTCCTTCCACTCATATTTAATTCAATGTTTTTTCTTGGTAGCTACTGTACGTCGACGTACCAATAAAAATCATTCTTTCTTTCTTCTCTAGTAATGCCTACTTTTGGAATCTTCCCTTTCTCAACGATCTAGAATAAAAAGAAGCCCCCAACCGAAGAGTATGCTTTTGACACGCCTGGGCTTTAGAGCTTAGTAGAAGGAAGCTCGAACAAGTCAAATATTTGTTCATTTGTTTCGTGTGTGGTCGTCTTGTTCACAATCTATAAGCTCATATTGGTCGTACTTTTTTATCTTGATGTATATGTATGTTTAGAATTACTTCTACAACTTCTCGTCGCGAATAATTCTAGTGCACTCTTTACGTTGTGTGTAGCATTTGCATAACATTAGCTTATTATTTGTTTTGTATCCCAAAGGGCCTGGCGATGGTCCAAAAATGATAATCGAATTCAAAACGTCCATCATGTCATTAGAGACCCTGGGGCAGGTTGAAATCTTATTCGGCGTCCAGCCAACAACAAATGTCTCAAAATCTAATTAAGAAAGAAAATTCCGGAAGACTTAACGGGTTTAGCCGAACGTCATTTCTCCGCCTTTTCTTGCTTACTGAATCAGTCCTCCGGGCTTTTGCTATGAGGTGAAAAATTAAGGTTCAAACATAAAGTCGGCTTCTGGGGCTTTATGATCGATCATTTTAAATGATATAAAAAATTTGTAGCAGATGGCTTTTATTACTGGGGCACATGCTGAATTCATTCTAGCTACCGAAAATTGTGGTTGATCCTCACAAGAACTACGATTCACAGTCATTCCTTTCTTTTTTTCGTCCTGCTTTCAAATTTTATAATATGAAAGGTAATCTAAAAGTTTTTGATATTGCATCAATCACTATCCAAATAGCTGGCTTACACGGTATCAGACGTAAGAAAACATTTGAGCTTCTTAAATGTAAGCTATAAAAAGTCTAATACATATTTTTGTAAATCCTACTTTTGAACCAGATCAAAAAATTTAATTTTGAGCTCATTGCATTAAAAACTTTTTGATGTTGTTACCTAAGTTTCCGTTGTCGGTTCATGAAAACTTGACTAAAAATGATTTATCATGCTAGAGTTGTTTTCCTGCTTAAAAATTACGTTTGGTTACATACAGGAGCCCAAGAGATGATGACACCAGTAGTTTTGATGGAAATAATGGTTTAGCATTGGCAACGCTTGCACTGGCGATTCAGTCAGTTTTTCTCAATGCAATAACGTTATTAAAAAATGAGTCTTATTTCGTTAATACTGAGATTGTTCACCTCACATAATGGTGATGAATTGGTGATATGAATATACTTTGATGCATTCGCCGTGAAACTCGGATCAAGATGGCATCTTAATTTTTTTCAAAATTGTCCTGAAAAACATACAATCCATATGAAAAAATCAAACATAGAAAAATTCTTACATCTTGATTTTATTGTGATGCATCTTATAATTTTTGCGATGCATCTTGAAATTTATGCCATGTATCTTGAAAAAATGTTGTGCATCATGTTCGAAAGTGACGATTTTTTCATGTGATAAATAATTTTTTTAATTTTTCAAGTGGCCCTCCACGTATTCTTGGAGTCTACTTTGGCCATGTTTTCATTAAAGAGCGGGAAGAGATTCAAAACAAATTTTTCCGAACACTTAAACTAAAAACTCGCCTGTATTTCGCTATAAATTTGGAGGGAATTGGAAATGTGGTTTGATTAGAAAATATTCAAGTTCAAAATTAAAGACTGTTTCAAGTATCCCCAATTTACTATTTGTCGGCGACAAAGAAAATCTGCGAGAGATTCACTGAATTTTAACTGGACGGTTCACATAAATCGATCACACAAGAAGACACATCACTTTAAGTCATGTTTTTGACTAGATCTCAAGGAGATCTATCGATTGATACCCGCTTTGCGGCGTCTCGGGAGAAAAATATTCCCTTCTCGTTTTCAAGATTCACTATTTGGGTAAGGTCCATACGTGCACGTGAGGGGCTTGGGTGGGTTTGACCCCCAGCAGATTTTGATTGATCCCTAGCAGATTCTTGCTGACCCCCAGCAGATTTGACTACCCCGAGTAATGATTGAGAAGAGGATGATGGAAAATGAGCAAGAGAGATGAGAAAGTCATCAAAAAAAATCATGCCGTAGTTTAACAATCTTTCTAAACAAAGCATGCTTGACTCCAACGAAGTAACATTAAAACGGTAAAAAGTGCTGTCTAAGCAAATAATTTCACATATCTGACTAATATAGGTTGGAGAATATGCTGCTTGAATGTTAAAAGACCTTACTGACCTTTCTTTTGATTATCAAGAACGAAAAAAAATTTTCCATTCCATCCCTTTTCCTGGCTGACCCCCAGCAGAATTTCTATGCTGTGCATGTATGGTAAGGTCGAACACTTTCTATGAGAGGTCAAACATCCAATCACTCTCATGCCGATGCATTCACTCGAGTCTTGACTACTCAAATGAAAAAATAAACGATCTATTGGAAATTTCGGGCATGCATGCTTATCACGTATCCTACTCTGGAAACGTGCTTAATAGACGGAAGCAGCGATGCCTTGTCTTTAGATAAGAATACAAATCCATTCAGGGACTTCTATTTTTGGTTCATTGGTGTTTGAATTTTACGCTTATTAGCGCATGGTCACAAAGACACCGACGGTGAAGAGCCCTGATTTTTTTATAGGACACTGCGAATCATGGCTTGGGCTTTTTCTCCGGGCTATGCATTTTCAAGCCGGAGACGAGGAGAAGAAAAAGGTTTTCGAAAGTGAGAATGAGTGGGAAGCCAAGCATTTTCCCTGGCCAACTAAGCTTTTCCTTGTATAGACAGACTTCAGTACGTATCATCACGTAAGTAGAAAAAATCCATTTGGTGGTAAAAGTACGGGATTTAGCACTTTGTACATATACGACTCGGATCTACTTTCATTTCCTATCTCCATTCTCTTTTTCTTTTTGCTCTCACTTTTTCGAAGTAATTTTAGAACTCGAGTATCAAAGTATACGGCTGAAGAAAATTGCCAACTTCTTCAAGGTATTTAGTCTTTTTTGATGGGCGGAAATTGACTAATTGCATGGTTTCCATTTTATATATTAGTATGGAAAAGACTTTTTTCTCTTCATTAGCCTCCCTCCGCCGATGTAGGAATGGCGTTTAGAAAAAAAATAAAATATATGCTTAACAGTTGTTGGTATTTTTTATGCCTGAATGAATACTGCTCGTCTAAGTAGTTCGGCAATTTTCGCTTTTTCAGGAAATATATCTTTTTGTTATTAATTTTCTATTTAGCGAATTTTCCGACAAAGTTTATAAGCTGATTAAAGTGAGAAAGAATTATAGGGTCATCTCCAAAAAAGGAAGGCCTGGAGGAAATGAGCCAGCGAGGCTAGTGTCTTTGAGTCTCACCTTTGTATTTATTTTTGCAGTAGACTATAGTAAGCTGTTGCTTGTTAATATCAGGGACTTGATCTCTTATCAGCAGTATTCGGCTATAGTTTGCAGTAAAAATACTCTATCACCGGTGAAAGCTGAATAACGTAAGCAGTGAAGATCTGATCTTTTAGACGTTAAAATCGCTAAATTCGGAGGTCAAGACCAAAAATACCATTTCCAAAAAAATTTGCATAGTTTTATGAAATGTTCACTACTTATTTAAATTGCAGAAGGATACAAAACTTGTTTATCCGATGGTTTGTGCTTTCATGTCAAAAATAGTGCAGGATAAACAGCAGATTTTAACGATTTCGCAGTAAAACAGTCTGTTGATTTCGAACATACATGAGATTCTGGAATATGATGCTGGGGTAAACTCGCTATTGAACACAAAAGACAGGAACATCAGATCTGCTCTTTTTTACTATGAGGTTCGTTTTTTGGAGTCAATACTACAATGGACTGGTCAGATTAGAATCAACTATATCTTCTTTGAAGAATCAATGAGCTAACTGACTGAATATGTATTTTTTCACTATTTCGAATTGAAAGATCGTAATTTGTATATAAGCAAACATGCAGCTCTAATTGTACTTTTACGTGTAGAAAATGTGTATTCAGATAATGAAGTGTTTCAGTTTTGGTGTCGTACCCTTCGTACATGGTTTTTCTAGACCGTTGTGTCCCCTTACCCCGACCATCCCGTTACCCCGACTGTCCCTTTATCCCGACCATCCCTTTATCCCGACCATCCCGTAACCCCGACTAATGCATTAAATTCTCGATATTCCGACACATGCAAAATTTCATGAAAGGCTCCTCTTTTATAATAATCCCGTTACCCCGAGTGTTGTGTTTTGCAAGTCTGTATTTACGTTGTAATTTGGGACTTACAGATTTACATACTTTAGTGCAAAACAAAATTAATGAATTGATTATTAAAAATGATAATACAGGTACTACAACGTTTCTGATTCATTTATTTTTCATGTAATTCAGACCAAATCAAAAAAATAAATACGGCCTTCAGCCTAATTACTGTATATGAGTTGTTTGTTAATTTTGAGCATGGATTTCTGTGACTAGTGATTAGGCATTTATTTTTCCTTTAAAATTTTCCTTAGGCTTAGGCTCAGGGTACAGCAGCTGCTCCCAAAAGACGCAGCGCTGTTGAGGCTCTTCCAAATGAAGTTGTTAGTTAAAATAGTATCAAGGGAGTCGGCATAACGGTACGGTCGGGGTAAAGGGACGGTTGGGATAAAGGGACGGTCGGGATAAAGGAATTTTTTGTATTTCACTTTTAACATTAGTCGGGATAAAGGGATGGTCGGGGTATCGACACACAATCTTCTAGACCGCGGGTTTGTTTTCCTCAAGATATGCGAGCATAATATCACAATGAAAAAAAAACACTCGCACTTTACGTGGAAATTATTGACTTCTTGGATTTATTCGTCTTCCTGTAAGGCATGACTCTGTCTGGCAAAGAGTAACACTGTCATTAAAATGGTCAAAACGAGGCTTTCTTAAGTCCCTGTCATACTTCACCGTGCGGTAACGCGGCGCGCGGCGCCGCCATTAAGTTTCAACTGAACCGAAATTTTCGAACAAGTTATGTGTTCTAAAGTTGCAACATACTGTTGTTATAACATATTGCTGCACTCTGTGACATCTATACATATCTATACACGGGTCCTAAACAGCAGGTCCGACCGGACCCAGATCAGATCTGGATCCTGTATATAGCACATATGTGAATGAATAATCGTGTATATATATTCAATTTTTGAAAATCAATTTATATAAATTGATATTTCTCAGCAGTTCAAGAGCTATTAATCGTTGGAATGAGAAGCAAATTGAAGCAAGAGCCCAAAATTTTTAGCCTAGGCTTTTTTTCAAGCTTCTATCTGCACCGTGCAGGAATGATTGATTTTTATTTTCCTTTTGCGCTTTTTATTTTTCGATTTTTTTCGTATTTTTCATCTTTTTCGCATTTTTCGTATTTCCCAATTGTCGAGACCAGCAATACACATTTTTTGAGAAGAGCAAAATAAAAAAGTAAAGGCCCTGTCATACTTCGCCGCGAGGTACCGCGAGGTACCACGCGGTACCGGGCGGCGCCGGGCGCGCCGGTTGTCCTATTCATTCTAACAAGCGGCGCCGCGGGGCGCCGCGCGGTACGGTACCGCGCGGTGGCTTGTCATACTTCGCCGTGTGGTACCGCGCGGCGCCGTCCGGCGCCACTTTTTTACTTTTGGATTTTGCTCTTCTCAAAAAATGTGTATTGCTCGTCTCGACAAATGCAAAATACGAAAAATGCAAAAAAGATGAAAAATACGAAAAAAATCCAAAAATAAAAAGCGCAAAAGAAAAATAAAAATCAATCATTTTTGCACGGTGCAGATAAAAGCTTGCAAAAAAGCCAAGTCTAAAGATTTCGGGCTCTTGCTTCAATTTGCTTCTCATTCTAACAATTAATAGCTCTTGAACTGCTGAGAAATATCAATCTATATAAATTGATTTTGAAAAATTGAATATTTGAAAATTGAACACGATTATTCATTCACATATGTGCTATATACAGGATCCATATCTGATCTGGGTCCGGTCGGACTTGCTGTTTAGGACCCAGATTCAAAGTGGATCCATCCTTTCCCTAGTATTCGGGAAACTAGGAAACATTTATTAGGAAATAGGAAAAATAGGAAATTTATTCATTATTCGGGGAATCGGGACCTACTGGGAATATGGACTTTCGGACAATCGGGATATTTGCAGAAAAGAGACGGTGGGGGAATAAAGACACAATTAAAATGTGCGAGTACACTTGCTGTAGGAACATGTTTACACCTACTTTGCACATTCATAATTTTTACACATTAATGTCGTCATTGCAAATTAAATGATCAACTTCTTAGTAAATCTTCATTGAAAATTAAGTAATCAATTTGGTAAAATAATATGAGAAGTGTCAGAATTCACCATTCAAGTGAAAAATATGATTCAGCTACATGTATAGATGTCACAGTATGCAACAATATGTTACAACAACAGTATGCTGCAACTTTTCAACACATAGCTTGTTCGAAAATTTCGTTTCAGAAACTTGGCGGCGGCGCCGCGCGGCGCCGCGTAAATTACAAAAACCTATTCATACTTCAAAGGTGGTACCGCGCGGTACCGCGCGGCGCCGCTTTTTAGTATGGATAGAACAACCGGTGCCGCGCGGTACCGCGCAGTGAAGTATGACAGGGCTTTAAAAAAGCGGCGCCGTACGGCGCCATGCGGTACTGCGCGGCGTAGTATGACAAGCCAGCGCGCAGCGCCGCGCCGTACCGCGTGGTACCTCGCGACGAAGTATGACAGGGCCTTTAGAGTTGAGTATGCTCGAAAATTTTCAGCCATATGTGACATATGGTTCACCGGAAAATCGTGAAAATATGAGACTGCTTTTCAGCCTCATCATTTATAAGCATATTGATCAAGCAGGCTGTGGTAAATAGATGATGCGTTGAAATATTCAGCATTCTTCCTCGCGGAAATTTGCATCGACTAATATTTGCATCTGTGCAAAAAGAAAAGTCTATGAGTTGTATAGCACCATTTTAATCATGCAGCGATGAAAAATCAGTTAACTTTTCCACTTTTCGTTTAGTATACTGTTAGATGATAAGCCTCATACAATTGTTTTTTAATTTCCCAGTAATGAATTAACACTGGTCATTTTTGTTCCAAATAATAGCGTAACCTTTCTTGTCGAAAAGCTGATTCAGCTTTGATGTAAGGCCAGTTACTGAAATGTGTAATTGGATATATACAGTGTAGGCCAAAAAAAGGCGATCGGCACTGACTTTCATAGCCTTCAACTGGGTGAAGCTTTTTCAATGCGGTTTCCTGCCGTCGATAGATAAAGCATTTGGCATAAAACTGTAAAGTTTCAGCCAGATTGCTCGAATATTGACTGACTAGAATCAAAAATGCTAAACGTCGGTTTTTTGCAAATAAATGTTGAAAAATTGTGAAAAATTGACAAAATGAACATGTTTTACAACAGAAAAGTACAGTAGATCCAATAATGAGAACCACATAAAAGCTGGAAACTAAAAGAGAGCCGTATCGGGTCAATGACAGAATTGATTGTACTTTGATTTTGGTTTTTTTCCGGTTTCAAAATAAAAGCTCTTGATTTCGGCGAAATTTTGCCCATATTGAAATTCAAAGTTGATAACTTTAAATTACGTGTAACTTAAAAATCTGGGTGATTTTTAAAGTATTATTGTGTGTAAAAAGCTTTACAAAACTTTTCTCATAATAGGACAATTTTTGGTTTGATTCCCAAATTTTTAATTTTTGAAAAATGACAACTTTTACCAAATTTCTGTTCGTACAGTAACCGTAAATGCTAAGAGCATAAAATTTGGTCTTTAAAACAAAGATATACATGGATCCTACACATCAGGATGGAATGACTTGCTATGCTGATGTGCCGCAGAAACTAGATTCTAGAAGCAAGTCCATTTTTTGACCGCAATTTTTTTCATTATTGTAGTCATTGCTGTACACTTAAATCGCGACCTGATCGTCGATTCGTAACTCGCTCTTGCACTTCAACTTGACGATGAAAAACAATACAAATCAGTTGAACTTGCTTTCTTGATGCTTTTACGTGTACTTGTAAGTAAATGACGAAAGTCGTGAACATACGTAAGTACTGTACGGATGTATTTATATGTCTGCCTCAGACATACGTAGTACTTTTTGGAGGTACGTAAGTACTACGTATGCTACGTACAGGGAAGTATGTTTGGGACTTAAGCCCGGTTCATACTTCTGCTCGTTGCTCGGCGAACGTGCTCGGAGATGTTCGGCGAGCGTGCTCGGAGATGTTCGGCGAGCACTGCGTCGAGCAAGCTGCTCGCCGAGCATGCTCGGCGCGCGAATATTTGCTCGTCGAGCAAAACCCCGAGCACAAAAAATTTGCTCGCCGAGCATGCTCGGGGTAGTAGAAAATTTTTCTACTCCTCCGAGCATGCTCGGCGAGCAACACATGTTATACGTATAGACGCGTCTCAGACTGGGATAATTTATCAAAAATTAAACAATGCGCGCACGATCAATGCCAGATTATGGGAGCTCTGATAGGTCGGTAGTTGGCATGCATCGGGCCAGAGAATATCGGTTTGGGTCAGGCAGTAAAAATACCAAATCGGGTTACGGGTCGGGTCAGGGACATCTAGCAAACCAGTGTTGAGGCAACCTTTTCCCGCCACTCGAGGCTTCAGTAAAAGTTAGGCTCGGTCCGGGACTTGAACCCGGGACCTTGCGGCTACCGTCCGCACGCTCTAACCAACTGAGCCAACCGAGCAACGGGAAAGGTGCTCTCTTTTTTGCAACAATTCGTAGTTGAGGTGGTTGCTGTGACCACTATCAACACCAGGTCAAGAGTCAAAAAAATATCTTCAGTTCATAAAGTGTAACACAAGTACATGTACTCGCCATGTTACATGCTTGTTTATTATTTAGTGTAAATAAACATTGAAAATAAGAAATGACTATTGCTTTTAAATAGTAGCTGCTTTGAGAAACGAGAAATGAAACGGGACAAGGGAAATGAGAAATAAATAAAATCTTTCTCTTATTCAAGGCAAAAAACAAAAATCAATCCTATCAACGATTAATGAAAACAGATAAATGATAGCCAAAGATGGCATGCTGCCCTTCTTGTCTGCCGAAATAATATTTTTTTATAAGTTCATTTTTTGCTTAATCTCACAAACTCCTTCTTGAAAACTTTCTCTCAGGTACAAGATCTATTTTTGTCTCTTTTTTATTGAGTGCATGTAAATTAAAGAATGACCAACATCGGTGTTCACCCAAAAGTTTCACTACAGAACTTTTTGAATACAATAGAAATTATAGAACACTTAATTTGAAACAGTATTTCATCTCGAAAAGTCTTGCTTTATTGTTGAATAATTCTTTGTGAATTATGGAAATTGAACGATTTTTAAGCATACTTTTTCAGAAGGTGAAGACTGAAAATTATTCAACCACCATTGTGTCATAATGCATTGAAGGGAAAAAGCACATTGTCATTTCATTCAACATTTTTCTTATCACAATTAACTAAAAGTGACCCAAGATTTACACTTGCCCAGTAAGTAATCACATGCAGGGCTGATTAATGCAAAAATTACTGTTGAAAACAGGATATTATCGATCATAGCTCGCTCAAAAAGCCATCGGCCGATGTTTAAAAAAGTCAATTATCAGCCGATGCCGATACATCGATCATTCCCTACCTTCATTGGAAAACTATCGAGAAAATTTTATTTTTGAAATATATGTAATAATGACTAAATTGATCTCATATATAGCAAAATTTTAGCTGTTTTTTCTTCTAGCAGTGAAAATGATCAACTGAATTTTTTGACAGCGGGTTTTTGACACGCGTGACTTTCAAGGCACAGAGTTATCCTGGATAATGGCTAAGGTCAAGTCTTTTCTCATCTTTCGGGTCAGAAAACATTGTGTAGGATCGGGTAGCATAGCTGGTCAAAAGCTCCGATACATCTCTAATCCCTAGATTTATTTGTAGGATTTCATTTTTTTGTTGTAAAGTTTTTGCAATGTCTATTCGACAAAATTATCAGATGATGAAAAATTTGACCATATTGAGCTTGTTCGTAAAAAAGAATTCCTGTTTAGCGTTTGATCCCCTGATTACAAGGACGTTAGGAAAAAACGCCATGTTTTCAAGGTACTTATTTTATGTTCGTACATGGAAAGAAATAAGTATGCATTTTAGGAGAAAAATTTGTTCGCGAAGTATGAACCAACTCCGAGCACGCTCGGCGAGCACGGTGCTCGCCGAGCATCCCCGAGCATGCTTGGCGAGCTTGCTCGGAGCTGTGCTCGGAGATGCTTGCCGAGCATGCTCGGGGTAAATTTGTTCGCCGAGCAGAAGTATGAACCGGGCTTTAAATAGCTTTACAAAATTTTTTTGCACAATACGACAAGTTTTACTTTTTGAAAAATGACCACTTTTACAAAAATTTCTGTTTGTACATAAACTAAAAAGGTAGGAGCATGAAATATAACCCTCAAGGCAAAGACAAACAGGGGATTCTAATGCAGCAACCTGCATTAAAAAAGCTTCATCCATTTAAAAGTTATGAAAGCCAGCACCGGCCACCTTTTTTGGCTCACCTCGTATATTGTTGATATGGTATGAATGAATACTAATCATAAAATGCTAATATATACTGACTTTTATGCAACTGTTCCTTGTGATTGGAAGTATATGCCTGGAATGTAATTCTCCAAGCCGAGGAAACCAGATCAGTATTTTATCAAACTTGATCAAGTTCATAAATCTAGGATTTGGCGGTAGAGTTTGTCCGATCTCAAAACTATGTGTGAAACAAGATAATTACAAAGTTCTTACTGTTTGTTTACCATGAGAAGATCTAAATTAATATGACACAACAAAACGGTATCAAGATGAATTATTTGCCGATAAAAGACTGCTACCGCTCATTTTAAAAACATAAAAAATCATAGCAAAATATCATAAAATGGTACAAATGGTATGGGTGAACATGGGATGCTGACGTCGCAATTCGACATCCATCTTTTGGCTCTACTAGCAGAGTTGCTCAGTTGATCAATTAAAACATTTTCACTCATTTCTGAACGGATACTAGGGCTATGTATATTGGATAATTTTTCTCAACAATATTTAGTGATGCTAAATAGTCCGAAATGAGAAGAAATGCGTTTTTGCATAGAATCCGCAAAAATCGATCCATCATATCCCAATTTTGAAAAATTATAAATAAATTGAGACAGGGTGTCTGTTAAGATATTGCTCATTTGATCTTATTCTATGTGAGTCGCTGCCTGTAATTTTTTTGTCCTCAACACTTTTCTTAACTGTATGCTTCATGCTAATCACCATGTATATGTATTAAAAACAATTTTCTCCACACAATGTTATTTTTCCAATTTTTCGCGACACTGAAACGACAGCTATAATTTACATAAATTTTCAGAAACTGTCTTGACATGCATGTATTATTCTATTTTTAAGATTCTACTTACTTTTCTACGGTCATGGCTTTGACAAGTAGGCGACAATCGCGAAATGCCGGCGAAACGAATAATGTTTCGGAAGTTATACCGGATTTGGCGCTTTATGAAGTACGAATAATTTTTTTCTGTTGCGTTAGCTGTGGATTTTCCTTTCTCAACTTTTTCTCTTCTGTTTATTGATTTTTTGTCAAACTTATTTGTATTGTTTATTTAGTCTCCGATTCTGCATTTTTTCTTATTTTCTTTCTATATTTTTAATCTCGAATTTATATGTAAACTTTTCGGTTCCTGTTTTTTCTATCTATAGTCACTTTTTTATAAAATGCTCGGAAATTGGAAAATGACAAAAACTGAAACTGTTGTCGACGCCGTTTGAACAAAGCTTTTAGGGTAGAGCATTTTTCTCAAAAAACTGTTAAGGGCTACTTTTTGAGCCTCGACCACCAGATTTCGAATTCAGTTTTTTTTCACTTTTGCGTATTGATTCTTTTTATTGTTCTTTCTTTCCACTATTTATTGTTTTTAGTTTCTTCACTTTGACTGCAATCATCTGCTTAATTTTTCGCTTCCAGATCGGCTTTCGCACTTTTTTTCGTTTTTTCCGTTCGTTTTTCCCTTTCTTCTTCATTTTCTTTCCTTTTCTCCTCTGTTTCTCTCTCTTTCTCTTCTTCTCTTCTTCTCTCTTTCTTTCTTTCTTTCTTTCTTTCTTTCTTTCTTTCTTTCTTTCTTTCTTTCTCTGTTTCTGTTTCTGTTTCTGTTTCTGTTTCTGTTTCTGTTTCTGTTTCTGTTTCTGTTTCTGTTTCTGTTTCTGTTTCTGTTTCTGTTTCTGTTTCTGTTTCTGTTTCTGTTTCTGTTTCTGTTTCTGTTTCTGTTTCTGTTTCTGTTTCTGTTTCTGTTTCTGTTTCTGTTTCTGTTTCTGTTTCTGTTTCTGTTTCTGTTTCTGTTTCTGTTTCTGTTTCTGTTTCTGTTTCTGTTTCTGTTTCTGTTTCTGTTTCTGTTTCTGTTTCTGTTTCTGTTTCTGTTTCTGTTTCTGTTTCTGTTTCTGTTTCTGTTTCTGTTTCTGTTTCTGTTTCTGTTTCTGTTTCTGTTTCTGTTTCTGTTTGTGTTTCTGTTTGTGTTTCTGTTTGTGTTTCTGTTTCTGTTTCTGTTTCTGTTTCTGTTTCTGTTTCTGTTTCTGTTTCTGTTTCTGTTTCTGTTTCTGTTTCTGTTTCTGTTTCTGTTTCTGTTTCTGTTTCTGTTTCTGTTTCTGTTTCTGTTTCTGTTTCTGTTTCTGTTTCTGTTTCTGTTTCTGTTTCTGTTTCTGTTTCTGTTTCTGTTTCTGTTTCTGTTTCTGTTTCTGTTTCTGTTTCTGTTTCTGTTTCTGTTTCTGTTTCTGTTTCTGTTTCTGTTTCTGTTTCTGTTTCTGTTTCTGTTTCTGTTTCTGTTTCTGTTTCTGTTTCTGTTTCTGTTTCTGTTTCTGTTTCTGTTTCTGTTTCTGTTTCTGTTTCTGTTTCTGTTTCTGTTTCTGTTTCTGTTTCTGTTTCTGTTTCTGTTTCTGTTTCTGTTTCTGTTTCTGTTTCTGTTTCTGTTTCTGTTTCTGTTTCTGTTTCTGTTTCTGTTTCTGTTTCTGTTTCTGTTTCTGTTTCTGTTTCTGTTTCTGTTTCTGTTTCTGTTTGTGTTTCTGTTTGTGTTTCTGTTTGTGTTTCTGTTTGTGTTTCTGTTTGTGTTTCTGTTTCTGTTTCTGTTTCTGTTTCTGTTTCTGTTTCTGTTTCTGTTTCTGTTTCTGTTTCTGTTTCTGTTTCTGTTTCTGTTTCTGTTTCTGTTTCTGTTTCTGTTTCTGTTTCTGTTTCTGTTTCTGTTTCTGTTTCTGTTTCTGTTTCTGTTTCTGTTTCGTCTACTTTCGGGTTTTCACTTCGGAGTCATACCCATATTCTCAAGGATGAATACAATTATCGACCCAAAGTCGCCCAAATCATCCGCTCCATGTCGGTCTACTCGCCCCTGCAGCCGGGCGCCGTCGAGAAAGCTTCAACTCAGAAGTCGCAACAGCCGGCCACCATGGGCACTTTTATCGGCGTTTTTTTGCCTTGCGTACAAAACATTTTCGGCGTGCTATTTTTTATACGTTTGGGCTGGATAGTTGGTACTGCGGGTCTAATTTCGTCGCTTTTTATCGTATTGATTTGCTGTCTCGTTGTAAGTATTGTAGGCGGGACGATTACACACCGGCTAGGGGAGGTTTGGGGCCTTTGACTTCACCCAAAAAACATTTGACGTCCCGAGGATAGGTGCTTGACGCCACAAAAACGGTAACTTTTTGAAGCGCTCAGGAATTTTTTGTTTAAAAACGCGCAAGCTGGACATCAATGAATAAATGTTGTTGAGATCTATTCAAAAACAATTGAAAATTTTGTCCATCCATTTTTGGCAGAGTTATGAAAGGTTAAAATTCGGTTGCCCCAATTTTTTCTTTTTCTCAAAACGTTTCCAGTTTTTTTCTTAATAGTCGACCTTTAAGGTGTGCTGTGTCCAAGACCCGATGGGCTAATTCCGGTAGTGATACTGGTGTTCTTCAGGCATAACCAGAGCCACTTAACAATGGAGTAAAAGAGCCCATGTGTAGTATTGGGATCCATATCCTAATCTTAATCATAATCAACCCTTTTGGGAATCACGAGTCTTGTTGCCTGAACAGTGCTTTTGCAATAAACAAAAAAGTGGCAGAAAAGTTGCACTGAAATTGATCAACGCAATTTGATTTTCTGAGACTTTGGCAGTCAATTATAATTTTTGTGGTGTAGTAATCGACAAAGATAACCGCTTATGTTTCTTGTTAAATACCGAAATTATGTCAAGCTCTAATTTTACTAGCTTGCTGTCGAGCTCGTAAAGAAACGGCAGACTAAACCATTAATTTTTGTCGTTTTACACACACAAGTTTTGACGACATTCGGATTCAAATCTAAATTGGATCAATTCATAATTTCCATCAAAACTCAATGCGAGATCAGTACATACTATAGTTTCGCAATAGATTTTGTAGTAAGATTGTCACTGTATTCGCAAATATAGAAAAAATTATGACATTAAAACGATAAGCACCAACGATTATTCCAGATGACCGTATTAAATTTAACAGTAAAGCTTAACGGTAGGAAAGTTATATCTGAAACGAAATTTGAGGTTTTAGCATGACAATTAAAAATGCTAAAAAAGTCTCCTGAAACTTAGTGGATCAATGTTGTTTAAAAATTTGCGAATAAAAATATTTAATAATGCGATTTCTACTGACTTTCAAAAAAGTAATAGAATTTCATTTCTAATTTATAAATTATAATAATCGATAGAATCAATAAGTTGAAAAAACATAACCACATACAATCGATTCATCTTATCGCATTTAGACTATCCAAACGACTATCCAAGAATTGAAACTTGTTACAGAACTTGACATTAGAAAAATGCATCGTCCCGATGCGACCAGGAACCGATTTCATCGTCGTCAAGGTGCAGTTCAGCTGCAGCTTAACTCATACCCACAAAACATATCGAGAAAGTTAGCTGCGACTGAGCTGTACCTTGAAGGCAATGTTATAACATATGGAATTAAGTTGCAGCTCAGCTATGGCTCAGCTGCATTTTTCCCGATGTGTTTTGTGTGTATGAGTTGAGCAGCAGCTGCGCTGCAATTTAACTTCAATGTCAGGACATATTGAACTAGTTTATTAGAAAATGCCCCGATCGGGCAGAAAAAAAGGAGAATATACTTGCTTCGACAGTTGCCATGGTAGAAAAAGAAGTGGACTAGATTTTTGAGAACTTGGGTCAAGGTTGGAAAAAATTCACTTCCTTTATATTGGATTTTCATTCTTTCTCAAAAAAATTGTCTATGTCTGTGAAAAAGCATATTCTGCAGCATCGTGCATTTTGTCCTTCAACTGGCATCAACTACAGTAAAATTTTTCTGTATGAAAATTATATGCACCTGACTTCAAGTGTAAAGAAATGGTAAACCGATAGCATTCTAACTTCCGACCAATTCAAAACTCCTGCCTTTCACACTAGCTGAAAAATAGTGAGGGAGGCATATTACAGTCATTTTCAGAACGATAAAGGAACCTGAGGTTCATTGCACTAACCCAACATGAGGATAATCTCAACATCGGGATTAAATTGATGATCCTGAATTTAAGCTATTCACAATGTCCAAATTATTTTCTTTCAATGCACAAATCATACTCACTTCAGGATTAACTAAAACTGAGGTTTAAGTTCGAGTTTGGGAATCACAGAAATTTTCATATTTATTTGCTTTAGAGACAAGAAAATTATGCGAAAATGTCACTTGATTCTTTTTGTTGACACCAAATTCAGTGAAATGTTTAACACCATTAGAAGCAAACATGTGTGAGAGGAGACACGAGGGTACAAATTTCCACAAGGGTTTTGAAACTGGAAAATTTGTTATGCAAAAAACTTTTTGGTCAATTTTTTTTTGAATTTTTTGTCTCACAAAATGTTAAAACACCAAGGTCCACGCCTGTACTCTCCTAAAAATTTCAGAGATGCACATGCTTGGTTGGAAAGTGTGTTGATGCACTCAGCTGCAGAATATACTTTTTCACAGACATAGACAATTTTTTTGAGAAAGAATGAAAATCCAATATAAAGGAAGTGAATTTTTTCCAACTTTGACCCAAGTTCTCAAAAATCTAGTCCACTTCTTTTTCTACCATGGCAACTGTCGAAGCAAGTATATTCTCCTTTTTTCTGCCCGATCGGGGCATTTTCTAATAAACTAGTTCACCTCTTTTTAGTGGGCCTCAACCATGCACAAAAACTTTCATAGAAGCACATTGAAGTCTTAAATTTGGTCATCTGCACTTCAAAAAAAAATAAAAAAAAAAACTTCAAGCAACGAATTCTCACTTCCGGCAAAAGTAAAGGATGTGTAAACCGCATAGTACTTAAAAAACGGTGTAAAGATACTGAAAGGTGACCATATCTATTGAATTCCTCATGGTTTAGAATCCTTCAACCCAAAAAAATCGCAGAAATACCTTTGTTTACACAAATGACTTTTTTCGTGTAAACTGACTCCGTCCATTGAATTTCCCATGGTCAGAAACATTTTCCCTCAAAAATCGCAGAAATACATTTGTTTACACTCAATATGAATTGATGTGTAAAGTGATCACTTTCATTAAATTCCCAGCGGTCGAAAACCCCTCCCACAAAAAACTCACAAAAACAGACCAGGTTAAATCCGGAATAATTTTTTTGTGTAAAGTGACACATCCATTGAATTCCCCGTAGTCGAAAACCCCTTCCATAAGAATCACGAAAATACGCTTGTTTACACCCGCGATAGTTTTTTTTATAAGATGATCGCATTCATCAAATTCTCTGTGATCGAAAACCCCGTCCACCGGAAGATCACGAAAATACGTTTGTTTACAACCGGGATAAGTTTTTGTGTAAAGTGATCGCATTCATGAAATTCCCCGTGGTCGAAAACCCCTTCCATCAATAAATCACGAAAATACGTTTGTTTACACACGGGATAGTTTTTGGTGTAAAGTAATCACATTCATTGAATTCCTCGTTGTCGAAAATCCCCTCCACAAGAAAATTACGGCAATACGCATGTTTACACCGTGGATAATTTATTTGTGTAAAGTGAGGACGCCTATTGAATTCCCCGCAGTCGAAAACTCCCTCCACTGAAAAATCACGGAAATACGCTTGTTTACACCCGGGATAATTTTTCGTGTAAAGTGACCGCGTCCATCAAATTCCCAATGGTCGAAAACCATTGCAGCCCAAAAATCCCAATAAGGCTACAGGTTTATTTGAAACGGCTAAAAAATTAGTAGTGCATTATGCTGCAAAAACTAATTTTTTTGAACCCATAAGTATTATATAACAAAATTGGGGAATTTGGCTTTTTCCGGGACTTTGGACAACCATATAATTGAATTGAGGCCATATTTCAAAGAAAAAAAAATTCGCATTTGAGATTACACCCCCAAGATGCTTAGGCCGAAGTATGGAGGTTGGATATGGCACACCGATTGCTGGGCATGGTGGAACTGGGGGGGCCTAAAAAGGTGCGTTTTTTACCTGTTTTTGGGGCCTCACCGAGCACCACTTGCAGATAGAGGCGAAATGACAAAAGGCACCCCATAGTTTGCCCCTATGCCCAATATTATGCAAAAAACCCGAAGGTTCTAGCTCTTACCGTTTTGGCTCTAGAGGGGGGGGGGGACATGAAATTTGAGGGCCAAGTATATTATAGGTTGACGCTGTCGCGCCACCTATGATTAAGCTATATCTTAAACTGCAGCTCAGCTAGTGCTTAAGCTTCTTTGATGAAACCGGCCCCAGTTTTTTTTTTATTTCAGACTTTTACAACATCCATATCGTTGAGCGCCATCGCCACCAATGGGATGGTGCCGGCCGGCGGCCCCTACTATATGATATCGCGAAATTTAGGACCGGAATTGGGCGGCGCCGTCGGCATACTTTTCTATTTAGGCACGACCGTAGCTGCCTCTATGTACATTACAGGTGAGAATAGAATGGAATTGGAATTGCAAGGATGGCACACGTGGTTGATTTTAATGTTCTACCTTCATGACTTGTCTTACATACGTCAGTTTTATTGTGACTCGGTTTTCACAAGTCCAAATATTGGGGCACTGGCGATGAGCTTTCCGCTTTGGAAAGGCTGCCTACATTTAAAATTGAGTTTTTTCAATTTTCCCAGTCACTCCCAATTGACCACTGATCTTCTAGGAAAGCACAACAGTTTTGACAGTGTTGTTTATTCTAGAGTCTCCGTCGTCATGGCATAATTTTGTTTTGCGCATGTCTATAGCTGTTTCTACGTACTTTAGGATAGAAATCGTGATTCTTGCCCATGTTTCAACTCCCGATTGACCACTCATCCCTCGGAAAGCATACTTAACAATCGATGTAGTAGTTTTGAAAACGTCATTTCAAGAACGACTTACTATCCACAAGCCACAAGTTATGCGGCGCTGCCGACGTGCTTTTCTCTGAAAAACTAAAAGCGGCGATTCGGATTTAGGGGTCCGCCCTATGTGTCACCTTTCGCTTGATCACTCATATCTTGAAAAGCATAGTTTATTGTATCTGCAGTTCCGTACTTTGCGGACGTAATTTTCTCTGCGATAGCTATTTAACAAGTCCCAAGTTGATATGTTGAATTAGCATTCTTTCCTAAATGACTGTAGCTGATTCAAAAAGCAGTACTTACTTGCAATGCACCTGCTGCCCCAGGTCCCTAATCCCGAACGACCACTCACTCTACAGAAGGCATGGTCTGGTCTACTTTGTATGTGGCGGTTCTTTTTTTTTGTAAGATAGTTTATCATAGTGTTCTATTGGGTAGGTGTGAAATCGGCAAGTTTTCTGCTTGGGCACCACCATAGTTGCCTCCGTGTGCAGTATGGTGGAACCCAATATGTTACTTGATCCGTATCTTATTTCCTAAATTCCGATCGACTATCGATTCTTTAGGCCCTGTCATACTTCACCGCGCGGTACCGTTTTTTGACTTTCAGACTTTGCTCTCTGAACAAAAATGTTCTCGAAAAATTGGCAAGTACTCTTGTTTTATATCGTTTTTGGAACTGCTAATTGCACTTGGCTTATTTCTAAGGCAACATCAGGCCGTGGAAACGTGTTTACACCTACTTTGCATATTAATAATTTTTCCACATTCATTTCTCCATTGTAAATTATGTAATCACAACACAACCTATAGTTTCTTTTTCTGGAAATGCTTGTGAATAAAAAAGTGGAAAGCAAGTATCATTCAATATTTATATAATTTCCTGCCATACAATGCGATGAAAAGCATGTCAGCTATACGTGGACATATTTATATTCCACAGATCATACTTTACTCCCAGCAGATTTGGCCTGACCCCCAGCAAAAAACGTCTTTTTGATACAAATTCGAAATTTTCTTTGATTTTGTCGAAAAATTGTGTTCTCTGAATGCAGCAGATTTTGAATCCTGCGCGGACATGGTGTCAACTTATGACAGTTTGTGCTTAACGGACATCATTTTTCACCGCCACTCATTTTTCACACGCCGACGGCACTAATTTTTGTTAACTCTATGTTTTTAAGGTGCCGCCGAAATTTTCCTCCTCTATTTGGTGCCGCGGGCGAAAATTTTCGACGAAATGACGCACTGCTACCGGTTATACGGCACGATCGTTCTAATCTTGACCGCATTGATAGTCGTCGCGGGCGTCAAGGTCGTGAACAAATTCGCCCTACCAACTGTAGTCGTCGTCAATTTGTGCATCGTTTTGTCGTTCGTCGGCATGTTCGTCAACATTAGTGGCACGGAAAGATTGAAGTGGGTGGACGCCTCGCGGCTCTGGCGACATTTTTCCGACGCTGCTTTCATTTTTTCTAGGTATTGTATGGTCGGAGATCGACTGGCCGATTTGAACAGTTGGCTGGACGTAAATAGGAGTGACAGGCTGGAATGTACGCCCGAGCAATTACGCAAAATGTTCTGCAAGACCAAAAGCGATAGTTCGTGCGATCCGTATTTCTTGGCCATGAAGGCGGCTGGCAGGATAGGGCCTAAGCAGGCCATCTTGGGTCTGACCAGCGGTGTCATAAAAGGTCAGGGGTCTTTTTTTGGAAAAGGGACTACAGGACACTGTTTGGAATATATAATGAAGTAATAGGTACAGTATGGCTAATCTCGTTCAGTTGCACCACTTCACGAGTTCTGGGGCCTTATGTTTAAACTTAGCTGGTGCATAATCTACCCTAGAAAATGTCTATTTTTGTCCTAGTAGCAGGTAGTTGGCATGCTAAGATTCTATATGATACTACTTTGCATATATTAAAACGTATGTGCAGATGGTAAAATCGTGCTCTGGTAGCATCTCCCCTAATGGCATTTCCCTAGCATCTGTTATCTTCTAACATATGGCCCTAGGGGCGTAGCATCACATAGACTCTTAGCACATCAACGAGCTGCTGCTAGTACAAAAATATAAATTTTCTAGCGTAGATTTTGCATAAGCTAGGTTTTAACATATGGCTCCAGAAGCCATATGCTGAAAAATAGTACCTGCTAGGTATATGCTATTAAAGCACATTTATGTCTTAACTTGCAAAATAGCACTATATACAGACTCTTGACGTATCAGATGGCTACTATTGAGATAAGAATATTCATTTTCTAGGGTAGATTAAGCATCAGCCTCTTCAAAAGTTCAATGGAATTCGTTGTTAACAAAAGCTTTTAGGAAAGTCGCTTTTCAGTAATTCAAAAATTCAAAAGTTCAAAATGTTGACTTTAAAGACATTTAGACGAGTTGTTTTTCTTGTGATAGTTTAGAAGTTCACAAGTTCAAAACTTCATTAGTGCTGTTCAAAAGTGCAGAAGTGTTCATTTGGAACAAAGTCAAAATTCATTTTTTCAGTAGCCCAGAAGTTTAAGAGTTCGTTGATGCTCTTCAAAAGCTTTAAACGCTGGCGCCAAAGGCTTTTCTGAAAATACTTTTTCCTGTAGTTCAGAAGTTTCAAAAATATCGGCATCAAAGCCATTTAGAAAACTCGATTTTCTAGTAGTAGCTCACACGTTCTGAAGTTCAAAATTTGAGTGGTGCATGTCAAATTTCAAAAAATTTCGCTTGAACTAAATACTTTTTGAAAAGTCGATTTTTCATTAGTTTAAAAGGTCAGAAGATCCATGAAACAGCACAAAAATAAGTTCTCTTGTATTTAGCTTCAACAATCAGCCTGTGGATTTCGATGATTCACAGATTAATATCAGAGTGTGTAACTTTGACATCGAAGGCATAAGAATAAAACCTCATGAGTGCAGTCTTCTCTGGTTTCTATGATGTAGCGCTTTTAAACGGGCTGTTTTTAGACCATAAAGTTTTGAAAACATCCAGACTTTGAAAATTTAGAGTAAATCAGTGGAAGATTTTTCACCCTTTAGCTACCGTACTCCAATGGATCCAGTGTGTTCTTGGCTGGTACAAAATTTTTCAAGAAGAAAAAATCATTTCATTTTCCAGACAACCTGTTTCCCAAGTATATGGAAGCTGAACATTTCCTAACGAAAAATATGGACACTGAGGATACGGGCAAAAAACAAGATCTACAAGACAAAAAAAGCACCGATCGTTACGTCCAAGCGGATATTGCAACTTCGTTCGTCATACTGGTCGGAGTATTTTTCCCGTCTGTAACTGGTAGCTCGTTTTTTCTTATAGCATACTCAAAAACAGTATTAAATTCGTAAAAATACGGTATTTTTCTGACAGTTCTGTTTAAAAATCGAGCAATGCTGCGTGAACAAGTACTTAGTATTTTTTGAGTACAATGTACCTGCATGCGACTTCTAGTTCTGAATTTTCATTGCTTGCTGTATTTATTGATACCATTACTTTCCTGTGCTCTCAGTTGGATAACATGACAATTTGGCAGTCTGATCTAATCGAAAACTAATTGAAAACATTTTTTTTGAATATTTTGATTAGTATAGAATTAGCTTTTGTAAGTGTCTGAATATTTTGAAATTCGGGCAGTACAGAGTACAGTATTTCAAGCAGTAAGTCATTATTTCTCAATGCTGGCAATCACGTTTCACAAAATGAACAAAAAAATATTTTTCTTAGCTGACAATCGTCTGGAGTAGCTGTTTTTAAAAAATGGTTGTTTTTTTCGAACATCTCATGACTTGAGAAAGTTAGCATATCCCCTCTATGCCCAACGTCATTTCTGTTGAAATTTCATTTGTTTGAACAAGAATAGCTCATAAGTCTTTTTGCAGGAAAGTCTGTCGTGTAAAAATACTGTAAATTATGCAAATATGGAAATCAAACTTTATGCGTCAAAATATTTAACAATTCTTAAAACTCCCATTTACAGTCTCCGGTTTATTATTTTAAGGTTTTTTAATTAATCATCGATAACTCATGTTATATACCAGTTAATACTTTGGCCACTTACAACTTCAGCGATTTTTCATAATCAGTCAAAATGAGAAATACTGCTATTATTCAGATCAGGTATCCTGTCAATCAGTCTGTGAAAATTAAAAACATGAGATACTTAAGCCCGTCGAATCAACAATCGTCTTGACGCCAGTTTATCAAATCTCAAACTGATACTTCTTTTGGTTACAGTAATCCATGTCTAGTTTCTCTATTTTGAAATGGTATACTTGATAGAATAGTAAGTTTATTATTGTAGTAGTCACGAGCGGCTAACGCACAGCTCGATAATTTGATCAAATGGTAAAAAATTTTACGTGTTAGCTCAAACCTATCAAAATTAAAAGTAGATAAACATGACGATGTCCTTATGATTCTGGTTTCCGCGCCAAACTTCCCAAATTCAGCTCATTCGCTACAGTAAAACGTTCCCACTCCATGAAAATCACATGTAAAATTTAACCTACTTTTTGTTTGCTCTATTCTTCCGGGAAATAACTACTCGAGCCTTGTACCCTCTATTCCAGGTATCATGGCCGGCTCTAATAGATCCGGAAATTTACGGGACGCTTCGCGGTCCATTCCTTTGGGTACCATATCGGCCACGACTTTAACCAGCATAGTTTGTAAGCTATCACGACGAAATACTTTTTTGCTTTTTTCAAATTTCACACCGAAAAGCGTTTTCACCTTTTTCAGATCTTTTGGGCACGATCATGATCGCTGCTTCAGTTGACGAAATGTTCATAAGGGATAAATTCGGCCAGAGCGCCTTCAGCGCCTTGGTCGTGGCCGAATTGGCCGTGCCTCACCCGATGGTCGTCTACGTCGGGTCGTTGATCGCCACGACCGGCGCTGGTATGCAGTCTTTGACAGGTCAGTGCTGTAGGTCACGTGATGAATTCGCTTGTAAATTGTGATACATGAGCCCCACACTAAAAACTCCATAAGTTATCTAAACTATGAATCTGCTAATTAATCCAAGACGTTTCGGGTTTATTTGGTTTAATTTGCATTTTGAGTTCAAGTATGATATAGATTCTCAGTCATGACTCATCTAGCTCCAGCGTTTTTGATCTTAAGTTCTGATATACTGACTAATCCAAGCTTTATTTTCCTGTTTTTATATTATACTAATTTGATCAAGCAAACAATCCTTAAAATTTTGCTTGAAGTACATTAATTTTATGAACAAATTCAACGAGAGAAAGAAAGTTCCTTCATTATGTAAATTTTATGTGACTATCTTTCTTTCCTAGTCGTATCAAAATCAGTCCTTGTTCATTCACAAAACTATGTCACTATTCATTATGTCTTGAAATCATGTTGAAATCTTATGGTAGATATGAAGCAAAAAATTAGCTAAATAACAAAAAAGAACAAAAAGTAGAACAAAAAACATTGAAACTACTTCCAGGCCTGTTTCTAAGTCCTTAACAATCTGACGTTGGATTCAAGGCGATGATATTTTCGACCACTACACTTATATCTGACACGAGCCTACATTTTACTAGTCTTTTGATTCTGAACTCTAATACACTGACTTCTTTAAAAACAGCTCAATCTGATATATAACGGTAACTGTCAAGTTATTATTCACTACCACTATCTAGTAACGGTAAAATCTTACCTACCCATCAGAACTGGGTAGACGAAACAAGCGACCTTGAAAATGTTGCTTCAAATGCGCAAACTACAAAAATTCAACAATAAATTTTCTCATTATGAAAATTCTAATCGGTCTTTTCTTTTTTGTGAAAAAATGGAAAATTATTAAATTAGGTAAATTCCATTTTCGATCAAGAACCGTGGTTGGTTCAAAATTTCAAAATTCTTCTATCAAAAGTGCATGTCTAATACGTTTTTCCTCAAAATATGTTTCCCCAAAAGACTGAAAATCTCTAAAAGATTTTTATGAGATAAATTTCATCAGGATCTCAAAAATGCTCAATATCAACCAAACTCCGCCAAAAATCAAAATCAAAGTCTTCAAAAGAACAAATCTCAAAATCTCCCAAATAATCTATTACAGATCATGTCCGATATCAAACTTATATTTTTTTTGTACTGGTTGAATTTCCTTAGCGAGATTGCATGAAGATTCAGCCATCATTTCAGTTGAGCCACTGTGTCATTTCAGTCAGTAAATCGGCTCAGCCACTATTTATTTACATGGAGATTTGATTTAGCCATTAGTATTATTTCAGCTACTGCGTCGATTTGACCACTCCATATAAAAATGATGAGACATATACAAAGCATCCCAAAAAATACCCCCTTTTCTTTTTTTAATAACATCAGTTGTAGACGAGTAATCGTGGCATTTTTTTCATTTCAGTCAGGAATAAGTTCAGACAAACTTTTAAAAAACGTGAAAAAAACTTTAAACGACTTATGTAAATTAGGGCATGATAATGAGCATCATATTACAGGCGGGCTAGTAGAAGTGCACTGTAGACATACAGTTTTTTAATTCTCTCATTACATATGCAAAATTTTGGAAGAATATTTTGTTAATTAAATAAATTTGAAGAATATTTATTCGCATGCTAGTGGGTTAATTGAGTTAGTGGCCGAAAACAGTCAGAGCCTGAATTGACACTCAATGTAAAAACCGTCAATATAAGTGTCTGAAATGACACAGTGGCTGACTACTTCATTACAATACCTCGCTGGTGACATTTTCACAATGTCCCGTTTTTCAGGTGCTCCGCGACTCTTGCAGGCCATAGCCAGCGACGGGGTCATACCTTTGTTGGCGCCTTTGCAAAAAACCACGAAACGGGGCGAACCGCTGATGGCCATCCTTTTGACGGTGTTCATTTGCGAACTGGGCATTTTGATCGCCGCTTTGGAGAGCATAACTGCTCTTATCAGCCAGTGAGGCCATGGTTGTTGCTTATAATACGTCTTGAATCCGCATCATTGCCAACATAGGGTTCGGCCGGGTTCCTGATCTGAAGGCTTATTCCAATTCCAAACTCGATCTGGTACCGATCACGACCTCGATCCCGATTCGGATCCCAATGCGGATCGCAATCCCGATTTCAATCCCAATTCGGATCGCAATCCCGGCTCTCCAATCCCAATCTTATCCCGGTTCTTATCCCAATCTTAATTATAATCCTATCCATGATCCCAATTCCAATGCATAATCTTATACCGATCTTGATCCCGATCCTTATCACGATCCTGATCCCGACCATGACGCCGGTCCTGATGCCAATCCTGAGGCATATTTCTGTGGAATGCTTAAAGACATATCTATGTGGTTAGACATAGCTTCATTGTTGGAAAGTTTTATCTTGAGACGAAGCTATGCCCTAAGACACAGCTCAGGAACAGAGCTATCTAGATCCTGATACCGATCATGATCCCTATCAGGATCAAAAATGATCGGGATTAGAATTTTCTAGAACATTTCATTATGAGTTTTTAAAATATTTCAGCATTTGTGAAGGGTCTTTCAAACAATTTGCCAGTATGAAAATGGCGATAACGTATTTGTGATGAATTGATAATGAGCTTACGGCATCAAACTATGTTGATTCCAAAATGATGTCGCTTAATAATTGTTTTATCTTCCCCAAGCTGTTTGCAACCACCGAAAATGCTAAAATATTTTGATACGTTTGAAGCACTTTTCATCAGCATAGCTGATTTGAGAGCAAGTTACACATGATAGTTAAGCTCGAAATTTTTTGCAACAGTCATCAATGCTCCAACCATTTTTTTGAAAATTGACAATGTAAGAAAGTAATCAGCCTCAGATACGATTCGATAGCAGAATTTGACCAAAAATAAGCATAAGGTGAAATTTACGATATTTTAAAGGTTCAGGAGCAAACTTGACACATCTGGATTTTTTTGTTGCTGATCAAAGATTGAGACCTTGCTTTCGGTAGCAAGAAACTTTTTCCTCAGCTTATCAGAAATATATTTACAAATGATGGTTACGAAACATAGAACATATGAGTATAAAATTTTAAAAAATTATAGTTTATAATTAGATATGTTATTTTGATTTTGAACCCGATCCCAAGAAAACTTGATCCTGCAAAAGTAATCTTCACACTTCAGATTCTTCCTCATGTGCTATTTGGGTGTCAATTCCGCTTGTGCCTTACAAAGTTTATTGAAAGCTCCCAGCTGGAGGCCCCGATTTCGTTATTATCATTGGTAAGTTTGTGAATTTCAAACAAATCTGGGCACGATTTTTTCATTCTTTCATTTAAGGTCTCTATCTATGTTCGGTTCTTGTCTTTGCATCGCTGTGATGTTCATGAGCAATTGGATTTTCGCCATTTTAGCCATATTTATTGGAGTCGCTGTTTATAAGTATATCGAATACAGGGGGTAAGTTTATCATTTTTTAAATGTGCATGTCTTCCCGATCTTGTTGACGCTCCTGCGTGAATTTTCACTACTATTCCGTAACTTGCGGACGTCGTACAAAAAAATGCAGAGTGTGTCGTAGATCCTGCGATTTCTGTCCTATCATTTTTCACAAATCATTGTTCATAGGTGAACTTTCTCAGTAGATTTTTTGCACACTTATAGTATGTTTTTCTTGAAATGCTTCTAAACAATAAAACAGAAAAGCAAGTACTACTTAAGGTTTTCGGCTAAATAATTAGGATGTTAAACGTTCTACCATGCTCGACTTAATTTCAATAGTCATCTGGGCGAAAAATTCTAGAGTAAACCTACTGCTTTTTACAATGTTTTTTACAAAAGAGACTGCAAGTAGTAGTTTTTGTCAATTTTGACAACCGTGCAAAAATATTTAGCATCTGTTTGCTCACTAAATACCAAATTTTAAAGCTGAAATTTATTTAAGCTAGCTAAAACTGGAATATTTAAAACTGAAAAAATTGAGTTCCAGAAAAGCACAAAAGTAGGAAAACGTGCACTTAAATGAATATAGTGATCACAAGATCATGATATTCATTACAAGCAATTAGTTTCTATCATGGATACCTTCATAAATTGAGCTGTTTAAAGATTGAAAGCTTGGCTAGAAGTATCAACTTCAGTTTTTCACATGACTGTTCTCGTTTATCAAGTGCAGTTTGCGTAGTCTCGGCTATGCTTTTTTAGATTGATGCAGATTTGAGCGTGATAAACGAACTCATTATGGCAGGATTCACGAGTGTGAAATACTCAGATTACTGATTATGGATTTGGTTTCAAAATTTACACTTGATGTGACATAAGAAAGTCTTTTACGAGTCTCAGAGGTCGTCCATATCCTGAGATCACTGCTAGTATTGCTTTCAGATAGTTGATTATCTTACTTACTCCTGAAACTATGCAGAACCGCGCAATGATGCATTGCTAAAAATGATTTCCCAGAATATCTGTGGATGCAGCTTTCGGGTAACCCTATTCTTGTTGCTTACGTCACAGAGCCTTACTTGTCAATCTGAAAAATCCTCTGTAAAAAATGTAGTGGCTGTTTAGAGTCATATGCATATGTTGGTCATTGTAGCCTGGTACAAACTGTCACCACCTGTGTTTTGTTCCATCTAATTCTTTCCACAGTTATTGCGCAGCTTGCTGACGCCACAAAAATTCTTCCCAAAAAGCCTAAACAAGTGTCTCATTAAGATATTGGTCGGCACTTTGATTCGGTAGTAATCAGAAAAAAATCAAATTCTAACTACGGACATTCAGTCAAAAATAGGTGATAGACGATTTTACTGACGCCCAGTTTGCTACATTTTGATGGGAACAAACCTCTCATCATCTCGAAAAGTCTTATTCTGTATGATGCGAACATCTTTCTGGGTGATGTCAAACTTTTCCTCCATAAATCTTCGATTTTCAGCGCCGAAAAAGAATGGGGCGACGGTATCCGAGGCTTGGGCCTTTCGGCCGCCCGGTACGCATTGCTCAATCTGGAAGAAGGTCCGTTGCACACTAAAAATTGGAGGCATGTCGACCATAGGCTTCAACCACATGGATTTTACTTGTCACGTGGTTTTTCAGACCGCAATTGCTAATATTATGTAAATTAACCGAAGATTATAGACGAATCAAACGCGAAAAAATGTTAAGCTTCGCTAGTCAATTGAAAGCCGGTAATTTTTTCCGAAAAAGGGTCGTGTTATGAGTAGTATGACTGTGTGCAAAAGTCAGAATTTTTGATCATGTGCCCAACAGCAAAATAGTCTGCTATTTTATTTTCCATGGTTTTTTATCTCATTTTTCTCCATTTTCTCGCGGAATCATGTGTTTGAATTTTACATTCTACTTTGTTACTCTGTTTTCTTATTCACTTATTTCTTTGTTTATGATATTTTTTATCGATTATTCATACTTATCGTACTTTTTTGTTGTTTCGTTCTCTTATTCTTCTTCTACCATCGTGTGTGTTGATTTATTATCATTTTCATTTCCTCTCTTTTAGTCTTTCATTATCGATAATCAATAATTTCATTTTCGGTTTTTTCGTGTTTATATCATTTAATCGCTTTTAGTTCTTTGCATGTTTTGTATCTCTTTTCTTTTTTTTTATGCGCCTTACTAATTTTTGAGTTTTTCCAGGTTTTTATGCAGTTTTTTCCTATTCTTTTTTTTATCTCCTGCCTCTGTGAAGGGATATATTGTTTCTGTTTTTCTTTCTTTATGTCTTTCTCTAATCGTTTATTTTTTCGATTCTGTTTTCTCCCCTCCGATTTTTTTTATTCGTCGTGAAATTTCAGAATTTACAGCATTTGTACAGCATGATGTTAGATAGTTTGTTGTGCTACAATTTTCTTGTTCATTTTCTCGTCTCATCAAATTTGGGGCAAAATTTATTATTCTCTCTCGCTAACTAATTTTTTGTTTCTTTTTCTATTTATTCCCTTTGATTGTTCTTCGATTGTTACTTGCAGTTTTAGATTTGTTTCTTCGTTGATTTTAATTCTGCTATTTGCTTCATTTTTTGCTTTTCTTAGTCTATTTTCCTTACTTGTTTTACTTGTTCACTTCATGGTTTTTCGCGTATATTTTTCTGATTCTTATTCGATTTTTCGAAAGAATTTTTTTCTCAATTTTTTTAAAAAGAAAAATTTTTTCCAGATTTTTATTGTTTTTTTCGTCAAAATTTTTGTTTTTCGTTTTTTTGCTTCCTTATCCTCTTTTTTAGCGTTTTACTTAGTGCTTTATTAGCATTTTTTCTGCTGTTTTTTATATTTTTTATTCGATCATTCTTCACCCTCTGTTTCTTCACTAAATTATCATTATATTTGTGCTTTTCATATCATTTCATCGTTTTTGTCTTTCTTTCATCCTGTTCTTGAGCGTCCGTGTGACATGGTTTCTTTCTCATTCGAGTTCATTAATGTCCATTTTTGTCTATTCATTTCTTTGTTGTTTTTGTTGATATTATTGTTGTTTGTTTGTTGCTTGCTTGTTTATTTTATGTGTTTGTTTTCCGCCGTTTATTATTTATTTCTTTTTATGTATTCTTAATTTTTCTCATTCTTGGATTTTTTTGCACCTTTCTATTTTTTCTTTTTTTCTTTCGAAGCTCGTTCTAACAGGATGTTTCTTTGTTAGGAAAAGGCTTAACTGTGATGGCAACCGTCATTCCCGGCAAGTACGTCACAGTGGAGAGTTCTGAAAGTGGTTTACTGGCTAAAGAAGTACGTTGATAGTTTTTATAGGCTTACCATCACTTCTGAAATTGTGATTTTTAGACGCTGGTCAACGCACGTAAAAAATACAAAATCAAAGGTTTCTGCGAAGTTTTGGTTTCACAGACAACTGATCAGGGCATGAACGCTTTGTAAGTGAATCAAATTTTTTTCGACTAGAGTATCCTTGGAGTTTTTCCTTCGATATACAGGATACAAACCAGCGGTTTGGGTGGTCTAAAGCACAACACTGTATTCTTAAACTGGCCTACGGGTTGGAAAACGGCCGACACTATTACTAAATGTCAAACTTTTGTTGGTAAATTATACAATATTTTTTGTTTATAAATTCGTGTCATTTCTACATTTTTCTTTTTCAATCAAAAATAGATACGCTACGGGCGACAACGGCAGCAAAATGCGCGGCCATCGTTCCGAAAAATATCGATAGTTTTCCGGATATAAGCGATAAGGTAAAAACGTACAATTTTTGACAAGGTGCGAAAAGTATGGAAATTTCAGTATAGAATTCATTGCTCGACATCTCTAGGTCGGAATTCAATTTTCTCGTGCCTTGTAGAATTTTCTAAAAGTCGTATTGCTGACATCGTGCAAAATTTGTTTAAAAAATGCATTTGTGTTTTCATAGAATTCGCTCTGCTGACATCTTATGAAATTTCTGTAAAATTCACCGTACTTTTGAAATTTTGTTTAATTCATTTAGCTGACATCTTATGGAATTTTCGACCTCTCCTATCACCAACCTGAAATCTTGTGGTGAATTCACTCTGTTGGTATTTTACGAAATGTTATGACTGACGTCTCACAAAATTTTTGTAAAATTCTCTCTGCTAATACTATGTGAAACCTTCGACATAGAATTCACATTGCTAAAATTCTATCAAATTTATACAACACTCACTCGCCATGCAGACGTCGGGTGAAAAAATTCAGTCTGCTGATACATTGAAATTTTTTTGTAGAATTCACATTACTAGTATCTTGAAAAATTTGTTTATGAATTTTTGTAGATGTTTTCTTCCTTACATCTTTTGGTATTTCTGTACATTTCATCATGCGGACGTCTTTTAAATTCCCATTCCTGATGTTTTGTAGAATATATCCTGCGGACGTCAAACGAAATTTATGTAAAATTCTTTTGACTGATGTCCGGTGAAGTTTTTTTATAATTTACTTTGATTGCATTGTATAAAGTTGTTTTAAAATTCACCATTCTCACGTTTAATCAAATTTAGTATAGTTTACTCTTCTGGCGTGCTATTGAATTTCCGTAAAACTCATCATGTTGACGTCTTATGTTGAAGGCACTCTGCTTATGTTCTGCGAAATTAATATAGAATTCACATTGCTCACGTCTTATTAAATTTTTGTACAAGTAGCCTTGTTGTGGTATTACAACTTTTCTGTAAAACTGTTCTTGCTGACGTTTTATTTAGTCTTCATAGAATTCACATCGCCGACATTTTTTAAAATTTCTTCAATTCATATCTTATGGAATCTTGCATAATCAACGTTTCTGACATTTAAGGAAATTTTTTATAAATTCAGCTACGTTGAATTCACTGAGATGATGTTCACCGAGGTTTTCAGAATTCATTTAGCGAGTTTTTATTGAATACACTTGGTCTGAATTTTATCAAATCTGTGCTCAAATTCTCTATGCTGATGTCGTACGAAACTTTGTTCCGTGAACTTTGCTAAAACCGTTTTGGAAGCTTTAAAAATTCACCATGCTGACGTTTCATGTAGAATTCAGTTTTTTGATGCCTCATGAAACGTTTTTCAAGTGCGCTATGCTGATATTTTATTGAATTTGCATGAAATTAACAATGCTATTCTCTCATGGAATTCCTTAAGAACCCGCTTTGCTGACTTTTTCCGAGCTTTCCATAAAATCCTTTTGTGCTGGCGTCTCTTGCAGCATTGTTTAATCTATTCAGGAGAAATTTTATGAAATTTTTTCTAAAATTCATCATGCTGACGTCAGTTTTCTGATGGTTTGCTGTATCTAAAATATGCGATACTTGTTGGAATAAGCATAACTGTAATGTAAGGAACTGTGCCTCTAGAAAAATCGGGCCTTTAAAGGATTGTGTATCGGTATACCGAATGTATCGGTATCCCGAATGTATCGGCATCCCGTATGTATCAGTATACCGAATGTTAGAGTATCCCGAACAATGTTATACAATAAAAACAAAACTTCTCCGTATACCGAATGTATCAATATCCCGAATATATCGGTATTTCGTACGTATTGGTATCCCGAATGTATCAGTATCCACGAACAGTGTTCAAAATAAAAAAAATTTCTTTGTAGACCAAACGTATCGGTACCCTGAATAATGTCAGGGTCTAAGCCTAAGCCTGAGCCTAGGCCTAAGTCTAAGCCTAAGCCTGAGCCTGAGCCTAAGCTTAAGTCTAAGCCTAAGCCTAAGCCTAAGCCTAAGCCTAAGCCTAAGTCTAAGCCTAAGCCTAGGCCTAAACCTTAGCCCCACACAAATTGTTAGGCAAAATGAGAGTGGACACCGTAGACAAAAAATGTGTATTCTGAGTAGCGAGAATAAGTCAATGTGACGAAATAAAAAATAAAATTGCATGTGTTCGGGATACTGAGAATTAGTGCATTATTCGGAATAACGATACATTCGGGATACCGATACATTCGGTATACTGATACATTAGGGATATCGATACATTCGGTATACTGATACATTAGGGATACCGATACGTTCGGGATACCAATACACAACTCTTCAAAGAACTACGGCAAAAATAGCATAGATTTTGTAACTTTACACGGCCACAAATCCCCGAAAAATCAAATCTGTGTAAAACGGTTTACACAACCGTTTTCAGCTTGAAAACTTGGGGCCGGTTTCAACAAAGAGACTTAAGCTCCAGCTGAGCTGCAGCTTAAGCTGTAGCTTAAGTCATACACACAAAACATATCGGGAAGGTAAAGCTGCAGCTGAGCTGCACCTTAACGACAATGTTATAACATACAGAGTTACGCTACAGCTCAGCTGCAGCTTAAATTTCTCGGTATGTTCTGTTTGCATGAGGTAGCTGCAGTTGAGCTGTAGCTTAACGGCGATGTTATATAATATACAGAGTTAAGCTACAGCTTAAGCTGCAGCTCAACAAGAGCTCATGTCTCTTTGACAAAACCGGCCCCTGAACAAATTGTATTCTTTTGAGTACAGATTGTGATTCGAGTTGATGGACCTATGATTGTGGACGGACAATTACTGAAAATGGCTCTTGAAAAAACTTCTCATTAGATTCGTAATTTTTAGATGACCGGTCGTTTGGACGTCTGGTGGGTCGTACACGACGGCGGCATGCTACTTTTGCTTCCGTTCCTTTTACGTCAAAATCGTACGTGGCGTAATACGAAATTACGAGTTTTCACCGTTGCCCAACCAAGCGACAATTCACGTAAAATTAAAGAAGATTTGGGCAAATTCGTCTATAATTTGCGTATCGAAGCCGAAGTGGACGTGGTCGAAATGGTGAGACCAAGAAAAAAAGCCGAAAGTTCGGAACGTCAGCCGATAAATAACGAATATGCAGTATTTTTCATATTATACAAAACTTTTCACCACATTAGTTTCGTAATGTCAACCAAAAGTTTCGAACCTTGATGAATTTGCCAAAAATAGAGCAATAGGAATCAAAGCAACGTTTTTGAATAGATATCGTCAAGCTCTATCGATTTAAGCTAAATTTGTTACGTTTTGAAGCAACAAGATTTCAGTGTGCGAGAGGGTTTCTGGAACACAAAATTTTGATTGAAACAAAATTTTCAAACCAATTATTCTAGGAAAACACTAGAATTTCGGAATCAACTTACGAAAGAACTTGGCGCATTTCTCAAAGATCCAAATTGGCCACTACGTTGAGCACTATAACGGACGATTCAGCCGCAACCGGAAAACATGTACGGATAACTTATAAAGTTTCAGACTCTATCAGAAGAAATCTGTAGCTGTGGTAATATTCGAAATTCACGGGATCCCAGCGTCGAAGATAAAGTGCTTGTATCACAGGATGGTCCTAATTAAGCGGACTGCCTAAAAGTTTTTGCATACAGTGAATAGAGAGATATCTGAGGTTTCAGTTTGCGTTCGTCAGCGAAATTAACTGTTATTTCATGTTTTATTCTTAAAATGCCTCTAAATTATGAAACAGCTTTTCATGTACTATCAACCAAATCCACCAATTGAACTGAAAATTACTAATCATCTCAAATCTCTTGCATTCATTGTTCTACAGTAAAAGCTTTGTGTAAGCGATTTTCTAGTTAGAACATATTTGTGTCATTTTAGAATTTTGGTCCACCTAAAATTGTTACCACTGGGCGCCCTTTAGACTTGTCAGAATTTCGTTTTTGGTGTAGCCGAAGTGGAACCATTCATGCTTGTGATATTTCATGGATTATTTTCCTTTGGCGATTATTTATGATTTTATAATTATAAATTATCTTATAAGCATACATTTTGCTCATGATTATCAAAACTAAGTCAAAAACCAGTCGTTTACGCTCTAGTCCATCCACTTTTCACCGCACGTTTACAATAGGATGACATTAGTTGGTTACCATAAATAAATAAACGAGTAAAGTTAAAATGATGTTTACTGCGAATATCTACATTCCATGATATACTGCAGCTATAGGCATTTTAGAGGACCGTTTTTCGTACCACATTACCGTTTTTCGGACCACCCTCTGTCAAATAATCCTATAGGTGATTTAGAAACTATGCTTTTAATAGTAGATTTTGCTATTTTCAGTCCGACGAAGAAGCTCTTCTAATCACCGATACGCCGAGGACTCCTGATCCAACGAAATTATCCTACATCGACATGCCCGACGAAATCATTTCGACGCCTAGTAGTATTATGGTGCATCAGTCTCTTTTGGTAAGGGCATAACTGTGCAATTATATGAATTAGAAATTGTTAATTAACCATTCCTATTCTAAAAAATTTGTCGCTTGATGGTCTAATAAATTCAGTTATTTTAGGAAGTTTTCGTAGATTATAGACCATCCCAAAGTATATCAGTTATCTGCCAGTGCAGATATTCATTGAGAAAAATTTGAAATTTCTTCAATTGATATCATTATCTGTATGCAGAATCCCTGCCCAGTAATTTTACATGTTTACACGAGTCATACTTTACTCCTTCCACGGGAATGCCGTACAATGATTTTTTGCGCCATACATCTAACTTATATAGCGTATCCTATTATTAAAAAATTGAGCAGATAGCGAAACTTCTGGGAGTTGAGGTTTTTACAGAAAATCTAAATTTTGGGATATATTCGAGAATTCCATCATCTATCGAGGTTAAATACACCAAATATGTATCCTTATGTACATGCGTGAAGCACAAATCTAATGCTGTATGTAGTCTGTTTCTCTATAAAATGCTTCCAAATAGAAAAGCGACATAAATCAATACTGTGGTCAAAATCATTCACATAGAGCTGTTACTGTAAAATTTTTCACTGGAAAAAATTGTTAAAGACTAGGTCAGTATGCTCGCAAATTTCCCGTCCTGATATATTGTTCATCAGAAAATCGTGAAAATCTGAAATACTACGAGCTTTCCACTTTCATTATCTAGAAGCATTTCAAGAAAAACAGAATATAACATCCTGTTTCAAGAACATTTTGTGGATATGGAATGGTAACATGGCACGCTAGTTGCATTTGATACACATAATGCTGAAGCCTGAATTCATCGGACATATGCTTCGACTTTTTTCGCAGATTTTAAAATTTGTCCGGTGCTCTTTAGCATACATTATAAAATTCTGTAGAGTGGCCATTTGACCATGCTACATAAACATGGGAATTTTTATAGAGAATTCGTCTGAAAAAAGTTAATATTCATTCAGAGATTATGGAATGTGAACAGATCAGCATAACTGGCACATGGAGCATTAGTGCAAACAAAAAATTTTCTAAGAGAGAGCGTGGTGAAGTGCCAAAAAATAAAAAATTCATGAAACAAGCATAAAAATTCATGAACCTGTCAATTTTTTTGTCAAAATCATAATTTATTCTAAAAATCAAACGGTTGAGACAAATGTGAAATATTTGTGTACAAACTTGAGTGTTATGAGTTGTATGCAACATTAGATCGGATACTATTGCGTCATGAAACTTTTCTCAGCAGAAGAGCTTCTGGATTCTCAGTATAATCACTAGTTTTGAAAGACTCTAAGGATAGGGATTCGGCACTATAGTTTAACCAGCAGTGACCCTTGTCAAAGTAGGTGCGACTATGCCTACCAGCGTTCAACAGGTATATATTTTTTCATGAACTAATAGGGACATTCATGTGTGGGCGTTCATGAAACTCCTGTCTTCTAAGAGCTACACAAAATGTCCCATTACGGTCGCTAGTGTTGAAGGACTCGCAAAAACGGGCATTCATAATTGAACCAGTAGTGACCATCGCCAAAGTAGGTTACCATCCCGACCAAAGTTCATCTGGAGCGACTGGATTTTGGAATCTATGGAGTAATGGGGATGTCGACTGTATGTGTAGACATTCATAACTTTTTGAAGAGCTACAGAAGACTCAAGCATTTCCTCAGTAGTGAAAGGCTCTAGGTTTCATCATGGAATGGAACTTCTCTGGACAGTATTAGAGCAGGTGCGTGATGACTGACCAGGATTGACACCAATGGCCAGCTTTGAACCCCACGGACTGGAAAAACGTTATTCCTGCTTGCGAATTTTCAGGTGACTCCCATAACTCCCGATACAGCGAATCAACGTCGACTACCTCCGCCTCCGTCGCCCACATTGATCGAAGACGAAAATACCGAAGCCCAATGCGCGGCGGCAGTCGTCATCGGCGGCTCGACGGCTTCTCCGACGGCCAAAAAATCGTCGACGACAGCGGCGCCGCCGTTTAGGCGCAAGTCGAGCTTCGCGGCAGGTACGCCCGATCCGTCGGAGTTCATCAAATCGAACGCCTACAATTTGAGGCGCATGCATACGGCAGTTCGGCTCAACGAGCTGATAAGGTCCAGATCGAAAGACGCGTCGTTAGTTTTCGTGAACTTGCCGGCGCCGCCTAAAACCGGGTCGGAAGAGTACTGTAAGTTTCGTAGATGAGGTCGATCTTACTGTAATTCGAGTACTAACACTACAGCTTGTTTTGTAGTCTTCGAAATATGTTATTACTGTTGTGTTCTGTAAAGTAGAGTGTGATTTTATAATGATCAGGTTATATTCAATCTGAGTTTCTAATGATTAGGTTATGTACGGTAAATTGTAAACGTTGCTTCTTGATGAAAATATTCAACTTTGAATTTTCAAATCAGTGCATTGGCTTATCACGGCTTATGCAATGAATTATCAAAGGTGAAATTTTCCATCCGTGCACAGTATTGAGCAATTTAATTGCAGGATTATTTTCACCGAACCACTGTGTGTAATATTATTTGAATTCAATTATTTCCAGCATAATATTACATTAATCAAATTTTGAAAAATTGATAAATTTCATTGCTCTGTATTCGGATATACATTTTTTTCATCCAGATATGGAATTCCTAGAAGCATTGACCGAAGGTTTGGACAAAGTTCTACTGGTCAAAGGCACCGGCACGGAAGTCGTCACCATTTATTCATAGCTTTACTTTTTTGTATCTGGTATCTTTTTTATTACAGTATAGATTTATAATCATACTCTCGTTGGCTATTCCCTCCCGGTCATCCTTTTGCAGAGTTTTCCATTTTTATTGATACTGTCGGTTATAAATCGATTCTATATATCCGAACAGGGTGACTCGAAAAATTGAGTAAGATTCTAGTCTATATTTGGAAAGGAAATTAAGTTTTTTGTGAAATGCAAAAATTATTTTAAGGAAGATCTTGGTTTGAAAAATTTTGTCGAGAAAAAGATACTTACTGAGTAAATTTTGATAATGGAATAAAACATCCTTGAGCAGTTTTTTTACGATTATAAAGAAAATTCATTTATTCGAGACACCCGGTATTAATTTTTACTTTCTCAAGCATGTTCATAATTACGCAGAAATCTGTGTGTGAGCATCGGAAAAGTTACAAAGGTTCTAATTTGTACATGCATGACAATGCTTTTTACATGTGGCGTTCTTTTTTTCTTATCCATTCTTCAGATACCATTCTTTGCGAAAAAAATTTAGCCGCAAGCATTTTTGACGTCCGCTTGGGCACACATTTTTACTCTTGGATTTTTAGTTCAACTTGCTGACGTCAAACTTGATGCAATTGTATTCGGTGAACGTATTTTTATGAAAATCTCGATTTTATATGTGATTCTCTTTGGACGAAAATTTTAATGTAGATATTTGGCAGGAATGTATAACGTAAATAACAAATTAACAATAATTTTTCGCATAGTCGCGTTTTTACAGTATTTTTAACATCGATTATTGTTCTCATTCTAGATTATTAAAATTTTTACATAATTTCGAAAGAATTATTTTTCAAGGCTATCCAAAGTCGATCGATAGGATCAAATTTCACTGAAACGCAAAAATTCGATTTCATTCATCGTTTCGTCTACCCTGATTTTCTAATCTAGTCATACATTATTGACCCTATCAGGTACAGACTACAGTAATGCTAGAAAAAGTGTGGCAAAATGTACTTTAGTTCATGAGTTCAACAAATCTAAGACCTGTTATGGACCTATGGCTTGGCTATCGCAATTTGATTTTGTGAAATTTTACATGCATTACTCGTATTAGAGTAACCACTATTTTTTGATGTCTAAATCATACTGTAGATAATTAGCACGAATCGAAAGCAGTGAATAACTTACTCCCAATTAAAGTAACTTCAGTGAGTTCAAGCTTTCTAAGAATGATCTAAGAGGTTGTATCCCCATTCCCCGAACATCCCCATTCCCCGGACATCCCTTTTCCCCGGCCATCCTTTTCTCCCGACCATCCCTTTTCACCGACCATCTCTTTTCCTCGACCAATGCTTTAAATTCCCGATTCCGCGAACAATTTGAAGTTTCTTGCACGACTCTATTTTTGTAGTAATCCCGATTCCCCGTGCATTGATATTTATGGCACATTTTTTTTGTTCAAAATTTCTTAATCAAGAAAACAATTACAAACAGGGTGTTTCATGAAAAAAGATGCATATTGTTATTTCGTTGCAGGATAAATCAGAACAAGTTTATTAGAAAATGCCTCGATGGGGCAGAAAAAAGAAGAATATGCTTGCTTTGGATAGTTGCCATGCTAGAAAAAAAGTGTACTAGATTTTTGAGAACTTGGGTTAAAGTTGGAAAAAATTTACTTTCTCTATATTGGATTTTCATTCTTTCTCACAAAAATTTTATATGTCTGTGAAAAAGTATATTCTGCAGCATCGTGCATTTTGTTCTTCCCCAGGCATCAACTACAGTAAAATTTTTCTATATGAAAATTATATGCACATGATTTCAAATGTAAAGAAATAGTAAACTAAGAGCATTCAAACTCCCGACCGGTTCAAAACTCCTGCCTCTCAGACTAGCTGAAAAATAGTGAGGGAGGCATATTATAGTCATTTTCAGAACTATAAAGAAACCTGAGTGGATTGCACTAACCCAACATGAGTATGATTTCAACATCGGGATCAGATTGATGATCATGAGTTTGAGCTAATCGCAAGGTCCAACTTATTCTCTTCGAGTGAACAAACAATACTCACTTCGGGATTAACTACTACTGAGGTATAAGTTAGAGTACGAAAATTGCAGATGTCTTTATATGTATTTTCTTTAGAGATAAGAAAATTATACGAAAATTTTAGTGCAACCCGACAGCTCGAGCTGGGGATAATCTCGACATTGAGCTCGTTATGATCCAGATGACATTCAAATTATACCGAACTTGAGATCAAACCGAGTGGCCTTTTTGTTCGAGATTACCTTGAGCTTGAGCTCAGACCCCTTTAGTGCAACTGGGATTTGGTTACAGTAATTGGGTACCGATCTGCAAATGGGAGAACAGGGTAAAGCATACAAAAATGCACCTGATTTAGGCCTGCCTATATTAGGAGTGTGCGCGAAATCCTGTACCCTGTTCTCCCCGACTCTACTCGCACTCCCACAGCAACAGTACGACTTTTTTGAAAGCAAGATCGGAGCGACAAAGATGGGTGAAATTTCTTCCCATTTGCAATTGTAACGACCAGTTTCTGACTTATACTTTTACTTGTTCCTGAACCGATCTGCGACGATCCACGAGGACGGTGGTAACAGCAAACGATTATGATAACGACAAAATAATTAAATAAATGATGATTCCACGATATAAAAATACGCCTTTTAACCTCTCGACACGTCCCGCATAAAACGCCTTCACCAATTTACATAAATCTTAATCAAAATCTGTCTCTTTCCGCATTCTTCTGTCTTTTATACCGCCTCTTTGATCCACGCCCTCGCATCGTGGGAGGTCTGCTTCCATCGGCTCGCCTAACCAATCGCTGCTTCGCTTACCTGTTCCGCCTACTGTATGTTTCTGTGGCCACGCCTCTTGCTTTTAATTTTCTCCTAATTTCCACGCTTATGTGCTTTTAATCTACAGTATGCTTTGCCGCCTCTATGTTTTTAGTTTTTCATACGTTTTTCGGTTTTCCATGCATTCCTCCTAAATCTTTTGTCTGGGTTGGGATTTCTGTACTTTCTACATGGGCAGGTGTGTTTACGCGTTTTGGAGGGGATTATTGTACCTACAAAATGTGTATCTTCATGTGCATTACGAGGGCCAGGTGCCAATGTGGAAATAATTATGTGTGTCTTTAATTGGGTCAATGGGGTATGGGAAGATCAAAATAAAGTGCTTCACATAAATTTATAAGAATGTTTGGGTGTGAATTCCAGACACCCTTGAGACGATAGATTAATAAATGAAAATATATCTAATAAATGAATATCACATACAGTATGCTACATATTTACAGTACTGCTTTAGCAGGTACGTTACATTTCCCTCCTTCCGGAGTTGAACGTCCTCGTTCAAGGGGGTCGAGGGAGAGAGGGTTTTGGGGTCGAAGACTTGGAGGGATAGGGGGAATTGGGGAATTTGTCTGAACGATTGAACCGCCTGTTTTACATGAAGGGGATGTGCTTTGATTGATAACATCAGCTTTCTTAAGTTGCTCAACTTTGTGTTTGATGCTTTGTTTTGCTTTTGGTGGTTTTCGAAAAAGGGGTCTGTGTCTGTGTTTATAATTACTTGTACCAATGCTGTGGGAGACAAGTGGCCTGTGACTCACATGCGTTTTCGACTCAGTGTGAAGGGGCTGATATTTGGATGAGAAATTGATTAACTCAGCTTTTTCCATTTCAATCCTGTCACTCTTGATCGATTCTATTTTGCTTTTTAGCCATGGGAATGTATGAAGACGTTTCTGTTTGTTTTGGGTGGGAAAATGAGATTGGGCGGTTGAATTTTTCGCTGGCAGGGGACAAGAAACAGGGGCGATGCATGTATCGGGATGGGGGATTTGGGGCTTGCTGACGTCGTTTGAGCTAGAACTGCAGATACCACTACTTTTACTCTTTGAAATGCTAGCTGCAAAATGAATTTCACGATTTTCTTGTGCTTTGGGGGTAGGAAGAGAAGTTTTTCGCCTGGGGAATGTGTTGGGGACGGTTGCTTGGAGGGGACAAGAAACAGGGGCAATGCATGTATCAGGATGGGAGATTTGGGGCTTGCTGACGTCGTTTGAGCTAGAACTGCAGATACCACTACTTTTACTCTTTGAAATGCTAGCTGCAAAATGAATTTCACGATTTTCTTGTGCTTTGGGGGTAGGAAGAGAAGTTTTTCGCCTGGGGAATGTGTTGGGGACGGTTGCTTGGAGGGGACAAGAAACAGGGGCAATGCATGTATCAGGATGGGAGATTTGGGGCTTGCTGACGTCGTTTGAGCTAGAACTGCAGATACCACTACTTTTACTCTGGGAAATGCTAGCTGCAAAATGAATTTTACGATTTTCTTGTGCTTTGGGGGTAGGAAGAGAAGTTTTTCGCCTGGGAAATGTGTTGGGGATGGTTGCTGGGAGGGCCTGTAATTGTGAAAACATTGGGCGTTCCTTTTTGTATGCTGGTTCAGGTTTGGACGTCTCACTGGTTTCAGGATGTTTATGTTTCTGTGCAATTTTTGTCTGGGGGAGTTTGGACTTCAACATGTCACTGCTTTTTGGTGATGCAATTTTTGAAGTGCTGCTTGTATCAGGAAGGGGTATGTCAATGACATACTGGGGGTCAAACTGCTTATGACTGCTGGGCAGGACTGTATTTAAAACATGTTGAGGTTGATGCTGGACAGTGGGCAATGTGGAGTACATGACTGGGACATCAATGTTAATTTGTGGTGGGGGTAGTCTCTCTTCAATGCAATTTTGGACGTTAGGGGTCATTTGGTTGGGGCAATATCTACTCGTGTGACCTTTTTGCTTACAAAGAAAACATTCTGCATTTGAGTAGCTTTTTGATATGCAATGGCTGGATCTGTGACCAGTCTGAGAACAGTGAATGCATCTGCTTTTACAGTCTTGAGTCATGTGATTACTCCTAAAGCAAATTTGGCATGACTTTTGAGTACCTGGTGAATTACAATTTCTGGCGAAATGCCCGACTTGATTGCATTGAAAACATGTGATCTGTCTCAAATTACTGTTATCATGCTGGGGTTGGGTTTGAGAATTTCGCAGTATTTGCAATTGCAACTCCATGACTTGTTCTAATTTATGTAGGATTCCTTGCTGTTCAGTGTGATTGCCTAATGAAAGGATGGGTTCCGATTCAGGGGATATGAGGGGTATGGGGCTAGATTTCAATCTGTTTCTGAAAATTTGTTGTTCAACATAAGCTGCGTCATCAGACATGTCTGTTAGGGAGGTGAATCGTTTGTACTTAAGTGCCTCTCTAATTTCTGTCTGCATGCCTTCCATGAAAAGGGGTTTGATTATCATTTCTCGTGCCTCTGAATTGAAATTTGGGTAGGCGAGGGTCGCTAGATGCTCGAGGTCAAACAAAAATTCAATGACAGTTTCCGAACTTTTTTGTTTCCGTTCATGCAAAAAATGTTGGTGTAAATCTGTGTCTCTGTGGTCGGGGAAACATGCTTGTAATGCAGTTTTATACTGTTCATACGTTTGGGGTGGGTTTTCAGAATTTTCTAAACTTTTGAATTTTGCTAATGCTGCACCACCTAAATGAATTTCAAAACATGCTAATTTGAGTTGCTCGTCAGTATCTTTCATGCCTTGTAGTATCATGAACTGTTCTAGTCGCTTGCTCCATTGGCCGAAATGTTGGGTTACTCCTCCCGTAAATACTGTAGGTTTTGCATAAAAATTGTTTGTCATACTGTTACGGATGTTGGCCGTTCTCAAATTGTCTATCAGGGTGGGATTCATAGTGTTTTTGCTCAATTGTGTGTGTAAAGTTCGAAAATTTTCTGCAAAAAGTTCGTTGATTTGCTCTCTTACAATTTCTCCTAAGTGGTCTCTTGTATGGTGGGTCATTTTCAGTTTGTGTTTTTACGAATGTCTGTCCTACTGTAGGAAACGATTACGACTGTATGCGATTACTGCTTAGGGATGCCCGGATATAGGATGCACCTTAATGGGGCAGGGAGTTCCAGTGGTTAACGGTACGGTACGGTCACCAAAAATATGTAACGACCAGTTTCTGACTTATACTTTTACTTGTTCCTGAACCGATCTGCGACGATCCACGAGGACGGTGGTAACAGCAAACGATTATGATAACGACAAAATAATTAAATAAATGATGATTCCACGATATAAAAATACGCCTTTTAACCTCTCGACACGTCCCGCATAAAACGCCTTCACCAATTTACATAAATCTTAATCAAAATCTGTCTCTTTCCGCATTCTTCTGTCTTTTATACCGCCTCTTTGATCCACGCCCTCGCATCGTGGGAGGTCTGCTTCCATCGGCTCGCCTAACCAATCGCTGCTTCGCTTACCTGTTCCGCCTACTGTATGTTTCTGTGGCCACGCCTCTTGCTTTTAATTTTCTCCTAATTTCCACGCTTATGTGCTTTTAATCTACAGTATGCTTTGCCGCCTCTATGTTTTTAGTTTTTCATACGTTTTTCGGTTTTCCATGCATTCCTCCTAAATCTTTTGTCTGGGTTGGGATTTCTGTACTTTCTACATGGGCAGGTGTGTTTACGCGTTTTGGAGGGGATTATTGTACCTACAAAATGTGTATCTTCATGTGCATTACGAGGGCCAGGTGCCAATGTGGAAATAATTATGTGTGTCTTTAATTGGGTCAATGGGGTATGGGAAGATCAAAATAAAGTGCTTCACATAAATTTATAAGAATGTTTGGGTGTGAATTCCAGACACCCTTGAGACGATAGATTAATAAATGAAAATATATCTAATAAATGAATATCACATACAGTATGCTACATATTTACAGTACTGCTTTAGCAGGTACGTTACACAATCCCGCAAAAAGCGATCTTTCTGCAAATTTCAGTTTAGATCCAGAAACTGTGAATGATGCTATTTTGTTCAATAGTTAAATAGAAGAGAATAAATTTGTTTGTAGCTTGGAATCAGTAGAACTTACCGAGTGAATTCTATACGATATGTTATATAAAATGAGTGAATGAAACATATTTTGCACAATCAATTTATTTCTTAGAAGACTTTGTGCTGTAGCTCTTTTTTCTAAAAAAGCTGAATGGGATTTTATGTGCCACTTTCCCTCAGTTGATTCCTTTTGTTGACACCAAATTCAGTAAAAATGTTTAACACAGTTGGAAGCAAACATGTGTGAGAGGGGACATGGGGGTATAAACTTCCACAAGGGTTTTGAAACTTGAAAATTTGTTATGCAAAAAATTTTTTGGTCAACTTTTTTGAATTTTTTGTCTCGCAAAATGCTAAAACACCAAGGTCCACACTTGTACCCTCCTAAAAATTTCAGAGATGCACATTGGTTGGAAAGTGTGTTGATACACTCAGCTGCAGAATATACTTTTTCACAGACATAGACAATTTTTTTGAGAAAGCATGAAAATCCAATATAAAGGAAGTGAATTTTTTCCAACTTTGACCCAAGTTCTCAAAAATCTAGTCCACTTCTTTTTCTACCATGGCAACTGTCGAAGCAAGTATATTCTCCTTTTTCTGCCCCATCGGGGCATTTTCTAATAAACTAGTTCACCTCTTTTTAGTGGGCCTCAACCATGCATGAAAATATTCATAGAAGCACATTGAAGTTTTAAATTTGGTCATCTAAACGTCAAAAAAACAATAATGAACAATCTTCAAGCTACGAATTCTCACTTTTGGGTAAAAGTAAAAGATGTGTAAACCGCATAGTCTTAAAAAACGTTGTGAACAGAGTGAAAAGTGGCCATCATTGTCAAGCATCCCTCAATCCAAAAAAAAGCAGAAATACCTTTGTTTACACAAATGACTTTTTTTGTGTAAACTGACTGCGTTCATTGATTCCCCATGGTCAGAAACCTCTTCCCTCAAAAATCGCATAAATACATTTGTTTACACTCAATATAATTTTGTGTGTAAAGTCATTGCATTCATTAAATTCCCCGTGATCGGAAACCCCTTCCACAAAAAAATCACGAAAATAGGCTTGGTTACACCTTTTATGTATAGTGACGCTCTCATTGAATTCTCCGCAGTCGGAAACCCCTTCCAGCAAAAAAGCCTGCTTACACCCGGGATAGTTTTTTTATGTAAAATAATCGCATTCATCAAATTCCCCGTGGTCAAAAACCACTTCCACCGAAAAATCACGAAAGTATGTTTGTTTACACCCAGGATAAGTTTTTGTGTTAAGTAAACGCATTCATCAAATTCGCTGTGGTCGAAAACCCCTTGCGCAAAAAAATTACGGAAATACGCTTGTTTACATCCGGAATATTTTTTGTGTAAAGTGATCGCATTTATTTTATTCCCGGTGGTCGAAAATTCCCTACGCAAAAAATTACCGAAAAACGCTTGTTTACACTCGGGATAATTCTTTTTGTGTAAAGTGGTTGAATTCAATGAATTCCCTGCGGTCGAAAATCCCTTCCACCAAAAAAAATCACGAAAAGGCGCTTGTTTATACCCGGGCTAAAATTTTATGTAAAGTGATCGCGTCCCATTGAGTTCCCCGTGATCGAAAACCCTAGCAGCCCAAAAATCCCAATAAGACTACCGGTTCAATTGAAACTGCAAAAAATTCTGGCATCGTTGTGCATTATGCTGGAAAAAATTATTTTTTTGAAGCCGCAAGTATTATATAACAAAATTGCTGAATTTCGCGGTTCCCAGGACTTTGGACCACCATATAATTGAATTGAGGCCATATTTAAAAAAAATAAAAAATCGCATTTGAGATTGCATTCCCAAGATGCTTAGGCCGAAGTATGGTTCTTGGATATGGCACACCCACTGTGGGGTATGGTGGGACTGGGGACCCTTAAAAAGTACGTTTTTTGCATGTTTTTGGGGCCCCACCGAGCACCACTTGCAGATAGAGGCGAAAAGACAAAAGGCACCCCATAGTTTGCCCCTATGTCCGAAATTATGAAAAAAACCCGAAGGTTCTAGCTCTTACCGTTTTGGCTCTAGGGTGGGGGGACATGAAATTTAGGGGCCAAGTATATTATAGGTTGACGCCATCGCGCCACCTATGATGTAAAATTTTGATAGCTTCAATAGACAACCTTTTACATATTTCCAATTTTTTTCTGGCCGACCCTGCGTTTATGTGCGACTGTATTTTCCATATCAGGGCACATAGCTAAATTCGCTGATTGTGGCCAGCTTCTGGATTGCTGATAAGCCTACCATTTTTGACCCTTGTTCTTCCTTTTTGACCGCCAAGCTTGACACAATTTCGGCATTCAAAGCAATCCGTGATCAAATCATCCGCCAGTCTAACAGATTTATTCTTTTGAAAAAAAATGATTTGGAATAGCCAAATTCTCCCATTTTAATAAGTTCGATTTTCGATGTTTGGTAAGAATAAATGTTGCAGGACTATAATCTTCCAATTTTGAATAAAATAAACTAAGACTAAACTAATCAGACATTATTTGCTTTATATACCTGCCGTAGGCTTAAAGTTTTGTAAAGCACCGTGGGAAAATAATGTGTAGCTCAGTTTAAATTCTTTTGCAGGCAGGTTCTTGAAATGAGGCATAAATTTCTTTTACTCTATTTATAACATTAGTCGAAGAAAAGGGATGGTCGGGGAAAAGGGATGGTCGAGGAATGGGCACACAATCATCCATGAAAACTACAAAAAAAAATCAGTGAATGTTCAAAGTTTGTTCATGAGCTCCGTATCCAAAAAAGTTATATTTCTGGCCTGTGATAATAATGAATTATTTTATGAGTATGATTATAATTATTATGATTATTATATAATTATTATTAATTATTTATTTCTGTGAAAGTACTGTTCAAGCAAATTTCATATGTAAAAATTCTAAAATTTTAAGGAAAGCCCATTGAATCACGATGTATCTGCATGCATCTATAGTTTGTCTTTGAAGAATTCAATTAATTTCCTTATGGCATGACACTTCAAAACGAAAAAATGTGAGTGATAAATTGACATTCATTTTTCAGAGAAATCATGTTAAAAAATTTTGCTTTTCTGTTTCATTTTACTGTTAGTTTTTCCAGCAATAGCTTACTGTAGGCTTTTATATCATTCTTTCTTGTTCTACCTCAAAATAAAAGCCCAAGACAACTATTTTAGATAAAGTAAGAAAAAAGAAGAGGAAACGTGTTTTGCTCTTAATTAGCTTCACAAAACGTGGTCGGTTTCACACGCTCAATGCGACTAATAAAAGGTTACCTTCAAATTGTGAACAAGCTAGTCATTGTAGCTAGCGGGGTCCGGCATCGATTTGCAGGTACATGGAAAACGTTTTCTACCCCTTTCATGCAGAAAAAGATTTTTTTATCATTCAAGGTTATGTTTTCCGAAGGTGATGCGGAAAGATGATCCATTTTTTGAAAAGTCATTTGTATGTGTGATTAATGCAAGATGCCGTTGTCTAAACAGCTACAAAATAGTGAATTAATGATCGGTCTTAATAGTGAGATATTTTTGAAAATCTATAGATCGAGGAATTATCCGTCAAGTGAATTATGTTTCTGTACTGTATCCAATTTCGTACATATGAGGCATGGCCACATTTATGAGTCTTCACTTAGCAAAATCTGTCGATGTTTTGAATGTTTTTCTGGGATCTGTCAATATGTAGTCTGATGCAGCGATCCCATGAAAGTAAGTTCAATTGGGAGAAATTGGTAAGCTTATTACGGTAATCAGTGAAAAAAATTTTTGTAAGTGGCAAACAGAACAGTTAAAAATTTCCTTTAATAACCTGGTTAAGAGGTCAAAATGATATTTTTTCAATGATTTGGTCTTTCCCGTTCTCATGAACAAATTTAGCGTTTTTCTACAGCAAAAAGTTATTCACAATGTAAAAATTGCGAATTTAGTTGAACCTACTTTCTTGGTTTTTCGCTGTTTCTGTCATTTTAAATCTAAAGTAGTGCCCACTAAGAATCATAGTTTAGAGGTCACTAGGAATCATACTTAGGAGGCAAACATAGTTCAACGTCGTTTCTTCTAAGAAAATGGATCATCTAGCTTTTTTATTAATTTTTAAATTGTTGGGGAAACGACGCCAAACCACTTCTGTAAGCTCTGAACGGTTTGTAACCATTTTCTGCGCCTAACAACGTCTCGCCTGACACGAATGGTTTCATGGAATAAGGGTAGTGCATTGCACTTTGTGGCCGGCTTTAAGGTACTCTTTACTCTACCATTGCAAACAACAACTGGGATTTTCGCTTCCTAGCTTTGCACGATTGTTGCACTTGTAATACTAAGGTTGTGAACCGTCAAATGGGCGTTTAGTCTTGTTTATCTTGAAAAGCCGGAAATGATTCGGATTTGCGCACCTATCATTTCAAAATGAGCCGGCTATAGGCGGCTTGTAAGTTTTCAATCAAACTGTAGATAGTTTTTCCGGGGAAAAATTTTGATACTATTGGCTGTCAATTTTTTTGACGTCAGCAAGGTGCAAGTAAAGTTTCAGATCCACACTTTTTCTTCCTAGAAGAATAATTTCTGGCGTAATAACATGCTTCAATGCTCAAAATTTATGGATATTCTTCGTCGAAAATGTGTAAGTATACGTGTTATTCGCTAGGAAAGCCGTTTCTTCTGCTTCCAAAACGAACCGAAACGTTGTTGCTGGATGGAAAAGGTGGCACCAAATGTTTTGGTTTTTCATGGACTTTTTTCTTCTCGGCAGCAAAAACAAAAGTACATTTCGTGTACACAAAGTTTCCGACGACCTAAAAATACGTCAACGAAATGATGAACATTTGGCGTTTTTGACAGGCGTTTTTTCGAGTAAGTTTAAGTATGCCATCCGCTTTTTAGTTACCATCACGTGGAAGCTGTTTAGCTTTGGGAGATATGTTCGATTGCGAAATTTTGGGTTTTCTGCACGTTCAGGGGGTATTGAAAAATCTGATAAACGTTACCCGTTGAGCTACTCATTTTTTGCACTGAAAAACTGTGGATTTGAAATTTATGTCCACTAATAACGCGGTAGGCTGTGAATATTCACCCTTGAATAGTGAATAATAAGATCATCTTCGTTTTTCTGGTACTCGTAAACGGAATTTGGCATGATTATAGTAGGTTTTTCGTAAAATGTTCTTAGACCTATGATGGCACAAACTGCCTTGAAAATCGACAAAACAAACCTTATACAAATGTTTTACTCGGAAAATCCTGTGGTTCGGCAGAAAATGACGAGAACACTAGATTATACCATTTAAATTCATTTTAAAATGATCGATGCAACGATTCCATGAAAGTAAGTTCAACAGGTAGTAAAGCTTGTTACTGTAATGAATGAGGAAAATTTTTTGTCCATGAGCGATAACTTTCCTCTCATAACTTCGTTAAATGATAAGAATTTCTCCAGTGACACTCACGTACCAAACTCAATTCTATCCACACCGAATGAATATCGTGGTCTTTGGGCTTCCATCTTTGGGCTCCCTCCCATCTTTGGGCTCCCATTTCGGCTCCCAAATTGAGCTTTTTTCTACAGTATAATCTTTTCCACTCCGTGATCGCTTTTTTGTTTTTCGCTACATCTATCATTTGAAATTAAATGGGCTACAGTTCCGGTTTTATCATATAGAAGTAAGAAAAATAAACCGTAGTGTTATCAGTAGAAGACATCAATATATTATACTGTCGGATTCCATGAGTTTTCTTTTGTTTTCAATTTCCTATATTTTCGTTTGTTTTATGTTTTCCATTTCCATTTCCCTTCGATTTTTCCTTTTCCTGCTTTCTGTTTTCCGTCTTTTCTCGTTTTCTAATTTTCTACTTAACATTCTTTGAAATCGATCAATCTCTAACCATTCGAAATGCCTGGTTGTCATAAAACTTACTGAAATGTTCAAATCGGTATAGTCATCCCGCAGGGAGCGGCTGGTTCGATGAACTTTATTGAATCGCTTGCGAGATTCTCATTTTGAAGAATTCCAGATTTCTTGGACATACCATTTTCCCTAGGATTTTCAAAACAGCGTAAAGTCAAAACTTTGATGTAGCTTCATATTGCTGGCTGATTCTATCTAGCTTAATCATCTGAGGAATGTTGTCTTCTACAGTAATAGTGTTTTATAAAGCATGCAAATTTTACGGTTACTGGCTGATCCAGTGTAAGTACTGAATACCACGGTCTGTTTTTGTGGAAATGTTTCTCAATAATGAAAGTGGAAGGCAAGTAGTATTTCAGGTTTTCACGATTTGCTGATAAACAATATATTATACAGGACTAAAAATTTGTGAGCATACTGACCCAACCTTCAACATTTTTTTGAGTGAAAAAATTTACAGGAAGAGCTCTATGCAAACGATTTTTACGACAGTACTGATTTGTGTCACGTTTCAATTTGAAAGCATTTTATAAAAAACAGACTTCAGGAGTGCTGCATATTTTACTGTAGGATCTATTCCACATGCTAATCGAAAGTATTGTTAAGTGCACAATAAAGACATCAAGGTATTTCCCAATATTCAGGGTCCTCAGCCGTGGTCGGCCAATATCTAACTCAAAACCTGAGTGTATGACCAAGCTCAAGTCTAAGCTTAAGCAAATAAATCTTGAAGTTGAGCCTGAGCCTGCGCAATAGCCTAGGCCTGAGCGTAAGCTTATAGAATGATTATGCTCATTAAGCACTTTCAAGCTATAACATAGCGTGGTTAAGCTAGACTTGAGGTTTTGGTGGTCTTGCTCGGGCTTGAACGTAACAATATATCCGCTGCTGATGATCACATGCCATAATGTACTAACTCTAGAAGATGGATGGACACCAGGCTGCACGAATGGAATATCGACATGAATTTCAATTTGACTCGGATTCACACATTGTGACAAAATTTACAATTATCGCTAATGCAAAAACTAACGTTTATGTTATTTCGATCCTACTTTATTGGCGTTGTTTGCAATTCTAATAAATTTCCGAAAATCATCTAATTTATTGGAATTACGTGTCACGGGCGTCATCGAGAAAACACGTTTTTTCTTTGTTAATTCCATCAGAATATATTTCGGTAATGGCACCGACATTTTTTGATTGATTAATGTGACAAGATGAAGCTCGGAAAGAAAAAAACGCGAAGAGTTCTAGCACCAAGATTCTTATTTTTTTCTTCCTTTACCGGGGGCCTTGTATGTGCTTGTTTTTTCCTCATCATTGCTCGATAAGTATAAGTTGTGCGTATAAATGCGCAATAAACCGCCACTAATCAACAACCAAGAAGAACCATGCATTTTATACTAAGCTTTTTCATTACCAGAAGGACCCGAAGTCTCGCCTCCTACGTAGCAGGCGAGGGAGAAAGGAAATCCCCATTAACCCCTGCATGTTACCCGTTTGCGAATCTTATCTTTATTTTGGTGCTATAGAGTGGAGGGGGCTGAATGTTCAGCTATACATGATAAGTATGGTAGAATGTATGTGCATCAGTCGTCAAAAGCCGTTCGGGTGGATATATGGTCTGACGAGATTCACATTGATTCGTTTTAGAACCTGTAGAAGTTTCCATATTTTTCAGTAAAGACATCATTGGTGAGGGTTTGGCCACATTTGGATATTGTGTGACTTCGTTCTCATAACTGTAGAGTGGCGTGATACTGGAAAGAATGTTTGAGATAAGCAACTAATTGAAAGATATTCTTCGAGATCTGTCCGAACATTTAAATTTCTACGCCGCATTCCTACTTTTGACAGAATCATAGGAGGATAGAGTTTGATCAGAATCAAATTGAGCGCCTACAGGTTTTTATGCTCCAGATCACACATTATTTTTAGCGGATTTGGGAGTCCAGACGACCAGAAACCTGGCTCAGGCGTAGCAGATCCATTTTTTGAGATTTTTTGCATTTCTACATGAAAACTTGGAAATTTCATGTTAAAATATTGAAAATTATTAGAAAAGTTTTTTGCTGTTGGAACCAAAAGAACACAGTGAAAAACATCTAAAAACAAAGTTTTAGATGCATTCTGGCCAACTTTGACTGTTATGAGCACTTTGAAACAATTTTTGAATGACCCACCAAAAAATTTTTATGCTGTACTTGTATGCTGCAGGATGCAATATAATGCTCATACTTTATGAATTTCTCTAATTTTGTTGAGTAAGTTAAGAAATTTCTACAATAGGCGAAAATTTTTCTGTATTGCTCCCTCGTATGCTAGAACATATTACTAAAGTGTTTAGGTGTGATCCAGTGTGGTTCATTCTACGTAGAACGAGAAACTCATTAAACTCAACGTCCAACGGTAGAAACCGTCTAAGGTAGTGTCCTGTATTCCACGTCGACGCAACTTCCAGTAATAACGCAAAAATTAATAATAATGAAAATATCCAAGGAAATAATCAAAATATTATTCAAATAAATAATAACGAAAATATTATTCGAATAAATAATAATGTTCGGCATAATCTTTTAACAATTTGTGTGACGACGGGCGACAATCACGAGACTGAGCAAAACTATAAGAATGATCATTACCATCATTTCTTGGTCTCATTATGGCGTCGCTTCATCTTTCAATTTTTGCATAGATCTGATGACTGCTGCACCGTAAGAACATCTTCAAGATGACTTCGTTGATCGTAATTCTGAACTCAGAATGCCAAACTTTTTTAACATCGGTTGAATAGCATTCATTTTTTTCACAAAAATTAAAGTATGAATGTGCCCTATATGTCTGTGCTAGTGGAACGATGATTCTGATTGGGATTTATTGAATGACTATCATCTGAATTCAAGATTTTTATTCCTCAGAAACCGCCTTTTCACGCCGCAAGGGTCAGGTCGGCGATGAATCAACATGTTCCATTATCAGAACCAAAATTACGACATTTTCAGAATCTGATTTTTTCCTGCTATGCTTTGATCAACCTTAGGTGGCTTGGTTAAAATCAAACTGCCATATTTTGTGATCGTTGTTTGCACAAAAATCCTGCGTTTTCTTCAACAATCGTACTATATTCTTCAAATATCTTTGATTTATTATATATTATTATTACCATTACTACTATTATTACAATTACATATGTAAGTACACTGATTAACCTCCTTACATGTAGTATTTTCACACATATCATATTGCTAAGTTAGATTAAAGATATGGCAGAATTGTCACGATTAGATTGATGAAATTTTGATGAATGAATCAAGTTTTCGACTTCTATGCTTTGGTCAATCTGAATGGACCCCACGGAACTCAGAATTTCGAACTTTACGCTCGTGGATCGCGTTTGAACAAAACTCAATGTTTTCAACAGAATCGAACAAGGCTCCGCAATGCTGTTGATCTAGAACACAGATTCAAACTTGTGCTCATAGAATGATCAAAATCTGGAATCGATTCCTTTTCGTTATAAAAGTGAATTGTAGTCTTACGTGAGAAGTCTCGGGTGTAAAATCTGGAATAATTAGTGCTATTAGTGCGTTTGATAGTCCATAATAACCTGAGTAATGTTACAACATCAGTTTCCTCCCACCCCTCCGAAGAAATGTTAAACATTAAAATTTGTACAGGGTGAGCCAAAAAAAGGCGACCGGTGCTGACTTTCATAACTTCGGAACGGATGAAGCTTTTATAATGCGGATTGCTGAATTAGAATGCCCTGTTTGTCTTCGTTACAATGGTTGAAATTTTATTCTCCTAACATTTGTGGTTATTGTACAAACAGCAATTTAGTGAAAGTGGTCATTTTTCAAAAAGTAAAAGTTGTAAAATCAAAATAAAGGTATTGTGAAAAAAGTTTTGTAAACCTGTTTACACACAATAATATTTTAAAATCACCCAGATTTAAAAGTTAAGCGTAATTTAAAGTTTCCAACTTCTTGTTTCAATATGGGCAAAATTTCACCAAAATCGAGAGCTTTTGTTTTTAAATTGGAAAGAAACAAAATCAAAAGAAAATCAATTTTGTCATTGACCAGATCGAAAAACAGTTAAAATTATTGATGAAACAGAAATTAGGACACACTAAAACGGCTCTCTTGTAGTTTCCAGCTGTTATATGATTCTTGTGATTGGATCTATTGTACTTATCTGCTGTGAAACATAGTGATTCTGTCAATTTTTGAAATTTTTTAAATATTTAATAGCAAAAAAATCGATGTTTAGTATTTTTGATTCTGGCCAGTCAATATTCCAACAATCCGGCTGTAACTTTGCAGTATTTATGCCAGATGTTTTATCTATCGACGGCTAAAAATTTCATTAAAAAAGCTTCACCCGTTTAAAAGTTATGGAAGTCAGTACCGGTCGCCTTTTTTAGCTTACCCTGTATAAATGTATCAAACACCAAAAATTTTGCTTATAGACAATCTCAGTAACATTTATGACAAAACATGAATTTTGTAGATCATCTTAAAAACTACAATAATGCTCACGTGACTAATAATCAACCAATAATAGTTTCTGCAATACGCTATTCTGAATTAATGTGAAGTTTTGTAGATTATAACTCCATAGCAGTTATAAGTTAGCACTTTCATCATATGTTCTTTTTTGATATTAGCCGGTTCCATCAAATTCGACTTTTCGTTAGCATCTTTTACAGTACCTCAGATCAGAAATTGGCCAACTTTCTATTGTAGTGACTTTTATGCAAATTTCTGTGTAAAGAAGACCTGGATTAAAAATAATTAATTTCTCTATTCACCCATTGAAACTTTCGCTTGTTGATAACAGCATGCTTTACTTTCAGAATCAAATAAATAGCATTTTCAAAATCAAATTATTGACCCTGATGCTGTGATCGATCTTTACCGACTCCAACGCAACTCGGCAGAATGCCAAACTATGTGGTAAAATTCATTGTTTCCACAAAATTCGAACTATAAATCTGGAATGAGGAGGCTGATTTGAGCTTATTTGCATGCCTTATTTTTACGGGTTTTTAATTGTGAAAAAATACAGTCTCTTAAGCTAAAACTCAGGCAGCTTATAAACGGCGTACGACCACAAATGTGCAATCTGGGAGCATGTCGTGTTCTAGTATTCTTCTCGAATGATAGAGTATAACCTTCATCGTAGATTATCGTTTCGCGAATAAGAATCTTTACACGTTTTTTTTGTTTCCATTTTTGATTAAATCAACAAACTTACGATGCTCCATCAAGACAGCTCTGACATTTTTTATAACAATATTGTTTTTTGTGCTTAACTCATTTGCATAAAATAAGGAGATTGAGCAGCAGGACGGGGATCCCTCGGGGTTTCCACAACTAGGGAAAATATTATTATGTATAAAGTAGTTCTAGTCGTATGTATGTGATGGCTTATAACGCTTTGAAAGTTAGCTTTCTCTCTTTCTCTTAAAAGCAAGGGAAAACAGCAGAAAGATTTAATATTTCTGCTTCCTCTACTTTTTTGCCTCCGCGTCCCTATCTTACCGGCGTTGGGCTTTTTGCTGCAGCTCCCGCTCCCGGAGCAAGGAAAAACTTTTAGAATCGTTTGTGTGTATGTTTGCGTTCAGTGCTTCATTTATGCCATACTTACGTGCAACTAGCCTTCTGATATAATTACATAATTATCATGTGTGTGGAAAATGCCTCGTCCTGCAAGCGGAAATCGATTTTTCGTGCAACATGCTTTTTTCATCGGAAAAAACTCTTCCGGAATCCTGACCCACCTGGATTTTCAAAATTGATCATTCACGCCCTCGTCAACCTTTTGTAGCTCACAATTTTTGAACTGTAAACTTGCTTGTTAGAGTGTTATACAAAGTTTTAGTATAAATTGTATAAATAGATCAAAAGCTATGTGGTTTTTAGTAAAAAATGATAATTATTAGAATATTTCATACGTTCACTCACTTTGTGGGCCTATCAAAGCGTCCCCCTGATAAATCCTTGAAGCGCGGCCTTGAAGCACTTCCTTTTTTCATGCGACTTTGATTACAATTAATTTATGATCCTGATTCACTATGTATGTGCTGAAATACAAAAAATTATGACTGAATTAATACCGCATGTGAAACTAGTAGCTGAATCAATTCACTGTCTGAAGTTTCACGGTAGTTGAAATGACACGTTTGCTAAACAGACACACACAATCGAGAAATTTCACTTACTGTAGTACACATTTTTCACTAAAAATGACGACGCCAAGCTGAAGCACCCCACTATCGTGTTTGTTGACGTCAACAGGGTTTGGATAATACTGTATTTTTTCTGTAAATCTGTACATTGTTCGAAATAAGTACATTTCAACGCTGCCTTGATCCATATGCAAGTAGAATTGTTTAACTAGGTCATTTTAAAATTTGGCTACATTACATTCCTGAAACTGTTCGTTGTATAAGTAGACGTGGCGAGCTTTCGACAATAGTTGGTTTTTCCGAAAATGTATTCAAGTAAACCAATATCAAGTCTGCAAATGGTCAACAAGTGCTATAACTATATTTCTACAACTGCAACGCCCTTAAAACGAATGTATCAATGAACTTTGATTCTTACATTCGCTTTTTGTAGGAAGCTCATTTCAGTAGATAGAACACCTACTACGAGTATCCGAGGATAGGAGTCCATCAACTATCGTTTAAAGCAACATTTAACAGATAATTAGAAGAATTTGGAATCACACAACTTTACCCAGCAAGACTATTCCAGTGTCAGGACTACATTTCAAAAAACCTTTTCAAAAAAACCTTTTAAACCAGTGCTCAGAAAAGTTGTAATAGTGCCGGTCGGTCAGATATTGTAGAATTTCAGCGTCTAAAGAATCATGACACTTCATGATGCTGCGAATTTTATGTTTTGCAGCAAAGTTTTTGTTTGAATAATCAAAAAACTGTGATCTGGTGTCACCTGTAATTTTTCTAATTTTTACAGTAGAATACAGTCACGTGACCTTTTTTAATACACGCGCAGCTCCCTGGTCGGTCATTATTCGATCATTAATTCGCTGTTAAGATAATTATCCTTAACACTCGATTCCATGGAGATATATTCATTGTACTCATTATTCTCTTTTCTTAATCAAATCTCGAATATCGGAGGGTAACGTCAATTTTTGTTACTCACATCTAAGAAACTGGATATTTTCGTGGGTTTTGTGATGCTTGTGAAATTTCCACTACATCTGAAGCATTCACAAATTTTAGATCTTGAGCATTCCATGCTTTGATCATACGACCCACCCACTAATTCATTTTACAACAGGGAAAAAACAATTCAGGAATGGTAGACTACATTGGAAAAATATCGTACCATTTTGGGCCATGTTCAATTGAGTATCAGGATGCGTGCTTCATAGACTGACATAAATCCGGATCCCTGCAGTGAAAATTTTCGCCGATCAAGTCGATGCTAATCTTTAAACACAAATAAGTATACCACAGGCCCTGCTAGAATATTTTTGAAAAGGATTCTATGTAAAACACACTGAGTCAGTGGTTTACTGTTCTAAAAGCAGTCTTCAGTCCATCAAAAGACAGAGAACTCTTGAAAAACACCATGCAATATAAATTTTGTGAATATTCTTTTTTTACTGTAATTAGAATTCAGCTAATCAATGTGCTAAAAATTCACATCCAGTGCAAAACATATCCTAAGCTAACTGCTTTGCCACCACCTTTTATTACTCTAAACTTCTTACTGTAGTCTAATGAACTGAAAAGCATGTACATCACCGATGTGCGGGAATTCACATCTCGTTGAGAGAAAATTCTTGCCACTGAAGCGTGCCCTGCTACAATAAACCGGAAATATACAGAAATTTCAATCATTTTACGGCTATTAGACATATCTACAAAAACCAATTCTCGTTTTAGAATGATAAATCTACTTCGAAAGGCCCTCAATAAAGATTATTGATATAGTGGTCACGCGAGCTATAAGCACACAATGCTTTAGCCATTTTTGCTCCTGGTCTTTTTTCCTCGTTCATCAATCGTATGCTGAATCTAAATGGATATGGCGTCTGCTTTGATACGGTTTTTTCCATGCTCAGATTTTTTGATTCAATCGATATGTCATTCTTAGGATATTAGGAACAGCCTATGGGAACTGTTTGGCGTTTTTCGCTCTATAAAGAGTCTCGAATGGAGATATTTTTGATGTCAGTTATCCGGAAATTATCCAATCCATTGTGAATTGCGAGGAAATCATGTGATTACAGTGTAACTAATCCGATTCCACTTTAACTACCTTACGATGACTACAACCTCGTAAAATTTTTAGCGTCAAGTTGATGTCAGCAAGACGTTTTTTGACATTATTGGGCGAAATTTGCGTTTTTGCGCGCAGCAGATTTTCAGGTTGCGAATCAATCACCATGACATGAATTTTCCAGAAACTAAGGTTCCATGCAACATTAAAAGATAGCTTTGTTTTTACAGTTGCTCAAAACGGCAATGTTTCTAAATATATATATATCGTGATTTTACATCAGTTCTTTGAAACGTTTGCGTGTGAATCAACATGATTTGGGTTAATGTCTCAATTTTAGATTAGCAAGTTCAATTTCTAGTCTTTTTGAACCTTGATAGCTGTTTGCTCTATGCTACATCATTCGTAGTGCTAGAGAATTTGGCCAAGTTTTTGTGAAGTCTGTAGGTTTTTGTTGCTCCACTAAAAGCAGCATATCTTGGTTGCAATGCTATAAACCTTGGAAAAACATTAAAAAATAAGGAAATTTTCAGGTCTTTTAATTTACTATTGGCAGATTTCCGTGTATCATGTTTCGAAGTAACTGTATTTTAGGTAACGAAGTTCACTATAGAACAAAAAAGTTGACTTCACCACAGTAATCTACAAAGCTGAAGTAAATCATGTTCTAAAATGTAGAAGCGTCTTGCTGATGAGATGGCATTCAATTCTCATATTTCATATTCTTTCACATAAAAGTATCTTCTGTTTTCGAAGAATTCATCAGTCAGTGAGATAGCAAATACACTTCTTTATGATCGCTCCATTAATTCTCATAAACTCGACTCTCCAAAAGCGGAACCTTCCTATTGACCCATGTTGAAAAATCTGGTCAGCATGTGTTTATTGACCGTCTGTAAACTTAAACATTGCCTATGTCGACATGAAGTGCTTTCGTGGAATCATTAGATTTTTGTTTCTATGCTGGCAAAGGACACATTTTGGTCGAAATACTATAAAATTTAAACAAATTTTAAGGACAAAACAGAAATTTTCTGGGTTTATTATCTACTTTTCGTTATAGTCTTTTCGTGGCATATTTCATTAGAAAATCTACGTTTCAATTCATAAGGTTCGTCGTTTAACAAAAAACATGATTTCGTCTGCATATTTATTGTGCTACAACCGATCTGACATGAAATCATTCTATATTTTCAGGTTTCATGCAGGTTTAATTCAGCCATTCCATTAAATTGCATAAAATAGGTTCCTTAATTAGAAGTAAAATGGCTTCCATGGTTTCTTGGTCTATTTTTAAACGTTGTCTATGTTTAGATAAACAGCCGAAGATGAGATACTCCTGGGCAATCTATAGATTTTCGTTTCTATTTCGGAAAATGACATATTTTACCCAAAATGCTATAAATTTCTAACACTTTGAGAACGAGAGGAAATTTAGAGAATTTTTCATCTGCTCCTGTTCAAATTTTGGGAAATGCGCCTTCTAATTCACAAGGTTAATCATGCCAAAAGGAATTTCGTTACAGTATCTATCGTGCTACCATATGAAATCATCTTACTTGTGTGGAATTGAAACTTTCTTGTTTTGAAGGTTCAGATGCATGATATAAAATTTCGGATCATTAAATTTCTTCAGAATGGAAAATGACATTATTTTGATCAAATGCTTTAAAACTTTGGACACTTCGTGATCGAGACGAAATTTTGTGAATTTTTTGTTTGCCTCTGAGCACATCTCGTCTATATAGTATGTTAAATTTCGATTCAAAAGTTTTCTATTGTAAAAAACTTGACTTCGCTACAGTATCTACTGTGCCACAGTAAATCATTTCCTATGAAATAGATTAATCTTGCTGATCTGACATAAAATCCTTGTTTGCTTTCAGGTTTCATATGCATTTCACATCAATCAAATCTGCAATATTTGTAGAATTCACGAGTGAAACGCACTTTTCTCTTGCAGCTTCATTTTACTGTAAACTCGACTCCTCAAAACCAGAGCTTTTCGATATTGTGATCTTTTCGCCATAAACATGGCTTCCATGGCCGCTTGGTTACCGTTCGCCAGGGCGGCGGCCATCGGTTGGGTGCCGGTCAGTAGGGCGTCGATGCCCAAAGCCCCCGTTTCCGCCGTTAAACCGAAAAATTTTCCAATGGACAACGTCAACGACGAAAAATTGTTGATCAATGTCAGCGGCCGCCGTTTCGAAACTTGGCGCAATACATTGGAAAAATTCCCCGAAACTTTGTTGGGCAGCAACGAAAAGGATTTTTTCTTCGACGATGATATACACGAATACTTTTTCGATAGGGACCCGGATATTTTCCGGCACATTTTGACCTTTTACCGGACGGGCAAATTGCACTTCCCTAAACACGAATGTTTGGTGGCCTACGACGATGAATTGTCATTTTTCGGCATTATGCCGGATTTGATAAGCGATTGTTGTTACGAGGAATATAAGGATAGGAGGCGGGATCAGCAGGAGCGGCTGCAGGAAGAAAGGCTTGAATGTGAGTCGATTTACTGTAAGATTGTACCGAAAGAAAAGCTTCAAGGGAAGACATAAAACTGAAAACTGGAATGATGCAACAAGGAAGGAAGTCTGTGGTGAGCCACGCACAACAGCGTAAACCTGCAAGGAGCAAGACCCGATTGGAGATGGGTGGACTTTTTCTACTATACCACAATTAATCATCCTCATGTAACACTTGTATTACAGATAAGTTGCAGTAATCACTGATATTCAATGTAGATGGGTTTTTGATGGGTTTCAAAGACTTCGATAGGATATATAGTCAATACGTTATTGATTTATAGTTCAAAATTCAATGTCTTGAATGAAAATTAAAAGATTTTTACGGTCTGATTAACTTCAAAATCTAGTTAGTTGAAATCTGAGGAATCAACCAGATTTTGGTCTGGAGTCTGCCGGGGTCAAATACCCTAAACCCTCAAAAACACGGAGGACTGAAATAACATGTAAGTAAACAGTAGAAGTATCGAGAACTGTAAAATGGCGTCATAAAAAGAGCCTCAGGTTCAAAAGTCCAATCCAAATTTGAAGAAACTCTTGTTACCTGACGACGGGGTTTTCAGGTGTAAATTTTTAAAGTCATACGTGTTAAAACTGGTGCATCCAGTTGCCCACATCAATCCGAATGATGTTACGCTGATTATTTTTAAATTTGCATAAATGTGATAACCTCATCAACTATAGCAGACGCAGACAACTAGAAAACCACGCTCGAAGCAGCTCACTGATAAAAAATGTCCCTCCCAGGAAGACGATCTGATATCGCACCATTTTCTATCTGTGAACTCTTGAACTTCATCGGGATTCACAACTGTACATTTTTACAGGGTATTAGAGATGAACACTTAAGCTGCTTTTATACTTCACGGCACGGTTACGACCAGGGCGGCCGTGACCAATCATACTTCGCCACGAAAAACTGATGTTAAATATGATTGGTTGCACGTCACGTGCACTGAAATTCGATTGGCCACGGCTGTCGTGACCGCGGCCGTGCCATGAAGTATAAATGTGGCTTTAGTCTAATGAACGTCAATCTAGGGCTCACAACTATCTGTGTAATACATGTCTCAACACTTTTAAACTTTTAATGATGAGGAATACTCATCACTTTAGATCAATATGCAAATTTTAGTGTATATATGGCTTATTGACAAAAAAGATTATTATAGCATTACTCGCACGTCTTTATGCTACAGAATGCACTATAGAATGTATATATTTGAAATTTACATCTGAAGACCTCCCCTAGTGGTTCTAACCAATACCAAGGCTGTAATGCATTAACTCAAGTTTTCACTTCCAGAGCTTGAAAATGCTATCTGAGACTCCCTACTATTCTATTTTTCTCCTCTTGCTGACGTCAATCATTACTCACAGAAGTGAAATAATGTAGAAAAGAATGTAATTGGTACACTGCATGACATTCGAAGTGATTCTAGTTCAGTGCACACGTTACAAAATTGAAAATGACGCCATCGAAATATACCATTAAAACTTAAAAGCTACAGAGAAGCACCTGGAGACGCAGAATTTTTTCTTTTTGTTCCAAACTATTATTTTGCCTTTTTCTACTGAACACAAGATGTACGAGGTTCGTAGAAATAGATGTTACTGTAAGATAAGGCGTTATGTCTGCTAACTTCAATGCGAAAAATGGGCAAGACGAGCACGGTTTTTAGGAGATATGGCCTCATCATTTATAGAAAATTTTGGAACTCTATGAAATCAACAGAGGGAGGCTAAAAATCGATTCTGTACAAATAAATTTACACAGAGCTGAACAAAATATTTTTTTAAGTATCTAGAGAGACGTTTCAGACGTTGGCTCCTTAGAGAGCCCCTTGTGGGTGACCGCTATATGCGTAAATCTGGCATTCATAATGAAGTGGATCAGTTCTTGCACCGAAATTCTGGACTTGCCTTTAAATAATTATGTTTTGATGAACACATGCTATTAAAATACCCTTTTTCAGCTCTAGAACGAAAACACGTCGAACCGGCATCTTTGCGCGAAAGTATGTGGCGTGCTTTCGAAAATCCCCGGATCAATACGCCGGCGCTGGTATTCTATTATGTTACGGGTTTTTTCATAGCGGTCTCGGTCGGTTGTAACATTTTGGAAACTGTAGCCTACAAAACTGACCCGCACACCAAGTAAGTTTGGCGTAGCGACTCTGACAAAGCTATAAAGAATCAATTCTTAGTGGCGGAAAAATCACTTGGGATGTTTTAAAGATAGAGGCGAGCTCGTTAAAGTGACATCAGGAAGAATTTATGAATAGCTTACATAGTAATCAAAGAAGCGTGGCGTCTGTAGCCACTGTCTTTGGAAAAATCTTCTCACGTTAAGTTGGAGAGTAAGTACTATTCAACATTTTTGCCACTTCTATCAAACGGTTTTCGGAAAATTCGTCTCCGACAATTTGCCCCCGACAATTCGTCCACAGGAAAATTCGTCCCTGCACAATTCGTCCCCGGGAATACTTGTCCCCGAACAATTGGTCCCCGGGAAAATTCGTCCCCAAAATTTTTTTTAAGAAAAAAATGTGAAAAATGCTATCCATTCATGGGAAAAAGTGCAAAATGCACATGATTGCAGCAAATTTTCCTACTACAGTCAGTTTTTTTTCGTCCTTTGCATGGACCGCGTTTTTCACAGACCCATATTACATATTCTCCATCCACTGTGCCCTTTGATAAAGTGTAAACATGCCCGTCATGCACAAGTTTTCTATTATTTTTTTTCAGAATTAACAAAATGCCCATTCATTATTACTGCACACAATGCCATTTTTTTTAATTCAAAAAAGCTACTTTGTTGGGTTACTGAACATGACGCATATGATATAAAGTTAAAAATTACACAATAGTATGTATGAGAAACATAATGGAGTTATGCGGATTCCAGAGGGACAATACTCTTTATTGGAGTAATGGGAATTGCGTTATTTGTTTTCATCAAAAGTGCCGGGTTTTTTCTTCGGTCATGTAGTTCGTGATGATATTTGCTTTGTTTTGACCTCAATGAAAAAAATGAAACTTAAAATGAGACGGACAATAGTAGTCCGAAAAAGTAATATGGTAGGTCTGATTATAACAAAGAAAGATAATCAATGGTATAGTCATTTATTCTGCTCCTTCTGTATCACACATAAGGTTTTGTTTTTTTCTGAAAAATATTTTTACTGGAATGAATACGAGTGGAAACATTTTCGAGAGAAGAATTTGCCCAGGGACAAATGGCTTGGAGACGAATTGTGTGGGGACGAATTATCGGGGACGAGTTGCCAGGGACGAATTTACGTATCCCTATCAAACTATGTGTCACATTGGACTAGAAATTTGTGAAATTACTTAACTAATACGATAGAATTTTCAGAGTAAAAACCTCTACAGTAAAAGTTTTATATAAACTATTCTGACGCCAAATAGTTTTCGTTATTTTGCCATTGAAAATTATGTTATTAGAAAACAATTTGTGATAAAGGGAAAATACTATGCCATGATGTGAAATTGTTAGTTTTTTGTATGCTGTAGCCTTTTTTCTCAGATTAACTGTAGCACGGAAGACTAGAACTTGAGAAAAGAAAATGTCGACTTACGATGCGTGGTCATCATTTGTGTACAAATTTCATTGAATTTTCCTTTGCGTTTCGAAGCTCATTCGAAATGAATAGACAATGGTCGCTTATAGTAGTTTAGTAGTCCAATATTTTTCTTTAGCGCCAAAACTAATAGAGTAGTCGGATTTCTGGTTGTACAGTATCCCCTTCTAGTGGTTCAGTATTTCTGTAGTCGCTTCCGAGATAGACTGAGGCATAAGCTGTTTTGTTTTATTGTAGATTTTCAGAAATAAAGTTGAATTTTATTGTGTAATTACTCTCGTATATGTATCACAAATATCCTTTGTAACTAACTAAAATTTCAAAATTTTAGGGGAAAAAGTGTATATTGTCTCTCAGTAAGAACTCATTGAATATCTGAACCCTAGATTTTTGTTTCAACCGGAGCTTTTCTATACTCCATTCATTTTTAAATGATCGATGCAGCGAGGTCGCAACTAAATCTTTATTCAAAAATATGGAACGCTCGTTGACTTTATCCTATAAATTTTTCCGCCATGATACAGACTCCTTGATAATCACTTTTTCAATCATTTCATGATTATTGAGATTGATTTCCTGATCTCTAATAAGGCTGCGCTTGCCGAAACTATGACCGCTGCATCGAACATTCCAAAATGAATGGAGTATAGTAGCCGCATTGATGCAAACAAAAGTCTTCGACTACTGAACTACGGAGCCCGCGTTGTTGTTGGCGCAACCGGCTTCTGGCGAGTCGCCAACACTTCATATATTAATGGAAAATTCTCGTTTTCTGAATTTTTTCTTTCAAGAGTAACCTCGACGTTCGGTGAGCAATTCGAGGATCAATTTTTCATAATCGACACGGCATGCGTCATCTTATTCACGTTGGAATACCTCTTGAGGCTGTTCGCAGCGCCCGATAGGTACAAATTCGTCCGGAGCGTCATGAGTATCATAGATGTTGTAGCAATAATGCCTTATTATATTGGTGAGTTTTGTATTTCTTCTATATTCCAAAATTAAGAAAAACCGTCAAAATTTTTTTGAATTCTGTTTCCGAATTTAACCTGACGTTAGCAAGATAGAACGAGAAGCAAAAATCGGAATGACTGCTTACTGAATCAAGAAATCGGGCGCACAACAACGTGCTCATCTTTCCATTGATTCGATACACGTCTGGAAGTTTTAAGCCTTCCAAAATCTTGCAAATCGTGCTTCATTCTGATCACCTAAAACATTATGAAGATAACGTTTGATTCTTGGCTCTTTCATATTTCAAGTTTTGTTTGAACACAAAGCTTTCGCATCCAACATGTCGGAAAAACGGTTTTTTGTTGAAGTCAACTTCGATTTGATTTGCATAGAAACCAGTCGAATTGTATAGGATAGCATAACAATCCCATTTAACGGCATGAAGATATAGCGAGGTGTTACTCACGTTGGCGCTACAGAAAACTTCTTACTTCAAAATTTCAACTTTATAATTAATAATCGCGAGGATATGCTGATTCGCAGAATATCGCTGACTTTTACCCAAGATATTTCATCACTATCTGAAATACAAATAGTAAGCTACTACTGTTAAAAAGTGGAATCACAGTCAAATTCATGTGAAACCACGAAAATCAGGCATTTCATATGAAGCCCTGAATCAGATTGTGGAATGTGAATATTTATTAAATAAAAAGACGTGATGTTATAGTAATTCTGAAGCTTGATGTGAAAACCCAGAATATCGAATGTTTTTAGGTTACTGTAGCTCACATTTTTCTTCCTTGGATCACCTTGCGTGTGACGATCTTTTTTAAATTCCAAGTTTTGATTGGACTCTTTGGACTTGAATTTAATCATGATTATCTACTTCTGTCGAAGAAACAACATTAGCCAGATGGTTCAATGTTGTTCCACGCAAGTGCTGTTTCTTTCGGCGGCAGCTGTCATGAAATTAATCTTGTAACTTTAAAAAATTTTCACCAATTTCTGAGCTGCACATCATCCATGTAATCTGAAATCAAATTGCTGTAATTTTTAACTACATTATCATCTGAAATAAAGTCGGTTGAAATATTCCAAAAATGATGCAGATAAAACCACAAAACCAGCCGTTTCACGTTTCTCGGATCATGTGTGAAATAAGGACACTGAACCTCAGTAATGTGAGACTAGATGAGTGCAAAAAGTAGGAAAGCTACATCTGCTTGGGATACTGTAATACACTGCGAAATTATTGTTCGTCTCGCGTAATGTGCTAAATACTTGATCGTCTGAAGTCTTGATGACGTCAAAAAAACTTCACCACATTATTTTTCGCAGGATTCTGGCTCCAGGACAACAAAGATTTGAGCGGTGCTTTCGTAACGTTGCGAGTATTCAGGGTTTTTCGAATTTTTAAATTTTCGCGCCATTCCCAGGGTTTAAGGATATTGGGCTATACTTTGAAAAGTTGTGCCAACGAATTGGGCTTTTTGGTGTTCAGTTTGGCCATGGCGATCGTTATATTCGCCACTATAATATATTATTGCGAAAAGAAAAATACCCACACGCCTTTCGTGTCCATACCGGCCGCTTTTTGGTACACTATAGTAAGCAGTATTAAATTTTGAGCATTTCGATAAAGATTTCTTTTTGTAAATGACATTCTAGAAATTTTGAGCTGCTTTTGGTCTTCGAAAGGAAATTTTTAAGCAAGCGAGGGACGATCTTTAAGTGTAAATTCTGAAATCACACGTTTTACAGTGCGTTCGATAGCCCAATTAATGTTACACCGATCATTGTTGTTCATGTGCCTTCATTACACTGAAATTTGCATAAATGTGCTGAACAATCGAGAGTTTATCTCACCTGAGCTGAGCAACTAGCAGATATAGACAAGTAAAAGATCACATTGGATAGAGCTGGATAATATAGAAAAATTCCATCTCTATCCAATGTGATCTCGCGCCATTTCGCCATCTATCCAATCTGATCTCGCGCCATTTCGGATGTATGAACATCTGAACTTCATCAAACTTCAGAACTATGTATTGGATAGAGTTTTACAGATTAACGCTTTCCCTAATGATCATTATTGTAATGCTTACAAATTTAGTGTGATGCACGTCTCAGCATCTTCTCGTCTTTTCCCGTTACTAAGATCGGTAATTGGGAAACTAACCACTGTAGACCACATTTATGCTAATTTTAGTATAAATATGGCTTACGGGCAAAAAAGATTAGTGTAAATTACTAGCATGCGTATGGGATGGAGAACATTCTAAAGAAACTCGTTTGTGACGAATTCTTGCAAAAATAGGAACATCTCTGGGCTTCTTTTTCATGGAATTTCATAGTCCGGACACGCATTCTTCTACAATCTGCTTCTGAACGCTCTGTATCATTTACTCTTACGAGAGAACGTTTTGCAGAGAAAATTCTGAAATCAATCATGTCATAGTGCATTCGGTAGCACGAACCCAAATTGAGTTAAGCAATGTTAAACTAGTCGTTTTCTCCACTGGATCTCAGTTAACCTAAAATTTGTCTAAATGTACTGTCCGTCTATGCCTGATCTCAACAACTATAGAAATACATGTAAATGCATTCATTCGAAAGATATGTAATATTGTTCCTCCGATGAGTTGCCCGCTTTTTGATATTTTCTGAGATATATGAGCCTGAATTTCAAAATTTTTCAGATTAGAAACGCTATGTGATCCGTTTGTGAGCATGTGAGATAACTTCTAGACCTCTGTGAGCTCTATGTACAACAATCATATTTTAAGAGATAAGGTGTAGCCCTATTTTCCAGTGTACACGTTTTAATGTAAATAAGGTCCACTGTTGAGAACGACTTGTGTAATGTTACTCAGTTTTTTGCTTCGGTTTATACAAGGCACTATAACATACCCAGTATTGGAATTTCCTCCGGTGAACGTCCTTGAAACTTTCGACATATTTTTGTGAGCAAATTTCTCTAACATCTGCCGGCTCAACAAGATTATAGCTCGGAAACCCGAAATTCAAGCAATGTTTGCTGATGCTGGATGTTTTTTTTATCTAAAATTATAGATTTTGACACTGAAAGTGCCTCGATATTGAAAAATAAAAAAATTACCCATACGAAAATTTTTTTTCAGGTTTTGGATAAACCATGAATAGAACACGCTTCTGTATATTTGAATTATTTCTGATTCAATTTTTCCCAATCCACAAAGCACATAAATTGATCTGTATTTTGGATTATTCTCCGATTCTTAGAAGTTCAAGATTTTCTCTATCCTTATTTTCCAGGCTCAATTCTTTTTTCGCTTGTTTTAAAGTTTGATTATTGAGCCATTAATTGTTTAAGCTTGAAAGTTTTTTTTTAATTTTTGCAGTTCAAAGCTTCCTATTTCGTTTTCCTTGAAAAAAAGATTGATAATATGAATTGAGATGGGTTAATTTTTAATGTGTGTAATTAACCGAAAAATCAAGTCACAAATTACAATTAAAATCAGTCATAATCAGGCATTGGTCAGCTAACACGTTTTGATTCTCGAAAATGGTGCTCACAGGAGATTGTTCAATAAATTTCAATGAACAATTCTCACATTCATTGAGGCTCCATACTTCGAACTTGGGGGCAATGTTGTTTTTATTTTTTATGTTTTCCGTCTGCTTCTAAATTAGCGTATTTTATGCGGAAAAATTTATTTTCGCTTCTTTTTTCAGGTGACGATGACGACATTGGGGTGAGCAATTGTAGAAGAAGTGTTTAAGTGGAAGAAAAAGACCTTCTTCACCCTCATTTTTGGAATTTTTTGGTGGAACATATGTTCCCCGGAATTTTTCAGTTCCGAAAATTAACAGAAAAAAGAGACCCTACTTGTCAAAATAATAAATTAAACAAGGAAAATATTCTTTTCATATTCTAGATAGATCTTTGTTTCTATTTTGAAAAATGTGATAGCCCTGAATAAATCGAAAAATAATATGTTGAACATAGTCGAGGATTGGGAATTTTTACAAGAATCCAGAGAATATTGTTTTTTGAAAGATTTCGCCGCATTTTAGATAAACATGCATATCCGGGATTTGAGGGGTGATCCAGAAAACGCCAGCATGAAATTGCTATATTGCAGTAACCAGAGCGGATCTCCCGATCTTTGGCGTTCGATTGAGATATTCTACGAGTATTACTATACTCCATTCATTTTGAAATGAGCGATACAGCCGAGATCGCAGTCAAATTTTTATCCAAAATTGTGGAAGGCCCTTTAACTCTGATCGATATTTTTTTTCACGATACAGAGTCCTCGATGATCAATTTTTTCAATCGTTTCAAGATTATTGAAATTGATTTCCTGATTTCAAGTAAGGCTGCCTTTACTGAAACTCTACCCGTTGCATCGATCATTTCAAAATGAATGGAGTATAGTGTGTTTCAGAATTTTATGCCAATTCAAATTTTATCTGGATAGCAACTGTTTGGTTTCAAAAAAATTTTATAATCATGATTTAAAATTAAACTTCAATGAAAAAATACTTTGACCATCCAGAACATGAAATTTAATGCAATCCTTGCAAAATGATACCGTACAAGAGGATCATACCATAATCCGAAATGTTTAGGATATTTGTCATACAATCACGGATATTTTCGTATTTTCATATTCATATTTTGAACAGTTGCCACTTTCCTGTGGTCTGTGTTTCATAAAATGCTAGTGCCCATTTTCCTATGGCCTCAAAGTAGTTTACACAAAGCTTTTAAAATGGGGTCTTTTATTCAAAAAGAGGTGCGGGTTAGTTGAGTAGGCTCATAAGTTTCCAAATTAAGCGACATATGGTTTAGCAGAAAATCCTAAAAATATGAAATAATACCTGCTTTTCACGTTTAATATTTACAAGCATTATGTGCATAAATGCTAGTTTCTTGATCTTCAGTTACTGATAAAATATGTGATCCAAGAGCAATCATTTACTGTTAACCGACATATTTTCGCTATTTTTGTTGATAAGCAGATGATAAAATTCAACAGGGAACCATGGTTTTCCAAGTTTAGTAAAAAACACTGGTGATACAAAACTAGCAGTATGAAATAGTGTCAAGAATAAACAATTAATCCTCAAAATCTGGCAGTTAATCAGAATCTAGTTTTATCTGAATTGAATGTGAAGATTTCAGGCTTATGACTTGGGGGAGCATACCAAATCACTGGAAGATGAAAATAATATATAGAAATCGAACCAACTATTTCTATTGGCACTATCTGAGAAACTTTTTTCTTGAGAGAATTTGATAATATTTTTTCGAAGAGCGCTGAGATAAGGGTCATTATTTTCCTTTCTATGGCAAGTCTGTGACCGTGACAATTGTGCTCTCACTGTGTGCCATTTGAAGACAAAGGATCACAAATCGAAATTTCATGCATTTTCGAAATTAACGGCTAAACACAAAATTCTGTAGTTTTTCATAGTCTATCTTTTCAGCCAGAAAAATTGAATGTCTGAATGGATTCCGCACCCCTTTGCAGCCTTCAAATAAAGATTTGAAATGTGAAAATTTTCCTCGATCAGTAATTTTGCTAATGATTATCAACATGAACGGGAAGCTCAAAATCTAAATAGTTTGCATTTGTAGTGGAGCATCTGCAAAGCAAGCTCACATCGCAATAGCTGAATACTGCTGATTATTCTAAGAAAAGAGGTAAAAACTGATATCGAAAAGCAGTAATTTACTGTGAATGAAAGAGCTCATGGTATAACTTCTGGGAACAAATATTTCTAGGGGAGAAATTAGAATAGATTAGAATAGAATGAGATTTTACAGGCTTTTCGGGGGAAATGTTTTTTCAAAAAATGTTTTTATGATTCTCGTTTTCTGTGAATTTTAGTGACGCTAAGACAGAATTTTGGAAAAAATTTTGCATGTTCTTTTCAACAATCGAGAATCCATTTGCTCTTTGATAGTTGATGAAAGTTGATGTTCTAGTCATTCTCATAAAAACCTGGAGCGTGTGTTTGGAATGGTGTTGATCGTCTAAAATTTTCCAAAAAGCTGATTCGAAGACGCGTCTGAACAATTCTATAACGAATGTATTGTTCAACGTTCTACGAGAGTAGTAGAAATTTTCGAGAAAAAATCCCCATTAACATTATTATTATAGAGAAAATTTTGATGATCTTTAGGAACGCAGCAGTTTCGAACAGTCTTCCAGACTTTTCGATTCAGATTCAGGTTATACCTAGGTATATTTTTGACCCGAGCAAGGTGGTCAATTTTCTAGGCGAGCCGAAACCTTTTTGTTCCAAAGCACTTGAAAGGGGGCATTAATCGATACATCTCAATTTAGACCTATATAAAAGCATGATTTAAATGTACCAATAAGGTGTATGAAGTGTACCAATTTTTAGTAAATTAAGTGTGTAACAAATATATTAATTAAGTGTACCAATTTTTAGTAAGTTAAGGGATGGTTAAACTGTGGTTAAAATTTGGTTGGCCTACTATAGATTTTCCTCGTTTCTGATGTTTAATTCACACTGAGGAAAATATGTTTTTCGAAAAAATCTCGAATTTCAGAAATATTCTAGAGGGAATCTTTTATCTTAAGAATTTTTATGAAAAGGCTCCTCTTTATATGTCTCAAATGTCTATATTCCATTCATGTTGTAATGAGCAATGCAGCGAGGTCGCAGCCGAACTTTTATTCAAAATTATAACAGGATCGTTGACTCTGTTGGATAAGTTTTTCTTCATGATACAGACTCCATAATAATCACTTTTTCAATCATTTAATGATTATTGGATTTGATCTCCCGATTTCTAGCAAAGCTGCGTTTGCCGAAACTGCGATCGCTGCATCATCATTTCAAAATGAGTGGGGTATTGGATTTTTATGCGAAAATATTCAAATAACTTCTAGAAGTCCGAGAGCTTTTCTCCGAAAATCGAAATTGTGAAAAAATGACTTTTATCCCTGAAGGTACGGCGATATGGTGCCAACGACGACAATGGGTAAAATCGTCGGAGGTGTATGCTCGCTGAGCGGCGTGCTCGTCATCGCCCTGCCGGTGCCGGTCATCGTTTCAAATTTCAGCCGCATTTATCACCAAAGCCAAAGAGCCGATAAACGACGAGCTCAAAATGTAAGCTGGATTTCAGCTTTGACGAATTTTCTGACGTCAGCAAGTTGTAAACTTTGTGACGTCAGAAAATTGCAATAGTTCGTCTTTTTTCTAGAGTGAAACATGTTACTGTAGTCGAACGATTAGACTCGAACCCAGATGGATTTTTTTGCACATTGTCATAGCATATTGCATCATATTACAACAGAATGCTCTTGCAACGAAGCCGTACAAAAAGACCTGCAAAATAACAAAATTATCAAAGAACTAAGAGAAAATGATGTCCTCCTTTGCTCTAAAAATTCTGTACAGCACGATACATACAATTCTTATAAATTCAAATGTGCGAGGTTTTATAATGTACCGTAATTTATCATTGAGTCATACTTCAAACTGTTCAACAGTAGTTTTTCATTCATATGACTTATGAAATTTTCCCATGAACTTACTCGTATTATTTCTGTCTTTCTCAATCCGTTATGGTTATATTAATCAAACGACCAATTTTGCCTTCGTTTGGCATACTGCATCAGATCGCAGTAAGATTTTTTTTACCATAAAACCATAGTCGATGATCTGCATAACTAAGGTTTTCATAAATTTCAACAGAAACCATGACTTTGATGTGAAAGTTCTGCACAGCTACATAATTTCTTAAAATTTAGTTAGCTTGAAACTAAAGAATGCAAAAACCATATTTTCAATCTTGCTGACGTCATCATCGTATGTGTAGCTCTGAAATATGCACAGCAAGCTATATTCACCATATTGATTCACTTGTGTTTTTTAAGACTGCATAAATTCTTTATCTTCATAACTTTGTGTGAACTGACATACTGTAGCATCCATGGAGACAGTGTTCTCTCATCTTGTAAACGTCCAGCTACATTTTCCTACTCAATTTCCTAAGTTTCCTCAAATTATTAGGGTTATGGTTACTGTAATCTGGACGATGTGAATCTAAGTCACAATCCGCTGACGTGATTGGTTTCGTTCAGCTTGTACACTGACGGGACTGCAATGCTGATCACAACAAAATATTAGATCATGATACAAATCTAAAAAATTTTATCACACAACTTACACAAAGTACACGACATTATTGATACTTGCGATGTCGCTGCATATTATTATATCGTGGAGTCATGTAGTTTCATACGACAGAATTTTAAGTATATTTTGCTCCTATCTTGCTGACTTCATGCTAATTTCACTATGAGGATCTACAAGGGAAAATTTTTTTGCACGGCACACGCAAACATTTTTATGAGCTTGTAGTATTTTTGTGGGATTGCATATTTTCGTTATGCTCATTTGATGAACTTGCAGCACTTTTGCAGTATGAACGATGACCTACGAGTAAAGTTATCTCCAAACTTGCTACATTCACTGTCTGAGGTTGTGATTTAATCTTCTGCTTAACACGTTTCTTTCTATCCTGTCATATCTAATCATAGGCTGTCAATCAAAATTTACGAAAGGCAACATTATTCCAGGCAGACTTGTCACATGATATTTCAAATTTTATATTTTTCTAAATGATGGAAATAGTACTTTTTTCCTATTTCCGCTAGCCGCAAAGCTATTGCATTTCTTTTCTACCTCGCTCATTGGGTGGTTATTTTCCGAATTTTTCATATATAGAAGCTTCTAAAGGTTGATTTTTTTGTTCATACATTTTAAAATTTATTTTAAAAGAGTGCAGAAAAATAAGACGTCTTTCTGTCAACGCCAAGCAGCAGTAAAGAAAATCAGGGAGAGGACGACCAAGTTTTGACAAACTACTCCTTAAAAAATGGAGATACAAAGTTTTCTGTTCTCAACGGGATCTACCTTGTTTTATTACAAAAATTCCTGATCGCCTTGAAGATTGACTATTTGGGCGGAATCAATTACTTATCTTGATGATATCTATTTACCAAGCACCAAGATGCACTGCGGTTATTAGAAAGACTGGAACATGACTTCTAACCTGCAGGTTGTTGTTATTTATTTTCTCCCCTCTTTGTTAATTATGCAAATTTTGTCTGAAATTCACGAGAAGATGCAGTTCTAGTAATTGTAAATGGATTACTGTAAAAAACTCATGCCAAACATGAACGTGCTGTATTACAGTGGCCAGTTCAAATTTCTTGCGTGTTAATCCGGATTCATTTTATTTCGTATCCATATTGTGCCCAATTTTCACATTTTATATGATCACTTGGAGCACAATTATGAGTTATTGATCTATTCTGATTTGAATTTCGAAAAATCTTCAGCTCACGGACATCAAAAAATTTGGACTTTAGTAGTAGAGATGTGCCAAACGACACTGGCTTACTATGCTCGGATGAGACCCGAAAATTATAGTCACCGCTTATCTGAAACTAGAAACGACATAAATCATTGTTTATCACGATCTGACTTCAGAAATTTCATACCTGAAACGCATATGTATCATATTCATTTTTTCAGCGCGTACGCCTACAAAGGATTAAATTGGTCAAGCACGCTTCCGGTCAAGCGTTGATCAACAAGAAGAAAGCTCACGAGGCTCGGGTTACGGCCTACGAACGAGGACTCATACCTCTAGAAAAATTGAAAGAAGAAGATATCCTAGAAATACAACACCACCATCTGATACAATGCTTAGAAAAAGTTACAGTAAGTAAAAAATGGTTCGAAAAAAAGCTTGCTGGACGAAACGCCGATACGATGGTGAAATTTTCTCTTAGATTAGTTCTTGACTTTTTTTGAATAGCTTTTCAAGGCAGATGTTTTTAGATAGATCCGTCGAATGGTATCCAATTTCCACCAAATTTTCTCTTTTCAGTTTTCAATGATTTATTCAATTTTGATTTTCACGGAAAATACTGTTGTTGGCAAAAAAGCTCTCACGTATTCATAATTTCCTGGAAATTGGCTCGAAGTTATAGTATGTCTAAATATCTGTATTATGCGTCAAAATTTATCCACATTGAAAATTTTATTGATGTTTTCAAACTGGTTGAGTCGACTCCGCGTGAAATTTTCGGTTTGTTCAATATCCAACTGATTCAGATAGGAATTTCCGGATTTTCTGTTGATCTTCAATAATCAAAATCTGAAAACGTCAGGAAAGTATGTTTTATCGTGATCGCTAGGATAAAATACTGCAGTGCATAGACGGGCAATGAATTTTTTCACACAGAGTTTGCATCTTTTGATGGCAAGTCAGCAGAAAAGAGTTTTATACCTTGATAAGATTTTGCTTATCACTTCAACTGTAGGTAATGACAGAAAAATCGAGCAATGATTTACCACAGTGTGTCACACTAAAGTTTTGATAAACCAAGCTAATGTTAATATGTCGGAACATTCTGGCTGTTCCGAGCATGCAGCAAGGAAAACCTCGAGGAGGCCAACTGAATTTTAATAGAAGTTTAACCGCCCCAACTCTGTCAAACATTAAGATACATCATTTCAGATCATATTTTTGAATAGATCTCAACAACCTCAATTGATTGATGTTAAATTTGCTACATTTCGGAATAAGAAAGTCTTGCTCACCTTCAATAGTCACTGTTTCGGTGGGTGAGGTCTGAGCCCAGTCCCCAAATCCATATGTCGATATTCGTTTTTGGCATGATGAAGCAAGCTTTTTTGATTTTGAACCATCTTGTATTATATAGATAAGCATAATCTTGAAGACTGCATTCCATGAGCACATCTTGTGAAAACAAAGAGAGTGAAAAAAGTAGAGAAATACGAAATAAAATCGGCTCGAAACGCATTTCATTCTCAATCCTGACATTCTTCTTTTCAGGAAAGAGATCTTTTGGATCACGAAGTCGCCAATACAGATACGGAAAAGGACCTCCTGACCTCGCTTTCCATCGAAGACGAATCTTTCAACGCCTTTTGGAAAAACAAGTTATGGAATTGCTGCACAAGTCAGTGTTGCCGCAGGCATAATTATCATTCGGTGAGTGAGATATTTCATAATCTGCTAGGAACTGCTGGGAACCATTAAAACTTCATACTGCTTCACCAGTACTTTTTCGATTGTGTGTATGTTTTTTTGCAAAATTCAGAAATCCAAGTCCAATTTTTCCAAGAAAACCGTTCGATTTAATAGTGATGAAGTGAAAGCGTACCACATGAATAGGCAGAAAAGGCGGCACGACACTTCAATGGTCGGCGAAGAATCGATGGTAGGTTACATGTGTCAGCTACAAGGGAAATCTGCGTGATGTTAAACATATTTTTAACCACTTCGAAATCAACCAAAAATAAGCCATGTTTTTGGATTTATCTCATTAATATCTATCGATTGACATTCAATTTGTTGTGTTTTGATGCAAAATCGCCTGGAAAATCTCTATCAAGTTGGGAGGGTTTTCTGGATTTGGAAAAAGCCCGAAAGGCTTTACCCGCAAATCCCTCACACCTATGTTTGGTTGTCAGTAAATTTCATATGACTCAATGCTTATAAGAAGCTAAAAAGTGGGTCCCACGTTTTTTCTGATTGATACTAGATTTTTCAGATTCGACTTCACCTTCGTTCAATACCAGGTATCGCATTAGGTATTCCTGCATGTTTTTCCCACTGATTCCAAAAGTTAACATGCTCGTACTCGTTTTTGTAATTTGTTCTTCTTCTGCTGATAATACTTCTCTTCAGCCACTGGCGAATATCAGGGCTTAATTTTTATTGAAGAATTTGAGTACAGGGTGATCCCGACTTTCAAAGAATGCACATTTCAAGATTTTCATGCATAAAGCAAATACCGAATTTCTCCCAATTGCAGCTTCAACTCTTCCACGCTACCAACGAAAGGGGTAGCAGCCCGGCTCTGCTATCTTCGCCCACTGTCCTGACTCCATCCGCAGCCATCGATCCTAAATCTTCGAGTCCGAGCGCCTCTTTGCCTCCAACCTACAAAAAGGCCGCGAATTGTACGTCGACCGTGGCCATTTATCGCCCCATTTCGCCCATCTTGCCAAATAATTTGTGCGCCATAGAAGAGTATGGTCATTCGACAGGCGATTCGTCGGATAACGAAATATGAGATAACTAATAATGCGGCATGCGCATGGAACACTGCCCAATAGAAAAAATCCGGTGGTCGAGAGAACCTCGGATACTATAGTAGCGGCATATCCGGTTTTCGAAACAAAGGACACATGACCAAAAAGTGATGTGGAAAGATTTACTGTAACGTTTGTTTGGGTGCACGTAATTTAAGGGATAAGGATTCTCGTTTGTATGATATTTATTGACGATCAAGTGCATTTTGTTACCTTTAGGCATGTCCACTTGACATCCTACTGTACTCTACTTCTTCAGAAAGCAAATAATAAAAGACTCGTATATGTCCGGCAAAGCTATACTTTTTTTAGGCCATGGCAGTAGAAAAAATTTATTTGGCACGCTATGAAAGAATCATTAAACATTCCTTAATGGGTTATAAAAATAAAATCAATAGTTTCGGTAAAAAAGTTGTAATTCTCGTGCTTGCAGACCATCGGTAGCAAAAAAAGTGCGAAAGAGATCAGTCTCAAATTTCGACAACCCATAACTCCATCAAAAGCAAAATTACGTCATTCTAAACTATGTTTTTGATTAAATCTTAACGAGATCAATCAGTTTTCGCTGTATTTTGAAAATTCCCGCGCTCATTGAAAACTCAATATTTGGGATTATCTGTGGGACGTCGAACTCTTCCTCAGTGGGGTGAAAACTCGACAAGTCTTATTTTTCAATGCGATTCTTGTAATAGAAAAATCCCGAAATTTATCTGTCAGTTAGAATTCCGACTGTGCCTTTCGCCCTTGAATCCTGAGGGTAAAGAATCTTGACCCGCATCCACATCTCTCCGGTTCTCGAGTATCGAAATCCCTCGGTTACGTACTTGGACTTCGCAAGCATAATTTTGCTGAAGTAAATCAAAAATTCTTCTGATTTCCTCCCAGAAGTGTTTGTTCGTATGGTAATGTGTGATGGGTTATGGTCCTTTCCGAAAAGCCCCTTGGACTAGTAAACAGTAACCGGCCGCAGTATATGGAAACAACCGCTTGTCAAAATGGAAAATTGGCAAGCTAGAAAAGTATTTTACTTTAGTTAGGGTTACACGGAGGAAATCTCGCTACAAAACGTGAATGTCCAGCAACAATATCGATAAAGCGATCAAAGTCTGCATCAGACTTGGCAAATTATGCTAAATTGAGCAGTCAGCGGACATGTAGGCTCTCTACTTCAGTTTAACTAAATTTTTTCCGACATGACATATTGAATGTGTAGCAGTTCACAAGAAGCGGGAGAAATTAAAGTTTCAGATCAACATTTCCTCCATTTTCTTGTTGTAACTCACCTTCCCGTATTATTTTTTCATCCAGCAATTTGACAACTGGCTATTAAAGAATTTTGTAACATGAAAGACAGGGAAGTGTGCCACTTTATAGAAATCAGAGCAGATCAGGAGACTCTTGTGTTACCAGAGTACTTCTGCTATCAAACAAATGTCAGAATTTTCAGCAACTTCAAAATACACATACTGATTGGTTATAGTATTGCAAAATTATAATTTTTTGTAGCTTTTTATGCATTGTTTTTCGACACAATCCAAAGATGAAAATCAACGTGATTTTAGTTCTGATTGAGATGGCTTGATTAAATCATTATCTGATTTTATTTAATATTTTCCTAGAAACAATGCTATTGCTGATGATTATCAAAATTAATAAATGTAGGTCATGAAATCAGACGTTCGCTGTTTGGTTCACTCAAGGGGAAAATGAATAAATCTTTGATGATTATTAAAGTACTCAGTTCTAGCTTTCAATTTAAGTTCGACTGTTTGTAACTCAGTAACAGCGCAAAGTTATCGTTCACTACATAAATAACTTTGTTGGTATTAGTTTAGTTCGCGCCTAATTATGGCTCCTCAGCTCAAGCACACTGGCCGGTTTTATCAATAAGACTTAAGCCGAGCTGCAGCTTAACGGCAATGGTATAACATACAGAATTAAGCTGCAGCTTATGCTGCAACTCAGCTGGAGCTTAAGTCTCTTTGATGAAACCGGCCCCAGGGCCAGTTTCTATTGTTTTTTAATGATAGTTTCAAGGTAAAAAGCCCAGAAAGAAAAGAATCGATGAGATATCGAATACACTATAACATTATGCCAGAATCGACTACATTGCAATTCTACAGTAAGGCTACATAGTATACTTTAAATTTATTTATGAAATTTCAAGATTATAAACTCGGTTTTTTTAAGTAATCAAAAACGTTTCGATTTGTGATGCCTTCAAAAACGATTCACATTATCATTTTAAGCTGCTACCATCTTCTTCGCCGGCAAGCACTTGAATGTTTCTGATTTCGGCGTTACGGCTAATTCCCACCGACCGACATCTACGGGCTGAATTTTTTTATCCTTTTCGTCGTAGACGTAATCTTTCGGTATGGAGAAAATCCACTCTCTTTTGCAACTCTGGAGAAAAAACATTCTTGGCGTAGATAAGACTGAGGGGTGTTGCTGCTCCGTCTGGTGTCCACCTATCTTGTGACATCGCTAAGTTAGGGCCTGCTATGCAAAACTTAACATTATCATGATCCTACGCTTGGACGTTGTGTGCTGGCATATGCACTGAGGCTCTCTGTCCACAAGTTCTGAGGTTAGCCATTTTTGTCAGGTCCTGGTTGATGAACGTAAACCTAAGCCCTCGTGAGTTTAACAAGGGAGGGTATCCAAGCGCAAATCAAGAAATCGTATGTGTTGTAGTGCATTTGATAGGCCACAGCAACCTAGGCCTTTTTTATATAGAAATTTGCATAAATGTTCTGAGCAATCAAAATTTCAGCTATACTCGATATCAGGAACCATATTCTGTTTGTCTTGAAATACTTGTAAATGACAAGAGTAGAAAGCAAGCACTATTTGATATTTTTGCCACTACCTGCGGGACTGTAAATTTGTGAACCTAACGATCACCATATTTTGATTAAAAAATCCTACAATAAAAGCATTGTGTAAACGACTTTGATGGCCATACTTATTTCCTGTTATTTTTTAATTTAAAATCATTTTATAAAGAACAGACTATATAACCGATAAGCACAAGTGAAAAACTACATTCGATAAAGCTCGCTGACATGAGAAAAGTTTCTCACACGAAAGCAACCTGATCGCGCTTCATTTTTGATCTGTGATCTCTTGAACTTCTTGAACTTCAGAACTATGTGATAGATATTAATTTTTGTGCCTCCAATTATCTGTCTTAGCAGGCCTTTTAAACTTTTCTCGTTGATAAGAATGAGTTAAAGCAAACTTGACACTGTAAAACCTATTTATGCATAATTTTTGTGTGAATGTAGCCTATGGGCAAACAAAATTAGTGCAACATCACTAGCATGCCTACAAACTAGTGAATGCACTATAAAAAGTAAAAATTTGGGATTCACATCCGAAGACCGTCTCCAATAAGTTAAATTTGGCCGATGCCAAGCTTGATCCTGAAAAACTATTACTTACACACCTTATCTTAAGCTTGGGTATGCCTCGGCCTTAGGCTTGGGTTTAAGTTGAGGCTCAGATCAAGAACGTTTAAGCGTAGCTATTCCTTGCAGTTGATAATCCCATGATTTTACATATCAATGTTATGAGTGGACACCGGACACAGTAATACAAGCTTTGGGAGAGCTATTTTGTTCACATAGGAAAACTTACCAGTGAACCTTTGTTACATTTGTGATAAATATACAATGTTGGGTCGATTTTGGACAGGATGTCGGTGGCTGTACCGTCCAAGTAGAATGAGCCATCCTTTAACGTTTGATTCCTAGCCATCAACGAATCGATCAACACATCTAAGGAAGAAAAGCTTTTTGGTGAAAGAATCATTCACAGTTTACCTGGGGCCGGTTTCATCAAAGAGAGTTAAGCTCCAGCTGAGCTGAGCTACTGCTCAAACTATAGCTTAACTCTATATGTTATAACATTGCCGTTAAGCTGTAGCTCAGCTGCAGCTTAACTTTCCCGATATGTTTTGTGTGATTGAGTTGAGCTACAGCTGAGCTGCAGCCGACAATTGTATAACATATAAAATTAAGAGCTCAGCTGGAGCTTAAGTCTCTTTGATGAAATCGGTTCCTGGAAATTTGAATCGCTGACGCCCAGCGTAGCAAATGGGTACGATATGTCAGGAAGAGACACTACAATTCTAGAACATGTGTTTCTAACAGTCTACAGGTTACGATGTCGGCTATTTATGTCAACCAATCCTCAGATGGCACGATCACACATTACCACAACATTGGAAAGCGGGATCTACAGCAACGGTCAATTTTTCTCACTGTTAACCATGCAAAGGCACCTCATGCTGCTTCAAAGGTAAATATGATCTGTGGTGGCGTAGATATAATGTACCGACAGGACTAATGTTTCTGACAGTCTACTGGACTCGTGATTAGGCATTTTTGTTGAGCCCTGATCGACGTTGGCCACTCACCCAAAGTATATTCTACTATACATCTATTCCTGTAAAAGCAACATAATTATCTTTGTGGGGACAATGGCTTTTCAGTTGTCTCTTCTGCTTCATGATTTCACAACGGTTTGTTCGTGAATAAATTCTCGTTTAATTGACATAAAAATGATATAGATGGGGAAAATTTTTATTCTTGGATGCAAATCAAGCTATAGTAGATTACGAAATCCGCAAAATCTTTGTGCTGTGTTTTTTCAAATGGAAAAGCGAGAAGCATTCACCCCTATGTAACTGGTTAATGAGCGAATCTTCCATATGCACGGTAGTATATGCATGAAAACGAGTGATCCTGTGAGCCATGAGATGTCACTCACCTTTGTCGTATAACTTCACGATAGCTCCATCGTACGGTTTACCATTGCAAATGACTTGACCAATGGCGATCACCCTCTGCTTTGCTAAACTCTCGTTCGACATATAAATCAATGCCAAGAAAAGCGTCGTCAACGTGGATATCATTTCGTATGGTGTACTGTATGTGAAGATCGCCGGCGAGCAACATCGTTTAAAAAGTGTTTGCTAAATTTTTTACCAATTGATGATTCAATGTGTTGAACGGGTTTTTTTGCAAATTCCATCTAATCTAGTCTCATCTAATGATAACTGGTGTTTGGCGGTTGATTAGTTCAATCATAAGTTCAGTGATTGACGTTGTATATAATTTTTCCTACAAACAGTACGATGATTCCGAAAACCGGACGAATTAGACATTTCAACTTCGAATGCGCATGTCGTAAACAAAATCTTTGCAGAATGGAAGTTTTCGCCGAGTGATACAGATTTGAAGTACTAATTCGCAGGATTTTCCTACTGTAATTTTTCCGCTCGGAGCTCTGGGTCAGGTTAAACAAGTACACACAAGTCGATTTTCTATTGAAGTATTGAAGGTTATGGTTGATTTACTTTTAGAAATTAATTATTGACTTAAGCTTGTTCTATTAGACGGCTATTAGAAACATTATTCCAAAGACGACTTCAAAGTGCCGTTTTATAAGTAGTTAGTTGACTATTAAATCGACTAGTATTTTTATGAAACCATATTTGTTTCAATTAAACCCGCGGGTCCCATTTTTTGTGGTTTATGTTGCGGATTTTATTAGAAGGCTTGTTTAGTTTTGTTTTTTACATTAGCCAGGAAATCCGCAAAAATTTTCATGTACATAAAAATTCTGTTTACTTAATCAAAAAAATGATTGTTTCTATTGAGTCCTTCTAGATGATGTGATTGGGGATTCCAGCTGTATAATTCCTTGAAAACTAACTCATCTTTTTCTTGTGCAATTCTCGTTCGTTTGGGTCCTTATGGAACACCAGACGTATTCTATTATAATTTTCAGCTGTTTATTGCGGCAACACTTGGTTTTGAATGTTTCATTTCATTTCAAGTATATCTAGCAGTACTTGTGGCTTAACAACAATGATATGAAATATCATGGAGTTAAGCCTAAGCTAATGGTGCTGCTCGAGGTAACTCCACTGCAATTTTAGTGTCTTTGATGAGATCGGGCTAGCCTACTGGGAAGGCAAAACTTTTTTCGTTCCATGCAGCAGCTAGCATCGCTCGGGAGGATGGTTGAACCATGTAAAAAACAACAGGCATCCATTTATTTCAAAAAGCATACCAACAATATCAAAGGCATTTTTCATGCGGCATTTTCCATATTTCGCGAATATCTGAATTCACAAAGCCTACGCTTTTTTGGCCGGCAAACATTTCGAGGTTTCAGATTGCGGTTTCACCATCAATTCCCATCGTCCAACGTCCAAAATTTTGATCTTCTTATCCGTATCCTTGAAAACGTAGTCACCCGGAATGTTGAAAATCCATTCGCGTTTGCAGCTCTGAAAAGTTGACGTTTTTGCTAGCGTTTAATGATGAAACTCTTGCCGGATGCTTTAACTTTGATCACTGACCACTAAAGCAGTAGACCCATCCCAAAACTCAACAGAATTGGCTGACTGGAAGAATAATCAGTCCTACAGGACGAATGCAAGTGCTAGCATACAATGAGCTAGACTGTTTAATTTATGCTCATTTTCGAATGGCATGCTGCTGCGATGGATCAATATTTAGTTCAATGCAGGGAAATTAGTAAGCTTATTGTTCTAATCAATAAGAAAAATTCTCATGTTGATAGGAAATTATCAATCTGATAGTTTTCTTCCATAACATAGTCAAATAGCTTAGATTTATCTAATATCCGTTTCCGTAGCATTGGTTTCCTCCATGACAAAATTTAATAATTTTTCTACAGTATAAAGTTCTCCACTCTACTAGAATGGTGTGTCAAATTGATCCTTATTTTTTTGTTCTCCCTAAGAGTGTGATTTCAAAGTGAATGGGCTGTGATAAGAATTCAAAATTCAGCTTGAAATACGAATCTATTGCTTGGATTCAGTATGAGGTTGATGCGTAAACACTATGAAGGAAAAGAAAAGAATATCTGTGCTCACTAGAATTCGGGCTTAAAATGAACATTGAGTGAGATTTGTGTAGTCTTTTCTAACCTCATAAATATAACAAAATTTTGCAATCCTTACAAATGATCCCTTGTTGCACTTGTGGTAAATATATAGTTTGGGACTTATGTTGGTTATGAGGTCCGAAGCTGTACCATCCAGATAAAAAGAACCATCTTTTTTGGATTCATTTTTGGCCATCAAATCGTCGACAACGATATCTGAAAAGTTTGCATTAAGAGTAAGTTTATAGTCTGTTTTACTGATATGCTTCTAAATAGTAAAAATGGAAAGCAAACACTGTTTCGATGGACAGGAAATTTGTGAGCAGACCCTTAACATTCTTCGAGTGAAAAATGCTTTGTTTACGCAATTTTGACAGGCTTACTATTTTTCGTCGTTTTTCAATTTAGAAGCATTTAAAAAAGCAGACTATTATATTGACAAGTGTAGATTCAATATTATACCCTTGTCGTAAAGTTTAACTGTGGCTCCGCCGTAGGGTTTGCCATCGCAGTAAAGTTCTCCTTGTACAACGGTTCTTTGCTTGGCTGACGCGAATTCGACGATGAGAACAAAAATTAAAAATGTCAACTTGCCGATCATTGTGAAATAAACGATGCGAAAAATTTTACAATGCTGGTGTTTTGGGTTGCCCTTAAATATTTACCAAGGCGGAATGTTCAAGAAGTCGTTCTAGGTTTTTCTGGCTCGATACTGGTTCTTTTCATGGTAAAAGTGCGATCAATCTTACATTGATCAAATCGTATTAGTCATCAAAATTGTGGTGGTAAACATGCAAAAACTTTCTTGTGGTACGATTTTCAGGATATCAGAATTTTTTCTTTACTCAAAAGTTTCTGTATACTATACAACGTGATTTGGGTGACATCGCACAGATGGGTTAATTTTTTCCATCAAAAATTCCAAGTCTCGATATTAATGACATCATTATGTATTACATGCGGGATGAGAAAATTTCATCATGGCATGAACAATACGGTTCATCCTAGGTTGAAAATTCGAATTTAAAAAATGGTGGGTAAATAGATTAATCACTGGAATGACAAAGTAGCTTAATTGACACTCAAAACATAAAAATCTATACTCATGATCTGCATTGTACACTGTATATAATTTTTTGTTTTCGTGTCTTTCCAGTCCTTCCAAGCGTTTTCTAATTTTTATCCATCATGACAAGTTCAACTTGATTAATTTTAATGAGCTCCTCCAAAACAGACAAGACTAAGGAGTGCTGATGGTTACTTCAACTAGCATCGTTGCGAAAAATTGGCGGGCTGCTATGGTTCTATAACGTGAAGTTTAAATGCCGTTTTATCATTTTTTTAAATTTTTGGGCAGGCACTTTTACTCATTTTCCTATAGCTAGAAAGGCAGGTATTACAGGACTACACGGTCATGTTTGTGAAAGACCTCTTTGGGGGGCTTTTGTCGCCTAGTGAAGACCACATTTTATGAGCAAGCTACTGTCTATCAAAGCAGGACTTGTTCGGCTACCTACATCATAAATGTAATAGGCCCACCTCCTCATTTGCCGGACATAATCGCCAAGATACTACCTGGGATTAACGGGCTCGGGCGAGAAGCATTCCAAGCTTGCTAACTCAATTTATCGACCCCATAAGAAAAGCCACCATAAACATTTTAGTAACCAGAAAGATCCGGGTTACAATCAAAGTCGAACCTGATCCACTGGACTTTATAGTTTGAGGTAATAACCACAAGACCAATGCGGCGGCTTTACTGTTCAAATGGAGTGCGCGCAGTAAATAAACTTCTGTTGGAAATGCAGCATAAATGTAACTCTAAAAGCATGGGGTCGTTACTGCGACAGGCCCTCAAGATAATTTGATCCTGACCTAAATATGTCAGATCGGACTATTATGAGTGACTCTGAGTGCATCTTTGATACGCTCGATCCTGATGTATGGTTTTGCGAAGTTGTACAAAAAACAAGCTTGCACAAGTGTGCCAATTTTAGTATATATGATTACGCTGAAGTACCATACATGTAATGCATTCTCATGTGTACTCACGCACAGATTCAGCGTTTTTTGGTGTCGCTTTCACCATCATATCAAAAGACGCAAACTCAATTTATTACTAGTTTTTCGTGAGCGATTTTCACGTCGTTCTCCTGTGGATTTCTTGTTCTTCTTTTTCCCTTTGTGTTTTGCATAATTTTGAATTTTGACCACTGTGTGTGGCCATCAGTGTAGTAGGTTCCAGTTTAGCTTTAAAAAACCTCCGTCGAAATTTATTGTATTATTGTGTTTATTTAGAGCATAATACCAGAAGAGCTGCAGCCCGACAGCCTGATTCTGGAGTTCAAGTTTTCAACAACAGGTGTCCTTCTTTCCCCGGCGAGTTCATTCAGAGCCTCTTGACATAGAGCAACGTTCTCAGCGGGCTTCGAATCCTGATGAGTCTCAACATCGACATATATAACGACACGGCTACATAAAAACTATGTTGCACCGCAAAAAAGCATGTCCGAAGTGGATGATGATTGTGGAGGATGATGACTGTGACTACAGTCCAAATGCAGCGATACTCTAGATTGAAAGAGCACACTGGAATTTTCATGACAAACAACTGACTTGTAACACATGCAATATTACTGAATCATGCACAACTGACTTGTAACACATGCAGTATTACTGAATCATGCACAACTGCTCTCACTTCCTTACAGAATGGAAGTGTGTGAACCTGCAGATCAAATTTCGGGTTTTCCCAATCTAATTGTTCTCAAAAATCATGGTTATTGTATAGTGTAACGTGCTTGGGAAGCATATAGTTTCGAACAAGTTTTGTGATATAAAGTAGGGAAGTTTCGTGGCGAATAATACCATAAACTGACCTTATTTTTATCCTTTTTTGATTTAGGTATCCTAAGGCGGGTTGCACTTTCACGTGAACTGAAAATGATTCCTTGATGATGCTACCAGTATTTTAGACCTGTGTCTTCCTTACAGTGAGAAAATTTCTCTGCTCAATAAGATTTTTACTGTATCTTGCTCCATTTAATCTTGCAAAGCACTGGTTATGCTTGTAAATCGGAAAATGGCAAAAAATGGCAATGCTTTTACAATAAGATTTTTTTCTCTAAAAATTTTAAAGGTTAATTGAGCGTGCTCACAAACTTTCACTCCTTTATGACATGTAATTCAGCAAAAGCACGTAAAAATATAAAATACTACTTGATTTTCACATTTATTATTTGCAAGCATTTCAATAAAAACAGATTATAGGCACAGGGGCCGTATTCATAAAGGAGGCCAAAGTCTAAAGTCTATAGACCAAGATAAAGTCTATAGACCGGCCTTCATTTAGACCGGGCTTAAACTCTGTATTCATAAGAGATTTTTTGGCTGTCTAAATGTAGACCGGTCTACAGATTTTAGCCCGTTGGAAAGAAACTAGTAGAAACTGTGATTTACTAATAGAATCGAATATTAGTAGTCATAACTCTATAAATAATAGAGAATAGAACTTTTTGAACGATGTTTTTGAGTTGGTCTCAGGGAGATCTATAGAACGATGCCTAGTATGTCGCATTCTGGAAGAAAAAACTCAAATGCCCAAAAAAAAGGTTTCCTAAACCGTAAATTTAAATGCAAAATGTTCAAATATTTGCCAATATTTCATGATTGCTCGATCAAATGTCTTGTCATCATTATATATTCCAAAAACTTTTCTATGCGATAAGATAGTCGTTGAAGTCTCCTCACTGATGAATGTTGACAATAAAAATGAATGAAGAGAAAAAGTAAGATAAATTTATATGCTTTTCATATCTATAAATGAAGCATAGAAATAAGAAAAATTCCAAAATATTATGTTGATCATCGAACAAAGGGCATAAGCGTCGCCATTCCTCAACCCCAAGTTCGACTGAATTAAGTTAAAAATGGTTTCGACCGAATGTAAAAAACACAAAAACTAACGGACATAGACATATATCGTTGGTCCCTGATCAGCATAATGAGCGTCAGACTAACATTTACAGCTGATGAGGAAGCAATGATCGTTGCAATGCACTCAGAAAGAAGAGAAACAATAGAGCAACGACTACACCTAGAGTAACCAAATAATTTTAAACTTCTATCATTGAAACTCAGCAACCAGAACAGCAGAGTAATGTCTGACGAATTCCTTCCTCCCATATTCCAAAGTTTTATGGAAAAATATGAATGCCCACCAGGAAAACCAGCTTTTGAGTGAAATCAGATTTCACTTTTTGAATTTGATCTCCATTTGAAAAACTGATATACTGTAGCAAATGGCGTAAAATTGCCCCAATAACTTTATGAATAGTTCGACGTGCTGTTGGTTGACTAATACTATCTGTCACCACATTTGAAATGTACCACAAGAATAGTACCGTATAGCAATGCAAACTTGCAAAATCGCAGGAATAGCTCAATTTCTCTGAGTCAGACTCTCAATATCTCCACGAATCAATTCAGTAATGTTCAATATACCTTGACGATCAAAACGAAATCTTTGAATTTTTGGTCTAAAAGCTAAGTGATCTCGTATATCTCAAAAAACTCTTTCTCGCCTCAACACCCTTTGATATTCAACACTCAAATTTTTAAAAGGGCAGGCATTTCAATGAAAAATTTTGGTTTAAATACATTTAGCCGGTTAGGGTAGCAGGCTAAATTTTTGGTTTAAAAGTCGACTGATTTAGACCGACTTTTAGACTTGAGACTTTTTATGAATACCGTTTTTTCCCAACTTTGGTCTATAGACCGGTTTATAGACTTTTGCCTTTTTATGAATGCGGCCCCAGATTTGGCCAGCATTTGATGAATTCTGAATACTTTAAGAATTATATTTTTTGCAGAGATCAGCATTTTGAAATTTAAAAAAAGTGTGCATAAGTTCACATGATTAATTAAGAACAAATTTTCATACGATTTCCCACGTTATAGCAATGGGAATGTCCATAGCTATTTCAAATTGTTTTTGTTTTTATTTCAGTAAACGATGACGTTCTATGTTCCATTTAAATTCAAATGATTTACTGCGGTAGCCTGTGGATAATTCAAAAAGTTGGTTGATCATCAAGGAATCCCAATCACGAAAAAAAATTTTGAATGTGATCAATGAGCCTTAAGTAATTCTGATTATAAGGTATGCTACGATAATGCATCTATCATTCCAAAAATGGAGTATTCCAAAAAGCGATTGAAAAATCTCTGATCTAGCCGTAATTAACGAGACCTTGAACTGCACAGGAGACCTGCTACGACAGTGTTGGAGGTTATCAACTGAATTTCTATCTAATTCACTATAGTCTATTTTTATAAAATGCTTGTAAATTGAAAAATGACAAAAAACTAGTACCATCATTTACAGAAAAATTTTAGTATTGTCTTTTAATGCAAACTGTTGTTGTTTAGTTCATGCTCCCTTCAATGATATTAAAGTAATTGCTCCCAGTTTTATTATTTGTAAGCATTTCAAGAAAAGTTTTTAACTTCGTTTTTTGAAAAATAAACATCATGGATATCAGCACGATATCGAAATGCCGTATTTTTTGTATCGCTAGAAATAAATAGTTATCAACTTAAAACGTTTGTTCGAAAATGGACTTCGATCGAGATTTTGGACAAACTTCTTTTTCGTCTTCCGTATGATTCGATAACTCTCGATTGAAAGACAATGGCCGAATTAATTGATCCGGTTTGGAGACAAAATTGGACGGCACTTTATAAGAATACTCCATGTAGCAACTCTGAAAAAACGCTTGCAAGAAATTATTGAGAACTATCACTCAAATTTTGATTGAAGTTCGCGTATTTGACATTGGTTTACTCTCTCCGATCTATACTCTTTTCTAAATGCTTATCTGGAAAAATACTCCGGAAGACGAGAAATATTTCATATCTACGTAATTTTCAGTCAAACCACAAGTCATATAAAGCTGCAGCTATGCTATGGTCTATTTATTCTGAAGTGACACATGCCGCGATCTTATAAAAGTCAGTTCAACACGAACTGTAATCGATAAAACATGTATTGGATGAAAAAGAATTTTAACTTAATCAATAAAAATTTTTCCCTCCATAGCGGCAGACAGGACAACCGAAAATTTTTTTTAAATTAATCCGGTTAATAGCCAAAGTTTCTAGAGTTTCACCCAAGTGTATACACAATCCAATTCAAATCTTATGTGAATAAGCATGGTACTTTTCTTATGACTTTGGCTTCACCGTTATCGTACAGAAATTTCTACCGTGTAAATTTCTCTACGATGCAAAAATCGCATGTAAAACTGAACCTATTAAAGTTGTTTGTTGCTGGGTCTGACATATCAACGTAAAAGGATTACTGAACTAACTTTCGATAATTTTTGAACTCACAAACGTTTCACAAAAAGATTGATTATAGTCCATACAGGACAATAAGGACACAAATTCGTACAACCTGGAAACTTACAAGTGCACCTCTATTGCATTTGTGATAAATCTTTAATACGGGCTTAGCAGAGGAAAACGTGGCATCAATTTTGAATGAACCGTCCGACCCGGTCGTAGTCTGTCCTACTGTAGTTTGCGATATGAGACCTGTAAAATTTGTACGCATCAACGACTATCAGTTTGTTTGATGAAACTCAATCTCGTTGACAGTATGATAAAGTTTCTGCCGCGGTTGGAAAATTGGCAGTCATAACCACATACATCCATAGCAACGAAAATCTGTCGGATGTCAATCAAATTTTACTAAAACTTTAGACTTTGGAAAGTCATACCTTTTTTATCCAGATTTTGGCCACGCACTCGCAAATTTTTCGGGTAAGGGTTTTGGCTGTAATTTTACGCTCTATTCCCAAGTGAGCGATTCCCAACCATCGATTCTCAATTGAGCGATTCCCCATTGAGCGAATTACCGATTGAGCGAATTCCCAAATGAGCGAATTCTCAACTGAGCGATTCCAAACGAGCAATAGAGAATGCAATAACATTTTCTTCACATTTTCCTTCTTCACCTCATATTTTCCTTTGTATATATATTTTTTATTTCGTTCTGCGTGTTATAATTATGTTTTCGTTTATGTAAGCTTTTGCATTTTTATCTTTCATCTCTGCTTTCTTTCATTTTCTTTTTCCTGTCATCTACTTTTTTCTTTTTTGCTCATGAAACATTACAAGTTTTCATTTTTAATAAGCATTATCTCCTCCCATGTAATTGTTATACAATTCGGCACGCTTTATTTCCTATTTAATTTTATCCTTTGTAATTTTTTCTTCATTCTTATCTGTTTTTCATCACAGTTTTTAAGTTTCTACTTCTTTATCTTTATCTTTATCTATTCTCCCGATTGTTTCTTTTTTCGTTCTTTTTCTTCCTTCCTTGCCGCTTTCTCTATCTTGCTTCTTCTGTCTTGTCACTTTTTTCATGTTTTTTTCTTTGGGCGAAAAAGAAAAACTTAGATGGCAAGAAAAAATAAAATGAAAGAAAGCAAAGACAAAAGATGAACACGTAAAAACATACATAATCGAAAACATGAACAATACACACAGAAAACGAAAGAAAAAAATACGTGCAAAGAAAAATATAAGGTAAAGGAGGAAAATTTGAAGAAAGTGTTATTTCATTCTCGATGGCTCGTTCAGAATCGCCCAATTGGAAATTCACTCACATGGGAATCGCTCAATTAGGAATCGCTCACATGAGAATCGCTCAATTCAGAATTCGCTCACATGGGAATTCACTCAATTGAGAATCACTCTCAAGGGAATCGCTCAATTGAAAATTCGCTCATTTGGGAATTCGCTCTTTTGGGAATCGCTTACCGTTTGAATCGCTCACTTGACAATTGCTCATTTGGGAATCGTTCACTTGGGAATCGCTTACCGTTTGAATTGCTCACTTGAGAATCGCTCTCTTGGGAATTGCTCACATGAGAATACCCCTAATTTTACTCCAAGAGCATTTTACATGAAATTTTCACAGAAGGGGAGAGGGATAGCTTTTCAAGAAGACTCTAAATACCTAGGTATATTTAGATTCAATAATTTAAAATGTAGATGAAACTGTGCAAAAATTTTGAATATGCAAATTAGGTGAAAACACGATCTCAGAATTTGGCATTATGGAATCAATGAGAGACATACAGTCAGATGAGTATTACATGAATGAATGGTGTGTCGAAAAGACAACTGCCATTATGTTCAACCATAATTCTCGAAAATGTAATGGGACATCCTGTTGCACGTCCAAGTTTTCTGACAATATTCCGAGACCATATGAACAGAGAGGACTGAATATTGTTTAGAAATGTGGGATATGACGTTCATTTTCGAGGAGCTGAGAGCACAGTATGATGAATAATATTCAGGTGAGAACATCACTGCTGAAAGTGCTTTCTTACTATCATGAAAAGATATGAGATTTCAATCTTTCGCATCAATTTTTGCATGAAAAAACTACGCAGTAAAGGAAAAGGATTTTAAAGACAGTACTTCTTTTCGTGATTTTTTGATTTTTAAAAAAATCATGAATATTCGACTTCCACAGACTGCTTGCCGTAGTCTGAGCAAAACCACTAATTTTTTTAGGCTTTTCATGGGAGTTTTGGGAAATTATAGAAAAATCAAAATATCCAGATAGAAGACCACCAAAGAGTCTGAAAATGCTCAATAAGGGCCAACCGAAATAGCCCACTACAGCATGCATCACGGCTAAAGACGATCGTTTATTGATTCGGTTATTTACTCGGCTAATGGGCTAATGAACAAAATATACATTTTAAATGTCAATTATGCATATATGTACATATATGATAACTTCTGTATTATTTTTGTCATTTTTGTATATTTTTAAATATGCTAATGAAACACATTGTACATTTAGCACAAGGCCAAAGGAAAAGCAACAGATGATTTTTATTTGCAAGAGTTCGCTCGACAACTTGTTTCTTCTGTTTCTTCCTCTTCATGATATTTCAAAAATCGAGTTGTGGGGATGACACACATTGGTAAGTTCGCTATACATTCGAGGTTACTTTGAGTGCTGCACAAGTAACCCATAAAGCGTGAGCGATCGAGGTCAATAACACGGATGTTGAAACTTCTCAGTATTACTATAGTCTGTTTTTCTTGAAATGCCTCCAAATTATGCATGCGGAAAGCAGGTAGTATTTCAGATTTTTACGATTTTCCGATAAACAGTATATAATAGAGTAATGGAAATTTGCGAGCATACTGAACCAACCTTTAACAATTTTTCGAGTGAAAAATTTTACAGTAAGAGCTCTATGTATGCGATTTTGACAACAATACTGATTTGTGTTAGTTTTCTATTTGGAAGCATTCTATAAAAAACAGACTATAGTTGGCTTTTTTTCGCTTTATACATGCCAAATAAAACAACTGCTAAGCTGGTGTCTGTTGAAATACATAATGGAGCACACATAATTCGTATATTGCATGTTGCCTCTGAAAATCTCTAAAGACCATGGACAGAATAAAATTTGAGATATGCAAATGCAACTCCTTGGGTCAACATAGATATTAAGCTTAGAAACCTCAAGCTTTCTTTGGTGACACTTTGTAAGCAAATGACCCTTCAGCAAAAAAACGAAACCCCAAGCTTTCTTTGGTGACACTTTGTAAGCAAATGACCCTTCAGCAAAAAGAATGAAACCCCAAGCTTTCTTTGGTGAGACTTTGTAAGCAAATGACCCATCAGCAGAAAAACAAAACCCAAGCTTTCTTTGGTGAAACTTTGTAAGCAAATGACCCTACAGCAAAAAAATTAAACCCCAAGCTTTCTTTGGTGACACTTTGTAAGCAAATGACCCTTCAGCAAAAAAACGAAACCCCAAGCTTTCTTTGGTGACACTTTGTAAGCAAATGACCCTTCAGCAAAAAAATGAAACCCCAAGCTTTCTTTTGTGACACTTTGTAAGCAAATCACCCTTCAGCAGAAAAGCCAAGTTAGAATTTTGTTTCTTCCAGAGCTCAGCTAGGATTTCTTGTGGTCTCTCTCATTTAGAAATCTGCATTTTCTAGCTTTCTGTTTGTGTTCTTAATTTTAACCTAATGGTGTCAAAGTCAAAACTTACGGATGGGCTTTGCAATATTGCATATGTTCGGGCATACAAAGAAAACATCGACTTTAACCATATATTTGATGCACCAGATGTACATTTTCTATAGTCAGTTTTTTATAAAATGCTTCTAAATAGAAAAGTGACACAAATCAGTACCGTCATCAAAATCACTTACATATAGATTTTATTGTAAAACTTTTCACTCGAAAAATTATTGAAGGTTAGGTCGGTATGCTCACAAATTTTCATTCCTCTCTGATATTTTGTTTAGCAGAAAATCGTGAAAATCTGAAATACTACTTGCTTTCCACTTTCATTATTTAGAAGCATTTCAAAAAAACAGACTATAGAAACAACAGGGTGACTTTGTTATTTATAAACTTTTTAGATCGAAAAGCTTTTCCTTCACAAGTCACTTTCAAAAAATACAAAACCGGAATTTATTTTTGGAACTCTTCTCCCGGCGGCTTCCATTTTGATGGCTCTGCTACGAGATTAAAAATAACGGTAATTATGCATAGTCATGTGCATGCAGGTACTCTGTGGGGTCTCTGGGGGACCATACATCGGCATCGGGGAGTTTGGGGGGTCTGGACACCCCCAGAGGTCTAGGTCAAAAAATTTTGTGAGCCGTTTTGTAGAAAGAAACAGCTAAAAATGCTAAAAAATAAAACAAATTATTTCAGTTGAAGTTATCTCAGAATTCACAGTTTTCAAACTGTAATTTCAAAATTTTTTTGCCTGGTACCAAATTTTTTTTCGAGATCAAAATTTTTTCATCCTAGAACCAAAATTTTTATGCCAAAAGACGCAGCACATTGAGACATGCCAGGAAACGGAGTTTCACAGCACCAGAATGATTTTTGAGTGAGGTATTCGAAAAAAATAGTTTCAGAGCACCAAAGTGATTTTTGAGTGAGATCTTCGAAAAAAATTTCGGTTTTCAAACTGTAATTTCAAAATTTTTCTGCCTGGTACCAAATATTTTCTTAGGATCAAAATATTTTTTTTCCTACAACCAAAATTTTTATGCCAAAAGATGCAGCACATTGAGAAATGCCAGAAAACGGAGTTTCAGAGCACCAAAGTGATTTTTGAAAGGAATTCGTGACTGAGGATGGCGTTCATACAAATAGTATTGAAGGCTTGTGGGGACTCGTCAAACAAGGTCGGTGCCAGATCCCCTACCTAGTGCACATCCGCTACCTAGTGCACAACCGCTACCTAGTGCACATCCCCTACCATAGTCAGATCCACCACCTAGTGCACATCTGCTACTTTCTGCTGAGGTATATAAGTAACACGTTACATTTACTTTTTGCGTTGAATAACCAAGGCAGGATTTCATTATGGAAGAATGTACAGTATACATTTACAAATTATTAGGCTCATTTAATTTTTTTTACCAATTAGATGGCGCATGTATCATGAAAATTAAAAATTTCATTCATTAAAAATTGGGAAATATGCGGTTACAACCAATGTGACTCAAAATTTTCAATTTGCCCCGTATTTTCAGAAGTAAATGCAAGAAATGGTGTTCTGCCAAATGTGTGCCACGAACCCCGGTGAGATACAGGGGTTTGTTACTCTAAACCCAGGGTTATCCCTATAATTTTCGATTGAAATGGGATAATTACCATGGATCCATGTTTGCTGGAAATAATCAGTCCTTGGTCTACTTGGGAGGTATATTCAACAATAGCTTTTTTGAATTTTGAACTCAAAATGATAAAATATTTGAAAATAATTAAAAAAGTATTTGAAAAAAATTAAAAAACAAAACAAAAACGATATTTTCATCACCCGGATTGGTACAGGTAAAGAATGAAAAACGTCCGTCTAGGCTGATTGTTCCATCACTCGAGGTGCTTGTGTGGTCCCTTTGTTATGTAAATAAAAATTTTTCACGCATTAGAATGTGGTTGTCTGGACATTTTTATCATTTTATTACGCATCTTTACTCAGTGACTTATCTTTAGGTAGACTCTCTGTAGTGTTACGTTTTTTAACCATTCTTGCGGTTCCATAAAAGTGGCAAACAAAATATTTTTTACCATGCAGAATGCCTACCATATTCCATTTTCTTTTATTTTCATTTATTCTTTTGTCTTCGGAAAACCCTTATGAAATCAATAGCAGAACCTTTTTTACATTTTTTGCTGTCTAGTAGCGGACCTGACTATGGTAGCGGATATGCACTAGATGGCGGTCGTGCACTAGGTAGTGGATGTGCAGTAGGTAGCAGATCTGCTACCCAATCGTCAAACAGAGGATATCGAGAATGCATGGATAAAAAACAATGGAACGCTTAGCTGCTCACGATTCCATTCGGAAATTTTTTGTGAACTCATTAACAGACTTATTATTTTATGTACACTAAAATGTTTGTTTTACATTGCGCCAGAATTTTTTTTTTATTTTTCCAAAATTTTTTGTGAATTGTTTTATTTTTTCTTTGTCTTCGAAAATAGTTATTTGATTTGATTCTTGTGTAGATAATCGGAATATCTAGATTATTGGAATCAGGTAATTATGCACTGTATGATTATAACTCTTTACTTTCTATTGGCGGCCTTTTCTATTGGCAATATTAATGATTCAGCCTATTTTAGCACATTAGCCACATTAGCCCATGCACCAGACCCATTATTTATAACACAATGCATAAGCCAATTAACTCATTTGCCACATTAGCCCATTGGCCCATGGGCCACATTAGACCATGGGCCACATTAGCCCATGGCCACATTAGCTCATTGGCCACATTAGCCATTAGCCACATTAGCCCATTGGCCACATTTGCCACATTGGCCACATTAGCACATTGGCCACATTAGCCCATTGGCCACATTAGCCCATTAGCCACATTAGCCCATTGGCCACATTAACCCATTGGCCACATTAGCCAACTCAGTCACATTGGTTTAATTCATAAGCACATTTAGCCTAATAGCCAAGCTAATATTTTTGAATCTGTATACAAAACACAGTTGTAGGCTATTCAGGTTGGGCCCTCAATAAGATCTACAAAATTTTGATGTATATTAATTTTGAGAAAATTTCAAAAAAGTTTATAAAAGTTTTGTGAGAATTGTAGTCTTGCTTATTGTTATCAAAAATGAATAGCTCAAAAACCAGACTTCGATGTTTAGTCCCTTAAAATTTTCATTGGCAATACAATTCGACCTTTAGTTTACATACATTGAAATGGATGAATACTGCTGACTTTTCTAATGGATGATATCAAAAAGCAGCAGTTCAGTATCAATGAGCTAAGTTCATGATATACTGTAGCCAAGCCTGTAGCCAGGAATTTTTTTCGGGGGGCACGCATTTTTTTCACTTAATTTACTGTAAAATTGGCATTTCTGACTTGACTTTTTCTTGAGGAAAAATAACCAAAGGTCACACCCCTGCTTTTTTAACCATTTGAAACATACAGGCCTGACTGTAGCTATGGATACGAAATTTAAGTATGCACGGGCTTTCTGATGTACAAAACCCGGACATCCTTGCCTGACTGACCGAGCTACTGAAGGCCTTTTAGGAGAACCTTTTTTGTTCCACCTTGCATCTGATGATTGAACATGTGACAAGTCTTGAGGAAACTTCCATGAAACAATGCATTTCGAATAGATGATAATAACGAATCTGTAATGAAAATCAGAGTTTTCCAGCGTATTGAAAATATACCTACTGATCTTATTCTCAAAATGTCATCTGGACCAGGAATTTTGCAAAAATTTGAATCGGAATCAATTGACTGGGCAACCCAATTTTGGGAAAAAATGTTATACAATTTCAAAGTTACCAGGATCGATCAATTTCACGTTAGCTCCCTGGTACGGTTTGCGGCCACATTTCAGAACACCGTCGATTATCAAACGATTTTTTGCTGATTCGGCGACTAAAATAATAAAAATCAACAAAACCAGAATGCTCAAGCAACGACGCATTATTTCACATATTATTTTTTGCGCTTATCGCACAACAATTTAAAAATTCGACGTTTTGAGAGTAGTGCCATTTTTTCAGGAACCGGTTCTTCTATGACGCCGATTCTGTTTATGATGGAAGTTGAAAAATTTGCATTAGCAGGATGAAAGTCACGTGACCACACCAACCCCATTTTTAATATCAAGTTTTATTCGAGAGTAATCTAATTACAAATTGATATTTCATGAAACGACAATAGAATGTACATTGTGAGCTAATTTTTTCATTCTTTCTACTTCACTTCCTCAAGTCTTTTGAACCGGCAGACATTTGCTAGTTTCGGTTTTCGGTTTCATCATCAATTCTATACGACCGACGTAGAACGGCTTTGTATTTGGGTCCGAAGCCTTGAGCACGTAAGCTTGCGGTATGTCGAACCTATTTTCGCGCTTGCAACCCTGAAATAGCCAATTCTTGGCAATAATCATTTTCAGGATAACTTGCAGAAATTGCGTAAATTATGTAACATGTGCTAAAAAATTGTAAATCAACTTTTTCCATGATTTTGTTTTGCATCCTGCACCTTTTTTTCTGCAGGTACAATAATCATATGCGCATGTAGAGCAGCCAACTTTTGCGAAAAATCGGAATCCATAGCTACATCATCCTGTGGAATGTGTTCACACGCGCATGTTCATGCAAATAATGAATAACTTGCGTATACAGACACCTTTTTCCTCTAGCAGACTGTTTAAGTTGGTGAACAAATCGGTAAAAAAAATTCCAGAATACGATGCAGGTTTATTGTCTGTTCACCGATTTCTACCGATTATTTTATTTTCCGGCTCATTTGAAAATAAGTAGATTATATTGCTGTTACTGAAAATGAAAATTGAGAAATAATGCGACAGGCTTTCTTCTAAACCACCCATCACGCAAGAGACGCTCATAAATGCATTGCATGGTGCCATAAATTTAGTTGGAATCCTTTAAATCTGTTCAAATGTGAAAAAGTCAAAAAACACTTACGGCAAAGCATAAAAACATTGTAGTCGTAGATCTTGTGATTACTGTGATGGTGTAGCTGTAGTGCATAATCTGTATCGTTAATTGAATTCCTCATAATTGAAAATAAATCTCTTATAACAAAGTAGGTCATGAATTATATTTTCCCCTAACATTTGAATTCAGCCGCATCCCGAAACCGTTACGGTTCAATGTTTTCAACTTTATTGAAAATTATTCAATTTTGAACAGTTGATCAGCAAGATTTGACATGATCATGCCCCACACCTGGTGATGATATTTTCCTATTAGAAATCTGACTGGAATGGCAAATAAACACAATGCACATGCCTTTCGGGGTTGGGAATTTAACCCATACAAAATACCTCTTGACCATACATGCACAGCATGGAAATTCTGTTGTGGATCGGCCAGTGCAGGAGTGGACCCAATTTTTTCTTTTTTGATGATGAAAGGAAGGACTTATGTCGCCCAAGTGACATATTCTTGAAAATAGATTTAGTGGAACAAGTGAAACTATTAGATAAGCACGTTTTCAATCTCTAATGCTACTTCTTTTGAATCACGTATGCTTCGTTCCGAAAAATCGTTGAGTCACAGCATCTTTTTCATTCTTATAGCGACTTTCTCTTCTATTCGGTTCATCATTTTCCTTCATCCTCTTCTTGATCATTGCTGGGCTGATATCCGTTACAAGTCAGCAGGAGTCTGCTGCGGTCAGGGCCCCATCATACCCCCACTCACGCGCATGTATTCTTTTGACCTTGCAGATTTCCATCCAACAACATATTTTCTAATTTATCCACTCATCAAACTTTGAATTTTTTAATGTATAGAATATTCAACTTTTTTGTCCAAAAAATTATATTGATTCTATATTTGTCATATGTGAGACCAGAATTCACTATTGCATGATTTACGTCCTTTTTCTCGAAAGTTACTAAGGATAGTAGAAAAAGCCCAACCCCATGGGACCTGACCCCTATCAGATCTTGGCTATTGTACATCTATGGTGCACACCGGCACTGGTGTGTTGGTACCGCTTCAGAACTCCCATTGATGAAAATCAACTTTGATTCCAGCCGTACCAGAACAATTGCTGTTTCACCCACTCCAGAGGTTTCGATTCCGACCATTTTTCTTGAGCCTTATTCGAGATGGTCACACTTTCCAAGACATTGGCTAGTGGTAGAAACTCTTTTGGAAAATTCGACTGCACAAGAACGAAATGCTTTGATACATTCTGCACGTGTCAGCCAAAAAATCCAAACGAAAACTTACGAAAAAGCCCTTGTTGCACTTGTGATAGATATATAGTCGCGGATCGATTTTTCCTTTCAAAATATCTCGGCCGGAACCGTCCAAGTAAAAGCTGCCGTTGCTACTCGACGTCGTTTTGGCCAAAAAGTCGTCCTTTATAGGGTCTGAAAAATTTATGCCGTTAGAAAAACCCTATCAAACCATGCCCTAGCATATAGACACAGCTAAAGATTATAGGAGCAGCCAAACTCACATCATGGGCTCAGGTAAAATTCTGACCCTAACCGAATCAGGCAACCTACCCGTGCGAGAGTGAGAACCTGTTGGATCAAAGAACCGAAAGATCAGAATAGCCCCAGAGACTAACTCTACGCCCATAGTTTGTTTTTCATAAAATGCTTCTAAACTGCAAAATGGCAAAATCAAGATTTTTCACTCAAAAAATTTTTAAACCTCAGTTAATCGTGCTCACAAATGTTTAATTACTATGTTAATACGGTTTATCAAAAAACCGTTGAAATATAGAATAGCACCACACATGCACATAGGAGGTAGGGGGTAAACCCCTTTACCTGAGACCCTGGCCACCTCCCTGGCCTAAAAAAATCGTCAAACACCCCCTAAACTTTTTCCAAGACAATTTTTTTGATGATTTTTGTGCATATTCTGTATGAAAAACAAGCTTGCAGAACTTTTTCTTCGTTTTTTGCTCACCCACCCCCTCCCCTCTAGATAAAAAGTCCAAGGACCCTCCCTCCTGGAAAATTTTTGCCCTGCATGTCTGAATAGTACTGACCTTCCATTTCCATGATTAGGACGCATTTAAAGAGAAAAACAGACTATAAATCACGATGAGGCCCAGAAAGGAGAAATATTTAGATTTTCCCATGATGCTGTTCAGAAGAAAGCTAACGAATATGGGATTTTGCCACAACTACTTTTTACTGAATAGTAGTCTAACCAGACTGATGTAGTTGGTTGATAGTCGATTCCCTCCTTTCACAGTAGTTAATAAAGTCTCATCCTGTTATCTTAACTTCAATTTTCCCACCAATAATTAAATCGTGATGTTTCTAAAACCGAGAAGAGTTTGAATCAAGCGAAAAATATGTTTTTTGATCGACATCAGCTCACCCGTGTCGTACAGCTTCAACGTGGCGTCTCTGAATGGTTGTCCATCACATAACAATTCGCCATAGACGATCACACGATCTTTGGTAATTCCTCCGAATGTTTGATCGAAGAAGGAAATCAGGGCCAAAAACGCCGATGCCCTCATAAGCAGTATCATTTTTGTTATTGTTGAACTTGATTTGTTGAATACGATTTGATACAGGCTCTTTTTTGTAACTAAAACGGTTAAGTATTTTGGCGATCACGTTTTTTAATGCTATAGATATTATGCATTCGAAGATCATCGATCATTTTCCAGTTGATTATTCTACTTTGCTGCATCTAAAAATCGTTAATCATTGCCATCGAAGAGAAGATATGATACGCCAAAAAAGTAATAAATAAAACATAAGGATATGACGCATTGGTTTTTTTACGTTTGAACTTTTTTTGATACGCTATAATGATTTACAGTGCAGTTCAGCCTCAAACTTGATTTTCTATTTGGATCAAAAGTTAATCGAGTATTTTTTAAATTTCCCGTTCATTTGCGCAGTTGGAAGCATTGCTTCTAATAAGGATTGTCATAACATATGCACAATTTATTGTGCGTTTATACTAATCACACAGCGAAACACACAACAGCGAAACTCAAAATGGCAAGAATCAAAACAGCGATTCTTAAAAATTGAAGTCCTAGAAGAGATTCTCAAAACAGCGAATTTTCAAAAAAGTGATCTTTAGATCAAACATGGAGATTAGGCGGGTAGACGCTTTGGCGCATGGTCTATTTGGTCCTCTATTTCGATCTGTTGGATGCTGATTGTCACACATTTTGGCACGAATCACCAGATCTGATATTATGGCTCTATAGCATGTGCTTTCACGACATTACAGCTTTTTATTCTATTTTGTTTCTTATTAACATATCTACACACATGTTTGTTCCTTTTTTCCTTTATTGACTTATTCTGTTTTATATTCTTCTTATTTTCAGCCATTTTTGTTCATTTTGTCTAATTTTTCACGTTGTGTTGTTGTTCTATTTTTTACCTACTTTTTCTTAGATTATTTTACTTTTCATTTTTTTATTATTTGTTTTTTGTTCTGCCTTTACTGCTTTTCATCATACACTTGCTTATTTCATTTTGTTTTATTTATTTCATTAATTTAACTTTTTTGCAGTTAAGCTCCATACAAAACAATTTTAATCGGGAATCTTCAAGATAATTTTTTGTTTTTGTTTCTTTCAAGCGTTTTGCAAAAATATTTTTTGACATATATTTTTTGTGATTTTGGAATGGTCCGTTCGTGCATACCCACCGCAACTACAACACAAAAGCATGTGAAACTTAAATGGCCGAATGCAACTAAAAATAGACCATCTCAACTAGCAAAACAATTTTAATATACCTAATTTGCATATGAATTATAAAAATGATGTGTGCGTTTACTCTAATGCATAAAACTTTTTACTATTCGCTGTATTGAGGTTCGCTCTTTTGACACTTCGCTGTTTTGAGAATTGCTGTATTGAGACTTCGCTGTAATGAGAATCGCTATTTTCAGAAACGCTTTTTTTGAGTATCGCTATTTTGAGTTTCGTCGCTGTTGTGCGTTTCGCTGTATCGAGGACACGTCTTTAAAAGCATTGCTTCTGATAAGGATTGTCTTACTATAACGTGTACAATATTTCTTGTGCGTTGAAACCAATCACAATCATTCAAATAAACGCACAAAACACCGTAAATGGACAGTTTTGTATGTCTGATAATGACTGATTTTCAAACTCGATATTAAATAAGCACATTATTTCGTGTCGTTGAGCATTGTTATATTGTAGTTGTAGTAGTTGTTTTAGAAGTAGCCAGTGTTTTGGCACACCTGACATGATCAGCGATGTATACACGCTTGATACGATTTGCTTTATTTACTGTATAAACAAAAAATAAAATCTAGTTACAAGAGACACTCTTTGGCCACATTTTCGGACCGATTTGAGGGGTGTCGTCGAGAACGGCATCGTGATAGCAGTCCGTACTGCATTCGTCGGCACATTGAGCCCAGATACGTTTGCATTTGTTTAAAGCTTCGTTTCTTCCAGCTATCGATTTAGATCTATTATTCTTAAAAATAGCGATGTTGAAAATCTGAATCTGAACTTCGAACAATGAACTCGCTAAATTTGCTCCATGAAACTGTAAACATAAAATTATCAAATTATTGCCACATATCAGTACCCGCTTCTCGACATTAGAGCGCCTGGACATAAGAGCGCCGGACATTAGGATTAGGCTTAGGCTATGGCTTAGGCTAGGGCTTAGGCTTAGAAGTTCGATAATCCGATATTATGTTCAAAAGTGTGTTCAAGAGTGTCATGAAACATATCGGTTACTCGCCTTCGTGTCTTATACTTTTTTAAATCCAAAAATTTTAAAAACTGACAACGAAAATTTCAATATACCATAATTCACATAAAAAAGGAACATTCGTTAGTCCTAAGATAGTTCTCGATTGAAGACTATCAAACGATGGTATATTTTTCTTGAAATCCTAATTTATAAGAGTGGAAAGCAAGCACAGTGTTCGATGAAATTAGCGGAAAAACTTAACTGACCTTTAACATTTTTCAATGAAAAACTTACTGTAAAAGCTTCCTGTAAAGTATTGCTTAGATGAAGCAATGGAAGTAAAACATTGTGAAATATTTGTAAAATCTGATTTGTGTAGCACTCTTACATTTCCACACCTTGAAGCCACGTTCGAAACGTAATAAAACGTGCCTCGTTTAATTTCTTTGATGCAAAATAACTTTTCCATTGCATTGGACGACCTTTTATCCACCCCGTCATGCATACAACTGGTGAATGTTACAGTTTTCGTGAATGGCCTGTGATTCTCCATTTCTAAACAAAGTTGTTGACAATCGTCTTTGTCGTGCCTGAACATAAACAGTGTGTGGAAAATCCAAACAATAAACAGCTGTGAGAATTTCTTTTGCAGCATAGTAGTAAATACGTACAATAATCTCCTAGCTCTTCAACTTACCAGAAACTCTCTGCCATACAAGCGATGATTCTTCCTATGACTAAGACCACTATAAATATCTTCATGAAAATGGATGCTATAGTGATACTGCCAACGATATAAAGTTTTCTTCGTCATGATGGTGCAAAAAGTCATGGGCCGAATGCTCACGTGATTGGTCTTTAATCACGTGATGCAGCGCGGGTAGTTCAGAATCGATGATGAAATATCTCAACTTTATGACGACCTTTCCACATTGAAAAAATTCGTTTGTTGATGCTTGCGTCAGACGACCGAAATACGATATTTGAAAAAACGAATCGCTTTTTTTAATACACCGTCTGAATCACATGAAAGTTACACAAGTCAAGAAGCATACCCACACGAAAAAGCAACACTTTTTGGCCTAAATCCAAGAATCGTGCACAATGTGATTGGGGCGATGCTTTTCTCATGATGAATAACGAGTGAACAGTCATGCAAACTAAAGAAACATCGCCATAACACGTGTACTGTTTTTTTATAAAAGTGTGTTAATTGAAAAATGATAAAAAATTAATAATATCGCCCTCAAACTCTTTTACAAAAAGCTTTCTCTGTATAAAGTTTTACCCATAAAATTGCAAGGATTATAGTTGAATAGCCTCACCAATTTCTAGTTCTACGCAACATACGACGGAATGGTACTTGCTTTTAATTCTTTGTATTCCCACGCATTTCAAGATGAACAAGCCATATAGAAATGCGGTCATTACCAAGTAAGCGATTCCTATGTGAATGATTCCCAATTGGGCGACTCCCAAGTGAGCGATTCTCAATAGAGCGAATTCTTTAGTGGGCGAATTCTCAAGTGAGATATTCCCATGTCAACGATTCCCAAGTTAGTGAATCCCCAACTGAGTGAAATCTCAATTGAGCGACTCGCATGCGAGCTATTCCCAAATGAGCACATTGTCGAATAAACGAATCCCGATCGGGCGATTCTCAGATGAGCGATTGAGAATATAGTAACACTTTCTTCATATTTTGCGTCTTTATCTTATATTTTTCTTTGTATGTATTTCTTTTTTCTTTCGTTCTCTGCGTGTGTTTCCTATGCTTTTCTGTATGTATATTATTATTGACTACTATGAGACTTGGTTTTTTAAAATGACTACTTCTTATGTACATATCGGGTCATGAGCAAAAAAGAAAAAAGTAGATGACAAGCAAAAATAAAATAAAAGAAACCAGAGGCAAAAGATGAAAACGCAAAAACGTATGTAAACAGAACATAAGCAACACACACTCAGAAAACAAAAGAAAAAATAAATACATACCAAGAAAAATACATGACAAAAAGCAAAATATGAAGAAATTGTTATTATATTCTCGATGGCTCATCTGAGAATCGTCCGGTCTGGAGTTTGCTCATTTGAGAATGTACTCACTAGGGAATCGTTCAAATGGAAATCACTCAATTGGAAATTCGCTCACTTGGTATTTTGCTCAACTGGAAGTCCCTCACATGGAAATCGCTGAGGTATTCTCATGTGAACGATTCCCAAGTGAGCCAATCACAAGTGAGTGATTCCCATGTGAAGCGATTCCTGATTGAGCGAATTCCCAAGTGAACGAATTCTCAATTGAAAAATTCCCATGTGAGCGATTCCCCATTGAGCGTATTCATAAGTGAGACAATTTTCAAATGAGTGAATTCCCAATCGGGCGATTCCAAACGAGCGATCGAGAATTTAATAACCCTTTCTTCATATTTTCCTTTTTTACCTCATATTTTTCTTTGTATGTATTTCTTTTTTCTTTCGTTTTCTGTGAGTATTGCTTATGTTTTCGTTTATGTATGTTTTTATGTTTGCATCTTTTGTCTGTGCTTTCTTTCATTTTCTTGCTTCTTGTCATCTAGTTTTTTTCTTTTTTTGCTCATGATTCAATACACTACAAGTCGTCATTTTAAATAATCCAAGTATTCCGTATAATTTTTGTACAGTCTTCCATCATTGTAAGTGTGAAAATCTTCATAAACATATAAACAAAAGAATGCTGGAAGAAACAAAACCAACAAAAATAAAGACATTAAGAATAATTGAGAATAGGTAGAAAAGAATTGTAAAAAGAAAAAAACATGAAAAAAGTGACAAGAAAGAAGAAGCAAGATAGAGAAAGCATCAAGGAAGTAAGAAAAAATTATGTGAAAAAAGAAAAAAGAAAATCAGGAGAATAGAAACAAAGAAAGATATAGAAGTAAAAGCAAAAACTAAGATGAAAAGTAAGTAAGGATGTGTTGTTTCAAGAGCAAAAATAGTAGATGCCAAGAAAAAATAAAATGAAAGAAAGCCAAGACAAAAGTTAAAAATGCAAAAACATACATAAAACAAAACGTAAGCAACATACAGTCCGAAAGAAAAAAATATTGAGAATTCGTTCCATTGGAAATTGCTCACATTGGAATCGCTCAATTGGGATTTCGCTCAATTGGGAATTCGCTCACTTGGGAATCGCTCACTTGGGAATTCGCTCGATGAGGAATTGTTCACTTGGGAGTAGACCGGAATCGCTCACATGAAAATATGGATAGATATACGACCGAGATGTAGTACTGTTGACTTCTGCTAGTCAATTTACGGCAAACTCTTCACTATGGTGAAAATAAGTGTTGTCCACAGACTTCTATCACAATGCTGTTTTTGTTCTTTAGTTCAAATATAACGACAGAAGCCACAACATCAATTATAAATTCCGTCATTGTTTACTGTGCTGATTAGTGGGTTGTGTGGTTTTTTGTGACTTTTTAGTTGAAATACTGTTTTTTTGAATGGTACTCCATATTTTATTAAATCCATTTCCATAAAAAGTAAAGAGGGCGCATTATTAGAGTCGCTGAACTATGCAGCGAGTTCACTGCACAACTTCTATGCACAAAGGTCACTGACAACTATGTTTTTTTCCATTATAACGTTGTACTCAACCAGAAGAACATGCTGATCAGAATGTTTCTGAAATATGGCGCAGAAGAGAGGTCGGAATTCGAACTTTTTCTACAATTTTACAATCACCGACAGTTTTGAAATATTTGATGTACATATCAGTCCTGTTTTAGGCATGGGCTTAACCTAACGCTTAGGCTAAGGCTTAGGCTAAGACTTAGGCTAAGGGTTAGGCTAAGGCTAAGGCTTAGGCTTAGGCTGAGGCCTAGGCCAATTCCTAGGCAGGTTTTGACTTAAGCTTATGCTTAGGCTTAATGTTTATGACAGAAAACTAATTAAATGTCGGCGGCGGTAAAATTGTAGAAAAGATCCCGAAATTCCATCTGTTCCCGAAATTCACATCGATGCGTTTATGAACAAAAATGATTTGGGGTCTTTTCACACCTCAAAAGCGTGCCCGATAAACGTCGTGAAATTGAATCTTAATGCTCCAAGACGTTTCCAGCTCCCACCAGAATTGGTGGCTCCATTGCACCGACGTTTGGTCAGACGGAACTCATGGTTGTCGCATCGATGGCGACCATTTTGGAAAACAAGTGGAAGAGAGCTTTCCTCCGTCGCGACGATTTCGCATACAAAGATCAGAGAAAAAAGGCAAATATGTATCGGAACGCTGTGAACTATTTTCAGAGCGATTCTGAGTTGAAAAATCAGATTCACAGTACGCACAAGCTGATTCATGCCCGTTCTAAAGTGTTTTTGTATTTTTTACAATTTTTCACAACTTTGCGAGTGTAGAAAGGAAAAAGTCGGGCTGTGGATACGATTGTTATGTTCACCGATCACCATGAATTCTTCTGCATGATTTCGCTATCGGTAGAGTAGTAACTGCCTGATAGCGCCAAAATTTTCGAAATATGAGGCGAAAAGTATGAATAGGAGCTTAGCGAATGAAACAATAGAACTTGACATTTTTTTGTTATGATTTTTGTTCCATTCTATTGTAGCACTTCATGGACTCGTGTAGACTGCTCTACAGCATAAGTTGACGCACATGAATCCGCGCTTTTTCAGCTTCGTATTTACTTAGTATATTCCATGTAATTCGTTCGAGTTCTTGTTCATCACTCCATGTTGCAGGATGTATAGCATTTTCGCTTTGATCGCTGTAGCTCATATTGCATTTAATGCGGAAGTAAGTGTCTTAGTTTTGTCCACATTTTCGTGTTCATCTTTTTTGTCAATCCATCAAGTATGTTTATCATCTGGGCTGGGTTTTATATCTGTGATTATACCTTATTTGAAAATAGTTTCAGTATGATCTGCTACCTGACCTGAACGAGAGACGCATTAGACTTTTGGGGCCTGATATTGAAAAATCTTGTCGCTATCGGGTGGTGCATTTATATTTGTTCAGTGGATGTAAAATCGCATAAGACTAGTGGATTCTGACCCTGAAATTAAAAGTCTATTAGTACTTTCGGTAGTCTGACTTCGAGAAATCTTGGTGCTATCAGGTAATGCATTCATTCTAGTCCAGCAAAAGTGAAATGACGCAGAAATAGTCGGGGTGGTGGACTAGTGATCGTACTTTTTAAAATGTTGGAAAATAAAGTAGACGAGAGTTATACTATCCGTGCCCTTCAAGTTCCATTTTATTTTCGCGTGTAAAATTAGAGAATAATTCACATTTTTCGGACAATCCATAGACCCACTTGAAATTCGCTGAGGCAATTGAAGCAGTTGTTAATACTCTAGGACAATATATGTACGGTACGACCGATCTTTCATTACATTGACGTGTCAACCAAAGCTGTCTACTTAAGAAAAACGGGCCGGTTTTTTGCCACTGCAAAACAAAACATTCAAAAAATTTTTATAGCCGTCATCATTGATGAAAAGTCGAGAAACGGTGCAAAAATTCAATTTTTACGTTTTTTCAAACCTGAAAAAGATTCAAATTTGCAAAAAACGTACATTTTTCTTTGATTTTCCAAAAAATAGAATACCCGGAGGCAATGGTCTGTACTCTTTTTGATCACGGCGTGCACCATGGCTATATCTTACCTGCTTTATCGGGCACAATTTCGAAATATGAATTGGCCTCAATCACTCCCAAATTTTAGACTATGTTTTTAAGACTCGTTCAAATTTTCCAAAATTAGAAAACCCGTGTAAATTTAAAATTGAACCCCGACGTCTTCATAATGTGAATTTGATCGCAACTGTGAAAGTGGTCAACCAAGCGGATTGTATCGGCTTGTGCCTGCATCACCAGGAGTGCGTCTCTGTCACCATTGTTCGACTTCATGTGCAAAGGGAAAGCTTGTGTATGTTGTCGAGTAGTATTGCCAAAAGGTACCAGTTGCAGCCATTTGAGCATGGAATTTACCTGGATTTGACGTGTGCAAGTAAATTCTCGCTATTTTATTCTAATGAATTCGAAATTTAATGAACAGTGTTGTCATTGTTGCAGAATCAAAATTTCCGATTCGCAGTGGAGTTCAACGTAATAGTCGTGAGTATGATTCGTGCGGTTCAGCACTCGATTTACAAAACTTCAGAATCAACAGTTTACCAATTACGAACGGTAGATTTCCAGCGGAACCATATTCTCAACCCTGGCAGGGGCAAGTCGTGAAACAAAAACGCAACATCTGCAGCGTTATACTAATATCCAAAAATATGGGAGATTCCTCCACTTACTTTGCCGTTGGTGCCACACATTGCTTCCTGGATAGACGCAACGAACCATTGCAGAAGTAAAACATAATACAAATGAGCCATGAGGTGTCTTAATGAACTTTTCTGAATAGAAACTCCGATTATGCTATTCTTTCATTTTGGGCTTCTAGTTTGGAGGGGCTTCAACTATCTTGGGTTAAAGTCCCACTTCTTGTCACATCGCTGTCAAGTGTATCAATTTTCTACAAGAATCCAAATGATCGAAGGCGTAGAAATCATAGGTGGCGCGATAGCGTCAAATTATAATTGGATCCCCAAAGTTAGCGTCCCCTCCCCTAAAGCCAAAACGGTACAAGCTAGAACCTTGGGGTTTTTCCATAATTTCGGGCTTAGAAAAAACTATGGGGTGCATGTGGTCATTTGACCTCTATCTGCAAATGGTGTTTAGTGGTGCCTCGAAGACATGCAAAAATCGTTATTCTTATGAGAAGGAATGAAAATCCAATATCACAAAATTTGATTTTTTAAACCCTCGCCTAAGTTCTCAAAAATCTAGTCCATTCCTTTTTCTAGCTCGGCAAATTACTACGGAAGTATATTCTCCTTTTTCTGTCTCATCGGGGCATTTCCCAATAAAATAGTATAAATTCATCCACAACATTCGACTGTTGTCAAACTACGAAAATGAAGGTATTGAATACGAGCCCGATGACCATTATAGAGGCTGAACGTGTCTGTTCCCAATAATAAATAAATGAATGAATAAATAAATAAAACATAAAATAGCTATTGAAAATACAATCAGCTACACGAGCATAATATTGCATTCTAACGATGATCAAGGTCGTAAAAATCGTAAAAAACTAAAACTGGCATAATCTTCCCATCTTTCTGGAACTAAAAATTAACCTTCTTCAATGGGAATTTTTTTGACGTTGATCATCTGTGTATTCTCCTTATAGAAGCATTTTTACTGTAAAAGGTGTTGATGGTTATATATTAGCTTCGAAGCCGTGCGTATGTAGTACTTTTTTAAGACCTCGGCTAATTTGTAAGAGTTCTTAAAAATTGTGAAATTTCATGACTTCTCTTTGATATGTCCAATTTATTCTAAAATGATGGACGCAGCAACCATCACAAAAAGTAGACTCAATTTGACACATAATTGTCACATAGTGAATAATTTTATACTGTATAAAAAATGCTGAATTTCTTCATGACAATAAAGAGGCCAAAATCCCATCTTTTATTTTGAAAGAACTTTGTCGACGACTGAGTGCTTTCTGATTAATTTTTATCAGTTGACCACCTGATTGAAAGAAATTTCTATGCATTCTGTTTTCCACTCATGAACGAAGAAATTTTTTCACTGAATACAGTAATAAGCTTACCAGCTTATTGAGCGTACTTTCATGGAGTGGCTGTATCCATCGCTCTTCAGAATATACTATAGTACAATAGTTTTCTACACCAATAGTGTAATGGATCATGGAAATAATGAGCCAAATAGACTCCGTAAAACTTTTAAACGGAAACTTTTTAAGACGTTTCTAATAAAATTGAAAATGCTTAAAAAAAGGACTATTCAATTGATACACTAATCTCACATCTTTCTGTGCATCACATTTTAGTGCAAACTATGGCATGTTGATGATATAAAAAACTTGCTCGTAGCCTAACTTCTGAATCTTAATGAACTGATAACACTTGATATTGTGTATTGTGCTGTAGGTATGACTTATACACGCAGTCTACAAATTTCAGAATCAAAATTGACGAGTTCGGATTTTTGTTTGGAGTTCATGATTTACAAGTCAATACGCCACACATTTCATACAGAACTGCTACGTCCATTCTTCCACATCCTCGTTATACTCCAAATGGTCGAAACGATATCGCTTTGATCAAACTCCGCAGCAGATTGCAATTCAACGATTATATAAGACCGCTTTGCTTGCCAGCTGGCAAAATCAGTTCGTCGTCTGGCTTAAAATGCATCATTTGTGGTTATGGTCATGGAGAAGGTATATAGAGTGATACACTAATCGAAAAGTACGGAATGCATTTTTGAGGAGTTTAGAACACATACAAATCGTAGCTCTCGCAAAAGTGAATGTGTATTAAGTGAACAGATTCTGTTTACGCAACATAAAACATTGAACTAGATCTTCCAAACAAGTGATCCATTTAAAAATATCCGAGTCATTTTTATACGAACCCTTTCCACATGTGTCGCATCATGTAGACAATTGAAAATTCAAACGTAACAGAACAAGCTTTTTAGAAAAATGTGCCCAAAAACATTTAAAAAAATTTGCGCATTTGAAACCTAAATTATACTATTTTCTGGCCCGAACATACTCCCAGACCGATTTATGTTAACGTTTAAGAACTTGCGCGGGAACAAATAAATCTAGCTGAGGATTAAGCCCTCACACATTCGGTTCTAGAATGTTTATGGAAAATGTGTGAATCTATGAAAAGATCGGAAACAAGGTTTCTATGCAATATCGCCGGATTTATGGCTGTCAGACAAAATCTATGTCATCCAGACTATTGATTGTATGATCAAATTTTTTCATGATTTCTTTGTCAAGGTTTTTTCTGGTACTCTTTGTTCTCAAATCCATTGAGTTCAATGCAGAGTATCCCACAAAAGTTCAGTGTTCCGATTACCGATGAGCGTATTTATGCCGTGAGTCATCAGATATTGATATTACGAGGAATAATCTGGTCCTGATTTCATGATTGTCAAAAAGCAGTATTATATGCTGATTAAGCTTTTTCTCGTTGAGAACCTCATTTGCCGACACCAACCTGCCTTTCATTGGTTGGTTTGAAACCCATCAAACCAATGGAAATTCTGGCATTGAGGACGGACGCGTTGGGGACAGGTGGAATTCGAGCAGTAAGCTTACTTCCCCTGATTAGCACGTAGATTGATACGATTCTTTTATAAACTAGGGTGATTCCGGTAGCTCTTTGTCCTGTTCCAAACAAGGCCGTCAATATATGGTCGGCGTTATTAGCTCTTTGATTCGAGAACCGTCGAAGGGCTCAACATTGGGCACTATTTATGCGAACGTTGGCCACTATGAAAAGTGGCTAAAGAGTTCCATTTCAAATGGCACATCGTCCGTGCAAACCGTAATTGGCGATAAATCTTTTGGTATATTCGATCCTTTCACGAGGAAATTTCGAAAATTCTGAGCCCGATTCTAGTAGACCATTTTTATAGAATGCTTGTAAATTACAAAATCACAAAGATTAGTAGTACTCTTGTCAAAATCTTTACATTGAGTAGGCTCACAAATTTCCAATCCGATAAATGATTTTTCAGTGAAAATCATAAATAAGTGAAATAATTGCTCTCCAGACCTATTGGTAAAAGATTTTGAAGAAATATAGATTATAGTAGTATCAGTATTGCATCTTACAGAACGTACTCATATACCGTAATGATGAACACAATAAAGATTATTAAAAAAATTGTCCTCGTCGTCATCAAAATTTCTCTCAGCTGAAGACAAAAGTAACTGTTGACTAATTCGTGTTTGCAAATTTTGGTGAAGAATGCGTTAGAAAATTCCTATAGCGGGTTCTGTTGAAATATGGAGCGTTTTGGCGCCGGTTGTTTCTAAGGAAAGTTGGAAAACGATTATTTTGTACTTCGAATCTCATCTTTAATTTCATCTAGATTCTTATTCCCGGCATTTTTTCATCCCTGTTACACTTTATTCATATTCGTTTTCCCTAAAATTCATGATATTAATCTGTTTTTTTAAATGCTTGGAAATTGAAAAATTACGAAAAAGTCGTTACATAAGCCGCTTACTGGTAGAATTATTTTACTCAAAAATCGGATAGGTTAGGTTGACAAATTCTAGACCCATGAACTATGGCTTAACGTACTTGCCTTTCACACGTGACATTTACAAGCGTTTCATGAATAACAGACCATACTGTGTGTTAGTTTCGTTACTGCCATTGTTTTTGTTTTTCATCGTGTATCCACTATAATTTCAATTTCCACTCATGAACGCTTTCCAAAAAGTTTTATTGCACGAACAATATAGCAACAGTCACAACTCAGCCGAGGCAACCCTTGGAAAAAATACTCGGGAAACAAATGCGGTTCCCATTTCCTCGCTCCCTGTCATCGTTCATTTTTGCCTTCCACTTATTGGTCATTACGCGGTTTATCCATTTGACATAGAGCGGAATGTATACGTACAAACTTAGGGATCGACCTCTACTGTCGGCAACGAACGTCCCATATATGATTCCGTAAAGAGTCTCCAGGTCGTCGACAGGGCATGAGACTGGGCCTCCTGAATCACCCTAAAATACAATGAAGACGTGTGAATTTAGACATTACCTGGTCTACGTTCTGAAGGTTCCAGAAACTCTTTTGGCTATTAAGTTAATGCTAAGAGTTTGCAATGGTTCTGTCTTCAAAAGTTACAGCTAAAGACTATTCTAAGCTTTGCGTACTTTTTACTGTGATGCACAAATTTGATCTTCACTGTTTATGCATACAGTGGATGAATATCTGAATATGCATGACGTTAACTTGATTTGTGTTTTGCACAAAAGCACAATGCTACTTTGACGCACCTTGTGCGTGTCATGCATCACTGCATCACAACATAATACCCAAAGTATAGGCACTCAATGCGACGTGACATGGCACTACAAGGCCGAAATGGCTGCGCCAAAACGCATTAACGGAAAAACAATTCCATGATATAGGGCATAGACTTCCTAGATGGCCCCAAACCTGTCCAAATACTGGCCGGGGTAGGGTTGTGGGAGCTTTTCCGACCAGGAATCAGCAAAAACGGCCGAGTTCGGAAGCTGTGGACTGGAAGAAACAGCAGTCCTGCAGGGGAAATTTTGATTTGCAACATTTTAATGCTACAGTAACCATATCCTAAGACTCCATCCGCATTACGTCATCTCAGCACTAAAGTCATGTTTCAGAGCATTGGGCTTCAATGTACGCTCAATCTTACTGCAGAAATGAACCAGGCATTGATATGCAGATCTGATCCAGCGTGCAAATCATGTATCACAGAGAAAAATACAAGATTGAAAATGTCTTCGAAGGATAGAACTCTTGGAAAGCAAGGCATTGTTTCATATTTTTACTACATTCTGCTAAATCATATGTTACATTGTACTAGAAATTTTTGATCATACTCGACATAATAATTTTTCGAATAAAAAATTCTAGATTAAGCTTTCGTATAAATGATATTGACAACTGTTCTTTTTTTTGACAAGAATTTTTTCATGAAAAACACACTGAGGTAGAAGTTCCAGTGCCTTGCAAGGCATATCATCCAAAAAAGAGTATCAATCGCCATATGCGTATAGATACTATAACACCGTCTGTAGGAAGCACGTACATCTTTGATACTTTTTGGGAACAAAGATGTGAGCTCTAATGATATTTGAAACTTTGTAACTTAAAAATGATACAAGGTCAGATTGTCATATGACGAAACAAAACATTTGACATCAGCGGTTATTCCTATTAAATGCAATTTTCGACATTCATGTTACCTATTACGGTTATCTGCTGGCTACGTTTATGCAAATTTCAGTGTAAATAAGGCACAAGGGCAAGGATGACTACTTCAACATTACCTATGTTACTAAGAAGCAGCAAATGCTGCACAAAATGTATGATCTCAGAATTTACACTTCTGTTGTCTCCCTTCGCAAATTTTTACATGCTTCATTTACAGGATGCAAACCTCATATAAAATTTGCATGATCATTAGCTGGTCAAGCAAGGTAAACTCGTTTATTCCCGTCACTGATTGTAGTCCATAATTTCACAATTTCACAATTGGTTCATAATTGAAGGAAATATGATTTACCTTATAAGCACCTTTAAATTTGTGCTCGCTCGACGGACTATATGAGCTGCCGTCAACGTCAGACTCGTGAACTTTGCGAATGGTATCTGAATCCAGGTGAACTTTAGTCGCAAAGCATTTGGGTATATTCGAATACATGGTGGCATCTACTTAAAAAGATGTAATCGATGTTGTTACAAGATATAAGGAAGCTGTGTGCAACAGATTCCTGGCCAACAAATAACTGTCTTGAAGAGACTCCTGGGTAGTGCCGTCATACATGTAATTGATGGGGGAAGTTCTGCAGGAACCCCTTCCCCCCAGAAATCTTCAGCCATATGGCTATCCACTATGCGATCCCCCAGGATTTTTCAATACTATGGCTAGCCATATGCTAGTCATAAGGACTCCCATACTTTTGGTTGAAAAAATATTGAAAAATGTCAATTTTCTTGGCACTCCGCGCCATGAATACATTTTTTACAGTCTTTTTAGACAAAAATTACTATTTTTTAAACCGTTTTTCGGACGTTTTTTGATGAAAAAACCGATTTTTTTCCTCCAGAGACCCCTCTCCTTAAAATTTTTGGGAGTCGATGACCACCATTTACCCAAGGAAGAGTGTGAATATTCAGCAAGCCAAAAGATTTAGCCAAAGTGGCCGGAGAAGCTGGGGCATTGCCCATAAGTTTTCTCAAGACTAGTGACAAGAAGAGGGCCCTAGTTAGGGCCGTTGCATGCTAGCATTTTTACCTATAGCACTGATGTTTCTCCCAGTCCATAACTCCCAAACCAAGACATCTTAGTTGAGCTCCGTTTGGAATGGCCTAAATAGGTCGACTTTGACCGTGATGTGATCTACAGCACTATTCGTGAGTTCTTTCAACAGATAAACAGCAAATGTAGGATCTGACTATGGACTGAATATCGGGTTGAACTTACAATTCACAGCGCCATATCCACAAACCATGCACGGTCCCTTGTAGGTCCTTAACTTTTTCCAGGCCATGCACAATGGCCTAACATAATCATTGAACGGAATGGGTTTCTCGAACTTAATAATGGCTAGATCGTTGGTTTCAAAATCGTAATCCGGATGTAAAATGATTTGTTCCGCTTTTCGTAGTTTCATATGCGGAGAATGATATCGCAGATCGTGGACGCCGAAAATGAAGTTGTAGCTTTCCAAATTGATGCTGAAAATACAATTCACGCACGAAAATATTTACTAAGGCTCAACGTTGAAGCTCAGTTTCGTTCATATTTGACGTAAAGTGCGTCGCAGTCTCATTACAAGGTTCCAAAAAAACTTTTGTGAACAATGAATTATTCAAACTACCGAGAGCTAACGATGCTGGTATACCCAGATCTACATGTTAAACGTAGCAGAAAAATGATGATCACTTAGAGGATTCAACCCTCGACCTTCTGATTACGATGCAGACGCGCCATCAACTGCATAAACCGAGATATGAGTATGGTTCACCAAATGTGGTGGTCGTGCGTACATGGATGAACACAGTGTGTATACGGAAGCGTGCTGACTGCTACAGATTGTGTAATAAAAACGCAACAGCATTGGTGCAACCACACCAGCTAGTCCGAACAATCACCGCTATGTATCCCATCCGATGAATGCTTGGGTGGTTAGCAAAGTTGATAGCACATTCGCCTTGCAATCAGAAAATCGAGGCTGCAACGGCTTAACTGGGCATCATTTTTCAGCCGCCAACGGAAGGAGAACGATGTATTATACTCCATTCAACGTGAAATGATCGATGTAGTAAAGTCGCGGCTAAACTTTTATCCAAAATTATGGAAGGCTCGTTGACTCTATTCAATAAATATTTCTTTCACGATTCAGACTCCTTGATGATCACCCTTTTCAACCGTTTTAAAATTATCGGAATTGATTTCCTGATCTCTAGCAAGGCTGCGTTTGCCAAAATTCCGACCACTACATCGATCATCTCAAAACGAATGGAGTATAGTTGTGCATTTCTCCTATACAATCCACATAACTCTGCCTGCTCTCACCTCCACACACATGCTCCGGTCATATACATCGCCACTACTATCACATTTAACAAAACGCCCACGTTCCTGGGTTTTGCATGGTTAGTGGCGCGTTTGCCTCATAATCGGAAGGTCAAGGATTCAGTTCTCTCTCCAAGCATTATTTTTTGTTGCGCCAAATATTAGGATTCGAAATATGGCACAAGTCAAATAGCGCTTCCTCGGACTCTTTAAACCATACACTGATTTGTATGGGCCCTCACCTATGATCAAAATCGTATCTCCGCTTGAAGCAATGTGCCGCTGATATCGCCCAAACAGTACTGTCAGTTTTTCCACCGCTGACCAACGAGATGCCGCACAAATTCCAACTATGTTTCATAACTTGGCCCAACCAAGGCTGGGAATAAGGTGGTGCGAATGTGCCCCCTACGATGCGGTTAAACCTGGTTTGACCGATCGGCTTGAAGGCTTTGACTCCACAGCCCGAATATTTAGGTCCATGATCTAATGCTGTTGGAAGCCGCTTCGTTTCTTATAAATGGCGTAGCAGATAAAAGCAGAATAAAAAAAGGAATGGGAGTTATCGAAGAAAAATTCCTGAATCAGAAACTATTCCCGTAACCCATTCGGCCCTGCTGATTGGAACATATGGATGGATACGCCTAGGTCCTGGGTTCAGATCACGGGCTGTGGCACTCTTTCTGAAGTCATCATGATCTACAAAATCTATAACTTCTGATGCTGTCACCTGCAAGGAGGAATGTGCTCGAAGTGAACAGTATTGTGGGCATACATGAACATAGGGAGGGAGGGGATAAACCTTCCTAATAAAGACCCAGGACACCCTCTTGGCTAGAAAAAGATCGTCAAACATCCCTTAAACTTTTTTGAAGATGATGTTTAAGCATATTTTTTATGGGAAACAAGCTTGTGGAGTTTTTTTTTACCCCCCACCCACTTAGTCCGAGGACCCTTCACCCCTGGAAAATTCTTGTCGTGCATGTCTGATTGTAGGCAGATAGATGTGGTAAGTCAAAAACTCATGAGATTTGGTATCACGTTGCTGCATTCTAAAGTCACAAAAATTCAAAGTTGACTGTTGACAAAGTTGGAAGAACTGGATTGAGTTCCTAGACATACGATCTCACTTTCACCGTTCGAACACGTGAATTCAAAATAAAACGAACCGGGCAGTCTATATAAAGCTTGTATGTTTGTTGAAACGGTCTTCGACAAGAAACATGCTGTGCTTGATCTGCTCGTTGACACATAACTCGCAGACAAACATTGTTCTAATAATTTGCATATCATTACGCAATCGTACACGTAAACTTCATTTATCCTGGCGTATATATCTCTGATATGGAATCCATATAACATACGCACTTTGCACGGTTCATTTCCATTGTTGAAGGATAATTTATTGACATGAAGAATGGAAGATGCCTTAAAAATTTCTATAAAAAAATTCTGGCTATAAAAAGTGAGAATCCAAAGAAACCTCACATTGACCTCAAACACAAAATCTTGCTTCTGAGGTCGTACTACAATGACCAAGATTGGTGCTTCAAGTCACGGGATATGAAGTTCATGATGCCCAAGTTGTGTCGTCCAAACACGGCAGGTACTACAACTTACAATAAATGTTTACGAGGGAGTTGAATGCACAATGACGGTTTGCTGATATTTCTTCTGTATTTTTTTTCTAAGAACTTCAATCTGACATTTTCATCCTGCTCCCGTCTCAGAACATGGAGCTTCTTTCCAACGGCTTGTCAGTCAGGCAGCATGTTACCTCAAGAAAAATTAGGTGTGTTTCGGGGATTGGCTCCTAACTGCACAATCTACTGAGCTAAAGTCTTCGGAAGTCGATGCTAATCACTCATCCCAATCTGGAGGTCGGACTTCAATCACAGAGTGACTTTTTAGTCGAGGAAAAATATTTTCCTTCCACGCAACAAATTAGTTACTAATCGATAGGCCTTGTTGGGATCTATTCACAAATATGATTTAAAATTGGTTATCATGCATCACTTTTTACAGAATCATGTCAGGTTACAGACGATTAAAATTTGGTTGACTTCCAACATATTTTTTTCACCAATGTATAGTGCGAACACCGTACACCGTCCGCCGTCGGGCAGCACGTTCCTCATGGTTAGTGACTATAGTAAAATTAAGCACAATGTGGGGATATTGAATCCAGGACATCCGAGGCTAAACGAGCAACGGAAAAGAGGTGCAAACCCTGTGCAACAACTCGTGATTGGGTGGTTCTTCGAGTATGCCCAACTGGTGTTGATCAGGCTGTGTAAACTGGATATGCATAAGCAATTTGTGACACATCAGCCTTTTCAACAATGGCAGCATTGTGGGATATCGATGGATAAGTGATTTTTTCCAAGCTACATTTGGAAACAATTCTACTCATGGAAATAACGGATCAATGCATTTAAAATTATTATTGAGATACCTTTTGCGAGAAATGACGTAAATTGAGCACTAAGCGATAAATCCTATCACAACTTATCGATAGACATTTTTCTAGATTGTACATCCTTATTTTTGTCAGTTATAGGACTTTCGGGTTTGGATTCATTTAATCCGGACTGTCCTTACAGCTGGTGTATGGTCAAGACACCTTTCTTTCAAAGAAATATCTCTCTATCTCATTCGTAAGACCTCAGGTCACATATAGTATGATAATGTGCCGTATTTGAGTAAAAAGTCATCCGTAGTTAAAACTTACCATGTAGACTTGCAGGCAATAATAAAGAACATTTAGCGGTATATGCATGATTCTATTTTTTCGTGTTTCTGTACGTTCAATGTTTCGTTTAATCGATCACCAATGTCAATAGTAATAAATCGTTGAAGCAATTCAGTTTACTTTTCCCTTGTCAAACAAGCTTTTTTATTCGAATTAATCATTTAGAAAAACTTTTATCGATTATTTAATGAGAGCAGAATCAATTTATATTGCACATTTGTCCAACACACCTGAAAATTTCATGCATTGATTTCGTCTGTATAGCGGAAGCTCAACGACATTTGAAAATGTGGTCAGTTATCGAGAGAACGACAAAAAACATAATCATACATAAAATTTGTTCAAAATTTCGAAGTTTAATTATTTTTGCGACACATGAGTCCGTAATTCTTATCAATATGTGATACGTCCTTATCCAATGTGAATGTACCCGGTAGGTCACTAGTGTTCCTACTCGCCAGTGTAGCGTCTTTGTAGCAGTCTGTGCTGCAATCGTCGATGCATTGGGTCCATATTTTTTTATAAGTCGACAAACGTACAGTTGGGGCGGTCAATATTGGGGATTTATTAGCCTGAAAATTTCAAATCTATTGGCTAAAGGCGGATTTATATTTTTTACCGTAATTTCAAAATGTAGTCGTGTTGGCCAGGAGGAAGGCACTGTTCCTGTGAAAAAATTGCGCATGTGGGCATGGTGATCTAAGCGACAGGACTAAAAAGTCCCTTCCGACTTAATCACATATAGTGCAGGCCAATTCTAAAAACTTGAGGAGTATATTTCATAGGACCTATTTTGCGCTAAAATATTTTTGCATTAATTTGAGAGTTTTGGTGATTAATTAAATCCTGTAGTTTTTTGGAATTATCTTCTATCTTGAAAAAGCTCTGGTAAAACCATTAACCAGCCATTATTAGATTCAAAAATTGTATGATAGGAAAGCCGAGAAGATGGTTACCACTAAAACCTGGGCTTATGCTGTGGCTAAGGCCTGGGCTAAGGTGACGGTGGATTTCCGATATCTTACCCAAACTCCACAGGTTTCGGCTCCACATTTCATTGGTCGCAGAGTCAATCTTGGAAATGGATCTATAAAGTCTGACCATGGGCTTGACTAAATTGCAAGTCATGTCACATACATGCAATGGAGTTTTGGGGTCTGGTGAAGGGTTAGTGGGTATTTTAGGTGTTTAGTCATTGTTTTTTATGAAGTTTGATCTCGACTCACATTTCCACAGGTGGCCATATCATTGATGAACGTATACATACCGCCCCTCATCAACGTTGTGATGCAAAATACTTTATAACCAGCTTCTTTTTTGATTTTCACAATGACCAATTCATTGTGCAAACAATGCCTGTACATCAAAAGTTTGGCGTACGGTTTATGATCGGTCATTTCCAAGCAAAGCTTCTGGCAGTTTGCATTGTCATGCCTAGGAGAAGAAAATACTCCCACAAAGTTATACGATATGAGGTGACCAATATACTAACCAATCTTCATCTGAATTCGAAAAGTCGTAAGGTCTTGTCGGAAAGTATGGCGGTTTGGTTCGTTTGGGTCTCCAACGGAAGTCAGCCCTAGAAAAGCGTTATTGATAGAGTATACAGCATGACAGAAGATCTACTCATGGTCGAACCAGGGGTCATCTTCTTCATTGTAAGCCTGCATTCTACTTGTCAGAGCAAATAAGCTGAATAAGAAAATAAATAACATTAGTCTATATCGCCGTTATTCCAGCTTACTGAATGACTGATTGCTCAATCTATTTTGCAATGCTTTCTAATTTGAAAAATTAGAATCCCATAAATCCATTAGCAGTATTAACATGCTTTTCCGAAATATGATCAGAACAGACCAATACTGTTCCTTGTGAAGCGAATAATGATCAGTCGGCTCCGCATATCAGGTGTAGGCTATCTGCCATTGTATTTTACTCCTATGCAAAATTTACTGGAAATAATGTTCATTGAGAAGATTGGTTTTTTAACATCATTCACCTCCCTTCGGACTGTCGAATGCACCATAATTTGCTCCATGTCAATATTTTCATCAGAAAGCGTTCGGTCATAAAATATCATATAGAAGACAGTATCTTGGACGAACGTTTGGCTGTTAACAGACGTTTTCTGGATATTCGAAGGCGACATTTAAGAATTCGAAGACGAGGAGGGCGGGTCATCGTATGCGCCTTAAGATTTCTTGATCACGTTGCTCTCAGATCATTCTAATTGCACTAGGACACTGATTCGGTAAATGACAGTCTCACAACACAAATAAATATGTTGAACTCAATCACATGCTTATGGAGATTATCGAACAAGTTCATGATCAGATCAAGATTTGATTAGATATAGCACTTTCTTTCCACTCTAGATATTTACAAGCATTTGAAGCGAAACAGGCTCACATCTTCGAAATCGTTGAACAGACATTTCGTCTATGCGAATCTTTGAATTGCAAACTCACCACCTTCGAACGTCCTTAAAAATCCTCTGACATCGCCATGAAAAATTTACTTGAAAATTAAATTTCCCACTGAAAGAATATCCTAGTGCATTGTTAAATTAGCGTAAAAAAGTCACGGCTTTTCAAGAGTATGTTACTCATAAGATAATGAATCAACAACATACTTTCTACTTATAGTAGATTTGTTGTATGGTAACATACAACATTCTATCCGTAGGATTGATGTTTTAGCCAATCCACGAGTCCCGAACCCGGCCATTTTTGTTGAGCCCTGGTCGGGATGGTTACACCTACCCCGACATTGGCCAATGGTGCCCTTCAACAGATTGTGTGAGCATTATGACATGTGGAAATGGTGCAACATTGCTCCCAAACAGTATTAATTTCATAGGACATCATTAATGGAAAACTGATCATATCAATGTCGACATATCCCTGATGCTCTAGAATAATATGAGGCGTTGACGCTGCACGCTGTGTTATTTTTGTCAACTCACTTGCATGTGAATTGATTACATAGCAAATGCAATTATTTGAACTTGATTAATCTCACAATTTACATTTTGATAAGTGGCTGAATCGTTTGTGAATAAGTATGACCCATCTCGCAATGTCGTGACCACACATGCACAGCATAGAAGTTCTGCTGGCGGTCAGGCAAGACGGGGGTGGAATAGGAACCTTTGACGAAAAGAAAGAATGGTCTCCTAACATTTAGGCATATTCCTCAATCTGTATTAGTCAAATTCCTCAATCTGTATTAGTCAAATAGTAAAGCTATTTGCTTGGTCATCATTTTTTAAAGCTTTTATGTTTTTTCTTTGGGATCAAGTATGCCTTGTTTAGAGAAATTGCTAAAGTGCAGCACCATTTTTATTTTTATGACGACTTGCTCTTCTCTCTTTCTCATTTTTTGTTCATCATCTGCTCGATCTATGCTTGGGGCCAGGAATCTGCTGGAAATCAGCAAGAAGTGTTGAGAGCCAATCAAAATCAGCAGGGATCAAACTCCTTAAATCTCCACGTGTATGTATGGTCGTGACACAAAATACAGCGTATTCGTACCACGGATTGACCTTCAAGAAGAACAGATTATCCTTCAAACAATGCCTGAACATAAATAGTTTGGTGAACTACAGAAGGTTGGTCAGAAAAAAGAAATTTTAGAGCAATTCTTCTTGTCGTGCCTTGAAAAAAATTGCAGGCTCTGAAGTCGTTCCTGCCCAGCATTCTAGGATACTTGGTGACCCTGAAAAATCAAATAACTGTACGCCGGATTCATGCAGAATGCAGCGAAAAGACTGAACGAATTGATTCACCCGGATTATCCTCTCCATCATCAACGTAGTCTGAGCTGCCTCGAATTCGAGATTGTATCAGCGCAAACATTCCGCTGATTGGTAGCGCATGAAGTATAACTCTAAAAGTACACATTAGACCTGTTAGCTATATTCCAGTTTCCAAGACTGATGGGTGGTTTTCGGCCTTTCCATCCACAGCAAGAAATTTAGATTTTTTCTGCAGTATAAAGTTTTCCACTAGGTGAAAATTATGTATCAAACTGAAACCACTTTTTTGGTTTTCGCTGTGAATCATTTTAAATCGGATGGGATGTGATTAATAAATTTCGGATCATTTGTGACGTGGCATATTTTTTCGGCTCTGCTTGTTCGCTGCAAACATTTCTTCCTAAAATCGATCGATAGTTCTTCGATGAGCGTATAAGTACTGGATATTTTGTTATAAAGTTAATGCACGTTGAACTGACGATGGCGCACTTGAATAAAAAAACTAGGTTTTACCAAACACAAAATTTTTGAAAGTCGTTGGCTCTATACTGTAGAAGTAGCACCGAGACTCAATGCTGTCAGCAGTGGCATTTTATTTTTCGATCAGTGTTTTTTTTTGTGCCAAAACATGGTTTTTGGCACAAAAAAAATTTTGAGCGTTTGTGCCAATTGGCACAAAATTTTTGGCTGGTCAAACATAAAATTTCCTTGATTTTCAGACGTTTTAGGGGCTGAAAATGTCGAAATTTTTCGGCGCTTCGCGCCGAGTCAATGAATATAATAATTCCTATTCGTAGATTTGGCCTGAACGCGAACCATTTCTCTTCGAACAGTGTATTGGTATCGTTACAGCAAACTTTATGGGCTGTCCAGACTGGTGAGTAAAAAGAAATTCTGAATATTCCCTGTTCATTCAGTCAGATTCGGATTTTTAACCGAAATTCTTACTTTTTGTATTTGATTGATTCAAACAGAAAAATCGATATCGTTGATAATGGTACAATGTTTGGATCGAAAATTTACGCGATTTTCGACTTTATTTTTTCAAGTCTTTACATTGTTGTTAAATAACACAGATATTCGTAGTCGAAAATTGAATAAATTTGAACTTCCTGAACAATTCAAGACCTATTTAAATTTTATCAGAATTCTATTTCTTTTAGGATTTTCATGAACTATTTTGTTGCACAGTTTTTTCTTATCTCACTGACATCGTGGTGAGCTGAAAAATAGATTTGGGCACGATTTTTACAAAAAATTAATGCGTTAAACGTTAACTTTTCATCAAACTTTTGGCATAAAACTTTTCCGCAGTTTTCAGTTATGTTTCTAGTTAGAAAAAATTTTTTGTGCCATTGGCAAAAATTTTTTTAGCCTCTTGTGCCAATTGGCGCAAATGTCCGTGCACAAAAAAAAACGCTGTTCTCGATGCCAGACCTGCACCATACATGTAATCATACCTGTAATTGAAGCCCCCCCCCCCAACTTGGCCAACCATATACCCAACCTACCCAGTTTGGAAAAAATTGGCAAAAAAGTGTATGTTTTTGGCCTTTTTTGGAAAAAATTTCGACTTTTTTCGACTATACCTCCCCCAAAATTTCGGATTTACCACCTCCCCCCTCGCCAACTGGTCGGACCTCCTACAGGTAATGCCTGTAATTGGGGGGAACCCCTATTCCCAACTAGCTCGAAATATCTAAATCTCGGTACCCTCACCCCCAACTTGGTCAACCCTATACCACCCCCCCAAACTCGAAAAAATTAGCAAAGAAAGAAGTGGCTTTTTTGCAGCGTTTTTTGTGCACAATCGGATAAATTTTTTAAGTCGGTTCTCGGCCTTCAGGCTAATTATTGTATATGATTTGTTTGTTAAATTTGAGCATGAATTTTCTGTGACTTATGAGTAGACATTTATTTTTTCCTTTAAAAATTTCCTTAGGCTTAGGCTTAGGGTACAGCAGCTGTGCCTGTAGGGCGCAGCGCTGTTGAGACTCTTCCAAATGAAGTTGTTAGCTAAAATAGTATCAAGGTTTTTTTTGAAGGAATATAGTGTTTATACTTTCTGGTGAAATTGTGTAGTGGTAAACGCATTAAGTCCATAGGCTGGTGGACCAGGTTCGATTCTTGAAGTTGGTAGGATTTTTCCGTAGTGACAAAGACTATGTGAGATGTGTGCAGATTTTCTGCAAATGAGTTCCTGAATGCCATGAGCGCCTGGATTTTCGTACTGATCTGGATAGCTGGCATCTTGAGGAGTCCAAAAATGCCAGTTTGAACCATAATTTGGAAGGGAACCGACTTGTAAAAAAATTCCGCACGGACACTTGTGCCAATTGGCTGGCACAAGAGGCCAAAAAATTTTTTTTTTCCAGAAATATACTGAAAACTGCGCAAAAGTTTTAAAGTTTGAAAGGTTAACGTATAAAACTCATTATTTTTTTGGAAAAATTGTGCCCAACGTATTTTTCAGCTAAACCCTGTCAGTCAGATAAGAAAAAACTGTGCGAGAAAATAGTTCACAACGACTCTAAAAGAAATGGAATGCTGACAAAACTTAAATTACTCTAGAATTGTTCAGGATGTTCAAATTGATTCAATTTTTAACTACGAATATCTATAATATTTAACAACAATGTAAAGACTAGAGAAAATAAAGTCGAAAATTACCTAAATTTTCGGTCGAAATATTGTACCATTACCAACGTTATCGATTTTTCTACTTAAATCAACCAAACACAAAAAGTGAGAATTTCAGTTTAAATCCGAGTCTGACTGAAACGGAGAATATTCAGAATTTCTTTTCATTCATCAGTCATTGAGAGCCTATAAAGTTTGCTGCAACGATACTAATACATTGTTTGAAGAGAAATCGTTCGCGTTCGGGTCAAATATACGAATAGAAAATATTATATTGGTTGACTCGGCGCGGAGCGCCGAAAAGTTTTTTCATTTTCAGCCCCTAAAACGTCTAAAAATCAGGGAAATTTAATGTTTGACCAGTCAAAAATTTTGTGCCAGTTGGCACAAACGCTCAAAATTTTTTGTGCCATTCCAAATTTTTTTTCTGCCAAAAACCATGTTTTGGCACAAAAAACACTGTTTTTTGGCTCTTTTTTGGAGTATTCTCAAAAAATTTTCGACTTTTTGGGGTTTTTTCGACTCCAAAAAATTTTTGGAAGTTTTTTCGACCCCAAAATTTTGGAAATGTAGGGACCCCCGCCCCAAAATTTTGGGTTTACTCTCCCCCATACATGTAACGGAGCTCCGAGGTCTGGGAGGGGCGGTTGAAGCACTTTTTTGGGGCCGGGGGTCAGTAATTCCCAAAATTTTTGGGGGAGGGGTCCCTGAAGAAAAAAAATTCGATTTTTTCATGAAAAATGTCCGAAAAACGGTTCAAAAAGTAGTAATTTTTGTCTTAAAATGATAAAATATGTACTTATGGCGCCAAGCGCCGACAAAATTGACGGTTTTGACCATTTTTTGTTCAAAAATTGACATTTTTCAGTATTTTTCCGACCAAAAGTATGGGGGTCCCTAGGGCTACCATATGGCTAGCCATAGGATAGAAAAATCCTGGGGGGCGGTCGCCCAATTGCTAGCCATATGGTCGACGATTTCTGGGGGGGGGGGTTCCCATAGCACTTTCCCCCCATACATGTAACGGAGCTCCGAGGTCTGGGGGGGGGGGGGTTGGAGCACTTTTTTGGGGCCGGGGGTCAGTAATTCCCAAAATTTTGGGGGGAGGGGTCCCTGAAGGAAAAAAATTCGAGGTTTTCCATGAAAAATGTCCGAAAAAACGGTTTAAAAAGTAGTAATTTTTGTCTAAAAAATGATAAAATATGTACTTATGGCGCGAAGCGCCGAGAAAATTGACGTTTTTGACCATTTTTTGTTCAAAAATTAACATTTTTCATGGAAAAAATGACATTTTTCAGTATTTTTCAGACCAAAACTATGGGGCTCCCTAGGGCTACCATATGGCTAGCCATAGGATTGGAAAATCCTGGGGGGGGGGTCGCCCAATGGCTAGCCATATGGTCGACGATTTCTGGGGGGGTTCCCATAGCACTTCCCCCCCCCAATTACATGTATGCTCCCCCCCCAACTAATCGGACCTCTTACAGGTATGTCTGGCACTGTTCGTAAAGGTGTGGCATTAACCTAGCACTAAATCTGGCATAATGCTATGATTTTTGGCGTTATTTGAAAATGAAAGTTCTACCGGCTATAAGTCACTGTTTTTTTCCTGTATTGCCTTTTCCACAAGTAGGGAAAGGGGTCAAAAATTTATTTCCCTATTTTCGTCACCTACTTATACGTTTTTTCGCTTAAAAATGCTCATAGACGCTTCATATTTTTGGTCTTTTTCAAATCTTCTGGCGTTTTTAGAGCCATTAATTCATTGAAATTGTGGAAAAAATTGAAAGTTTCGAGTTTGAAGTCTAATTTACAAGCATTGTGGAACAAATTTTCCACAAAACTATTCAGGAGCATAATGATTTTTCATTAGATGATAAATTGACGTTTAACTCCTCTATGATGACAAGTGAGGTTTCAAAAGAGATTTTTTGACAATTGTTTTGGCTATTGACATTCTGGGACGCTGGAAAATCAATTTTCGGAACATATTTCAAGAATTGAATTCGAATTTTCTGTTCAAAATTCGTAATTTCTAGAATTTTATTATTTGAAAAATTTTAGAACCAGTAATTTATTTGTAAAATCTCATTAACTTGGTCGACATCTGAATTTTATACAGAATTTCGTCATGATGCCGCCATCTTGCTCAATGAGCGATCTGAGCTCCGTTGAAACCTAACTAGAAAATCGAATTAAATTAGCTATTAATTGACAATTTTTCAAAAAACAATAAAAGTCGTATCAATCTCGAGCTGTTTAACTAGCAACCAAAATTCAAGATTCAAGTGATTCGACCAAAAGTGAAATCTTTTAAGCTGCAATAACTTCTGACATTGCTCAACACTTGCACTCGAATCCACCGTCCTAAAGTATTTATTTATTTCTAGTACGTGCAGTTTGAATATGACGAAAATTTGGATCGCGAAAGTCAAACTTAGCAGCGGCCATTATAAACCGTATTTTCGACTATTAATCGGTTCAAATGTGAATCGATCGTCGCCGACTTGCTCTCTTGAATTGATCCCCGACGAAAACCCAAATTTGCTTGAATCGCATCGCACTAAAGGCCATTTAACGCACTTTTTAGCCAAACTACTAATAATTGGAGATTATTCGGACGAAAATTCGACGGAAACGTCGAAAAAGGAATGTTTGTTATTCGTTTGGCGATCTATAGCCACAAATTACGGTTTGTTAAACGACGACACGGTGAAAATTCGACGACTGGACGACGCGCCGCGACTGCCCAAAATATTTCTGCGAGTTTTGAACGATAAAGTCGCCGAACAATTGATCGACGATTTAAAAAATTCTGATCAAAGCTTCATTTGTAACGAAAATGATTATTTATGGTTTAAAGTCGGATTGAATAGAAAAATTAGAATATGGCGGTGTCACCCCGTTTCTAATGGACTAATGGATTCTAAATCGAATGTCGTTATTAGTAGAATGAAATTTTTATGGTCGGAAATATGCGCCAATTACGAGTGCATTAGTTTCACGAGTCGATTATTTTTGTGGATATTTCGACTGATTCTGTGCCAAAAACTGAATATTAATCGGATTTCCCCTCATAAGCAATTAGAAACAAGAATTTGGAATCAATTTTGCCTGTGTACGTTGAATTCTTGCGAAATTTGCGTAAATTTATACACTTTAAAAAAATACGATCTCAAAAATGATCATTTGTTTGTAGTTTTATACAAAAATAATGTCCGAGAAACCGTGGCACGTATAGTTAAGTGCAAGCTAATTAAATACTGTTCCGATAACTGTAGATTGCGAACATATGCTGTTCAAAATTCGGCTTTTGTCTCGCCGGTATTATATTTCAACTGTAACCATTCTAAATTCCTCCAATTCGGAGACCCAATACCCGAATATGGCATTAGGTAATATTGAATACTTAAATTTTTCTAACGTCTTCCTCTAGCATTTCCTGTTTAGATTCGCTGATGAGGCCAAAATTTCAATAATTATTTCTCCGAATTATGAACAAGATCATGATCCAACTGAAATATTAAATGAATATTTCAAAACGCCGCAGTAAAAATTTTAACAACCTTTATATCTTTCGAAAACTTAAAATTTTCTTTAAATGTAGGCTGCTCAAAGTCAATGACGTCTTCCGCGTTACGAGACCTAGATTGCGTCAAGACTGTCGTCTAGAAAAATTGTAAGCAACCAACGGCAAAGATAAAAAACTAATATTTTGGGATAAAGTATTCTGAAAATCATCATTTTTCATCCAAAATGAGCCATTTATAAATTTTTTTGGCTAAAATATTCGTATTTTCAATGTTTTTTCAGGTTCGTATATTTCAAGGTTGTCGAACTTTCGAGCAGAAAAAGGAATTATGTAAATTCGCACATGTCCGACGTAGCGCTCCAAGCTTGTTCTTCGCATTATTACGTCGATCAAAAGCACACAACTTTAAAGCAAGTCAGTTTAGTTTTGTCGAGAAGTGAAAATTTCTCATTTTAGATTTTTTATAGATCAGCAATGTTCATTCTACGGTTATGCGCGAATGGCCGTTCGAAGAACCGGATTTTAACGTTCTTAGGAAGCAGTTAAATTCGATTAATTCTTTAATTAAGCCTATGCTGCACATCCGGTCAACGTGAGCAACGCTTATTGACTAGAAAGTTTGACCTAAAATTAAATATGAGGGTTTTGGGGATATTAACCCCCAGTAAATTTTGATTGGTCCTCAGTAGATTGTTGCTGACATGCAACATATTTGATCCCCCCGGCATTGATCAAGAAGATGATGAAGGAAAATCAGAAAAATGGAAGAGAAGTCATAAGAATGAGAATGAGGCTGTAGTTTAACTTCCAAAGGAGGAGTGACATGAAAATGTTCGAAAGTGCTGACCGAACGAATAGTTTCACATATTTAACTAACATATACTGAAGAATAATATGCTGCTCAGTTACTAGGAGACCTTCCTTTTTGTTATCAAGAAATAAAAAAGTTTCTATCCCACTCCCTGTCTCGGCTAACCCCCAGCAGAATTTCCTTGCTGCACAAGTATGAATTAGTTTTAAAATTTTAGATGGAAAAACTGTTCTTCTTTAGTTATATGATTCAAAATGGTTTCTATTCATTCAGAATTTCGCCGATTCCTATTTTACTGAGCGGCCCAGAAGGTTGTGGAAAATCTACGATAGCTAAATATTTGGCCAAAATGAATTCCATGCATTTTTACGAAGTGAGTATATCCGAAATATAAATAATTTTTAGTACTATTCAGGCTTTTCTGCCGAAATTTGATTTTATTTAAATCACTCATTGTAAAGACTCTTTGAAAGAGATTCTAACTCACAAAAATATGATTTTTTATTGTCAAATTTTTCTTCTATGTGTAAATTTTGATAAGGTTGATTGCTACGATTTATGGTCTGAAATTGCCGGCACCTCCGAAGCTAAAATGAAGCACGCCTTCACGAAAGGTGAGCATTTATATTTTTGTAAAACATATTTCGCCCTTTTGAAAGCTTATTTCCGCTGTTCTTTAGCATCCGAATACTCGCCTTGCCTTTTTTCCTTAAAAAATATTGAAATATTGGGCAAAGATGCTCAAGCCGAAGAATACGGTAAATCATCATGGTGTGTTGTAAATTTTTAATGTATTATTGTTCTGTTCGTTCTGCTAAGATCCTCGCGTAATATCGACGTTTTCGAATTGTCTGAAAAAATTGAATTTTCCGCAACACGAAAGTGTGGAAAATTCATCGGATGAGGTAGACGATAAAAAACGAAGAAGCTGCGTTCAAGTTGTCGCTTCTACAATAAACGAAGAAATATTACATCAAAATGTGTTCCGATCATTTCTCTATCATTTTAAAATTAATGTAAGTTAATTTTATATTTAGAAAATCGCTATACCAATTTTTCCAGTTGATATGTGGTTGAAAATTTAGTCTGAATGAATTCTACCTCCAAAATTAGGTCAATTGTGTCAAAAAATTCTGATTTCTCCTGTAGATGGAACGCGATTAGCGGATTTCTTGACATATTCCAAGTCTGTGCTTCGCATGGGACCTGAAATTTTCAAAAATATCAAGCCTTCCTTCTGTCTAAATTTCCTTATCGCGTGTAAGTCTCAACGCATTCCAATTTTTTGAAAACTCACTTTGCATTGCCCCAGATTCAAACTTGATTTAGCTATACGAAATCTTACAACTCTCAAGGTCATTTTGTTGGGAGAAAAATCGTCAAGGCAGTTACTTCAATTATAGACGCTTGATAATTGCGACCGATCAGCTTTTTTCAAAACCGTTTCGTCATCGGATCCAGTGTTAGACGTTTTATCGATCGATTTTGATAACTTAATCAAGCTGACAAACGTAAGGCGCAGGTATCTATGCCGATCAATATAGTCATTTTTCGTTCTTTTGTTTTCGTGAAATTTGTTCTTTTGAGTATTAAAATCTCTCAAGCATTTTGTAACGCACGTTTTGAGCTTCGAGAATATCTAGTAGCCTTCCCCAAAATTCAAATTTTGACATGTACAAACTGCAGAATTATATTCTATCGACGAATTTTGATTTCTCTCCTTTTTTTGTTTTAGGGTTTCACATTATCAGATGTCCATTATTTGTTAGCTTTAGCGAAAAATTTTGCTTTAACTAGATTCACGTCGGAATACGGGTAAGTCATAATTTATGTACAAAAATTTTTTTAAACAGCGTGTTTTTAGCGTTTTGAACGAAAATTTTCACGATTACGAAAAAATTTACGGGTATAAAGTCGGTCAGATCGATATAAATAGAGCTTTGAAAGAAATGAAAGCCGAATTTTTCTATGGCTTTAGGAACACCAAGTGTAAATTACAAGATTTCGCAAATGTAAACGAACATTTTAATGCCAACTATTTACAGATACCTGACGTAAAATGGGAAGATGTCGGTGGCTTGAACGACGCTAAAAAAGCCATAATCGAAACGATACAGTTAGCTGTAGATTACCCGACGGTTTTTGCCTATGGATTGAGGAGATCGGGTAATTCGTACTGATAAAAAAAGTTATTTTCGAAAGTTTGTAGAGACCATTAATTGGAAATTTTCAAGCGTTCTTTTTAATTTTGGCGGAATATTTAACGCACACAATCTATCGAAAATGTTATCTTTCGTTTCCAATGTGAAAGCTTCGATGTGGTTATATTTCTCTCACATCGAAGCAGAATCTGGTGAGATCTCGTATCAATATTCAATTTTGCCATGAAGTAAAGCGAGATTTTCTTAAAACTAGATAACCTTGAGTTTTGGTTTTATCATTCCGACTGAGGAAGAGAAAAAATGTAGCAAGGGGCCGTTTGTACTTAATGGATTTTTTGTATAAATTCCTAGCTTTCTAAATGCTGATTTCCATGTCTTTATATCACCAGCTTCCCTTTATAACCTATGAATCGTTGTATCTTTGCCGGTAATCATACAATATTAACCCATAATTTAAATTTCTCGAAACATATAAGAAAAGTGAAATGCGAGTATTATTCCCTACTTATAAGATTGTCTCCTAAACCATATACGTCACATGGGACTGAAAATTTTTCGATACTAATCTTTAACATTTATGGAGTGGACGAATTCTATGGTTAAAGCGATTTTGACACTAGTCCCTTTCGTGTTTCATTTGCAAGCATTTCATGAGAAACGGACTGCGGTTCCATATATCTTGTAAAACTTAAGGGTTCAGTTGTTTTAAATATTTGAAAAAAATTCTGTTTCTTTCTTTCTTTCTTTCTTTCTTTCTTTCTTCTTTCTTTCTTTCTTTTTTTATTTCTACAGGGATTCTTCCGGAAGCTTTCTTAATCCGTGTTTCCAGACTCGAAACTATCATATTTTTTATTTTTATTGTCGTTTTTAGGCATTTTATTGTACGGCCCTCCTGGATGTGGAAAGACGCTTTTGGCCAAAGCTGTAGCGAATGAATGTAACTTAAATTTCATAAGGTATGTTTCGTCGCAAGTTGTGGGCCTCTGCATGAGTTGTACTGAGTCATGAATTAGGTTGTGTGCAATGATTTTAAAAAGTGCAGTAATTTATTTTTCCCACATTATGTCGAAATTTTTCGCCCAAAAAAGCATTTCGCCCAATGATAATTTTGCATCTCTTTGAAAGTTTGGAGTGAAATTTTTGAATTCTTGTTCTATTTCAGGTTGAGTAGAATTTTTGAGTCTTCGTGACGAATTTATTCATTTATACGCTTTAGAATGCTAAATTTGTGCCTCTTGACAAGTTTACGATGCGGGTTAATTATCTTCTGTTCAATATCAAGATAGAAGTTAACGAGAATGATTCTGAGTTTTTATGACGAAGCAAGCAACTATTTTATTTAGTGCTTTATATTACAAATTTTTCTTCCAAATTGTTAATTCGTATCCTTCAACAAGTTTACAATACACATTATAAATTCTATTCGATAACGACATGATCTATTGATTAATAACTTGTCCTTTCTTTCTTTTCTTTTTTTCACTTTTTACATTTTTTAGCGTTAAAGGTCCCGAACTTTTGAACATGTACGTCGGCCAATCGGAACAGAACGTCCGTGAACTGTTCACTAAAGCGCGCCGATGCAGCCCGTGCGTTATATTTTTCGACGAAATCGACGCTCTGGCTCCAAGTAGAGGTCGTTCCGGTGATTCCGGCGGCGTCATGGATAGGTGAGCGTGCGTTGACTAGTATATCGTTCGGTTGTTATTTTGCACGGATTCCGAGAAGGCTACTTGATTTTTTCGTCTGAAAAACGATTGGAAGACAAGAAAAATTATGTGAAATTCCTCGTGAAAATAATAATTCGTAAATCTAGTTTGTATCGCCACATTCAAGATGTCGACGAAAAAATTACGTTAAAATCGCATACGCCATCTCAGGGTTTTACACTCGATGAATCAAGCTTCAACTTGATTTAAAGAAAGGAGATCATCTTTATTCCAAAAAAATTAATTAAGATGAGCGAACATTCATCTCGATGAAATACTTCGGTGCGAACCAATCAGAAGCTTTCCTCCACCTCTGATATCTTATAGATATCGATCATTTCATGACCGATTTCCGAATCAGGAACAGAGGGAGGCGCCGCTTGATTTTACGGTAGGATGTTTCAATGCGGGGATTCATCTACCTCAGGCGTGCAGTATAGGATAGGACCTCCTGTTTTTGGATGAAAAAAAGCTCAAAATGTTAATTTTCTATAGAAAATAGTTACTTTCGACCAAAAATTGATGTCAAATGTCAACTTTTTTGGCAGTTCGCGTCAGGAATCAAAATTTGTACGCCTTTTTGGACCAAAAGACCCTTTTAAACTTTTGACTTTTGATGAAAAAATTGCAAACTTTTTTGCTGAGAAAGAACCCAGAAAAGAAAGATTCGATGTAATTCCGACATCTTTATCCAATTTTCCATCCTAAATAAAGAAACAGAGAAAATAAAAGGAAATACGAGTAAAGTGCTTGTTTGGGTGATCATGGTATCGGATGGGAAACCCGGAATCGGACTCGATCGGTAAAAAACTGGGCTATTATCTCCAGAGTCCCACATGGTTTGGTTCGAAATGCATAAAACGTGGATAATCTAAGTATGAGTTTCAGTCAGTATCTGCACTTTAACTCAAAAATTGTTGGAGTCGGCCGTATCTGAATTGTACCCTGGACGTGGTTCGGTTTGCCCTCAAAAAACGCTTTTTCAATATCGTTTTCCTCAATTTTTTAGACTTGTTTCTCAATTATTAGCCGAAATGGACGGTGTCCATTCGTCCAACGACGTTTTCGTCATCGGCGCTACGAATCGCGTCGATTTGGTCGACAAATCCCTGTTGCGGCCCGGTCGTTTCGACCAAACGATTTTAGTCGACGCCGCCGTGGACGCCAGTTCGCGTTTCAACATTTTGTCTGCCGTTACGCGCCGGTTACCCTTATCTTCGAACGTCGATTTGGTAAGATTGACCGCTCAATGCCCGCCCCGTATGACCGGCGCCGATTTTTATTGGTTGGCTAGGCAGGCGGCGATGAACGCGGCGTCGCGATTGGTCAAAAGTTTGAGCGTTGAAAACCATGTTGACGGGGATAATGAAAATGGCGAACATGATTTAGAAACTAGGGTCGAAAATCCAGACTTTTTGACGGCTTTAGCGTCCATCAGTGAATCCACTAATGGCCACGAAGTTGGTTCATGATAACCCGCACGTAACTGGGGGAAAAATTTATGCGCAGGAAACCTCACTCTTTGGGATGAAACAATGCCAGTTATTTTGGCAGAAAATGTCGATTCTTGACCAAAAAATGCTGGAAAAGGTCAATTTTTGTCTTTTCGAGCCACAGATACAAATTGGATAAACCACAAATGCTATATTTTTAACGCAATTTTTGCCACTTTTGAGACAAAAATTTAGACTTTTGTATCCTACATTATTTGGAAACTTGTACCCGTCAGTGACCACGCTCCCAGACATATGGAGCTCCCTTTTTCCTATGTATGAAAAATATTTGAATTGTTAACTTAATATGTTTGTTTTTATGTCAAAGTTTTTATTATGAATTTTTCAAGTAAATTTCCCTTTCGAAGCATAAAAAATTTTTCGATTCTACGATTCCAGTAATTTTTGTTGAATTCGAGGTTGAGGAAACACATAGGATGTCATACTTTAGGGTAAAAATCAAAGTTACGTGAAATTTGGAAGTTGCATTTTTCAAATCTATTCTTGTAATTCCAACGTTTTGGAGCATTTCCCAGTTTTTTCGATTCAACAAATTAGTTTGCATTTCGATATGTCAGATATTCAATTCTGGCTACATGTAGAATTATGTGTGAAAATTCTTCACAGTAATGTGATCATAGTTTTGGTCGATAACATTGAACCTGAATCATTCCGAGGCAATCGTGTCAATTTTAACGAAAAACGGAAACGTACACAGCTGGATACCTGTGTGTCTCAGTGTTATGTGCTAAACATAGTGAACTATCACGAGACAAAACGCTAGCTCAATTTAACTGGTTCATTTCCTCAAGAATTCAATTCATGATACGCACTTCATTTAATCTGAACTTCGGAACGCAACGAAATCCGAAATCTAGATCATAAATTTGCTTCGTATGGCTATATCTTGTATTCTCATGTTGTTTTTCCTGATTTTGCTACCTTTATGCATTCAAAATGGGGAACAAAATGTCCGTTAATGCTTTGCGTATTTATTATTTGCATGATATTTACTAAGCATTTCTCACTCAGAGAAAGCTGTCGAGGATTGTCGCTGCGTTCGACAAGTTTCCAGCCTTATACAGGGTGACCCAAAAAAAGGCGACCGGTGCTGACTCTCATAGTTTTCAAATGGGTGAAGCTTTTTTAATGCGGTTTTCTGTCTCGATGGATGAAAACATCTGGCACAAAAACTGCTAAGTTTCAGCCGTATTTTTCAAATATTGACCGACTAGAATCAAAAATGCTAAACGTCGGTTTTTTTGCAAATTAATTTTGAAAAATTGACAAAATCAACATGTTTTACAACAGAAAAGTACAATAGATCCAATCTTGAGAAGCATATAACAGCTGGAAACTACAAGAGCGCCTTAGTGTGTCCTTCTTTCCGTTTCACCAATAATTTTAATCGTTTTTTCGGTCTGGTTAATAAAAGAATTGATTTTGTTCTGATTATGCCTTTTTTCCAATTTCAAAACAAAAGCTCTCGATTTTAGCGAAATTTCGCCCCGTATTGAAAGAAGAAGTTGATGACTTCAAATTACGTGTAACTTACAAATCTGGGTGATTTTTGGAGTATTACTGTGTGTAAACAGCTTTACAAAACTTTTTTCACAACAGGACATTTTAATTTGAATTCACATTTTTTACTTTTTGAAAAATGATCACTTTTACTAAATTCCTGTTTGTACAGTAACCATAAAAGCTAGGAGCATAAAATTTGACCTTAATAGCAGAGATAAACAGGGCATTCTAATGCAGCAATCCGCGTTAAAAAATTTTGATCTGTTTAAAATAAGTTATGGAAGTCAGCACCAGCCGCCTTTTTTTGGCTCACCCTGTATATGGTTCGGTAGGAGATATTGTAAAAATGTGAAATATTAACTCACTTTCCGCTTTCATTTTACAATCGTTTTGAAAAAAATATTGTGAGTGAGCTCAAAGTTTCACACAATTTTTGAGCGAAAAGTTCTCCAGTAGAGACATCGGTTTAACCCCTATTCAGCGAAACACACAACAGCAAGACTCAAAATAGCGATTCTCAAAACCGCGAAGTCTCAAAACAGCGATTGTCAATGCAGCGAAATCACAATACTGCGATTCTCAAAACAGCGAAGTCTCAGAACAGGTTCTCAAAATAGTGAATTTTCAAGAAAGTTATCTTTAGAATGGAAAAATGGTAATTGGGTGGAATAGACGTTTTGGCGCATGGCCTGTTTGGTCCTCCATTCCGATCTGGTGGATGCTGGTTGTCACACATTTTGGCACGAATCACCATATGCTTGACATTATGGCTCTATAGCATGTGTTTTCACGACATTACAGATTTTTATTTTGGTTTGTTTATTATTAACATATCTATAATCTGTTTTTTATAAAATGCTTCCAAATAGAAAAGTGACACAAATCAGTACAGCCGCCAAAATCATTTACATAAAGTTCTGTTTGTAAAATTTTTCACTCCAAAAATTGCTAAAGGTTAGGTCAGTACGCTCACAAATTTTCAGTCCTGCATGACATTTTGTTTTTCAGAAAATCGCAAAAATCTGAAATACTACTTGCTTTCCACTTTCATTATTTGGAAGCATTTTAAGAAAAACAGACTATACATGCATGTTTTTTGTTCCTTTTTTCCTTTATTGGCGCTCCCTTTTTTGTTCTTCTTATTCTGGGTCACTTTTTGTTCTTTTTGTTTAATTTTTTCAGGTTGTGTACTTTTTTTACCTACTTTTTATTAAATTATTTTACATTTCGTTTATTATTTGTTTTTTGTTTTGCCTTTAGTGCTTAATTATTTTATTCATTACATTTTATTTTCTTATTTCATTTTGTTTTATTTATTTCATTAATTTAATTTTTTTGCAGTGAAGCTCCATACCAAACAACTTTAATGGGAAATCCTTGCAATAATTTCGTGCTTTTGTTTTTTCAAACGTTTCGCAAAAATATTTTTCTGACAGATATTTTTTGTGATTTTGGAATGGTTCGTTCGTTCTATCTACCTCAACTGCAGCACAAAGGCATGTGAAACTTAAATGGTCAAATGTAAATAAAAATCGACTATTCCAACTAGCAAAAACGATTTTAATATACCTAATTTGGATATCTAATATAAAAATGAAGTGTTTGTTTACTCTTAATGCATAGAACTTTTTACTATTCGCTGTATTGAGATTCGCTCTTTTGTGAATCACTGTTTTGAGATTTCACTGTATTGAGACTTCGCTGTAATGAGAAACGCTGTTTTGAGTCTCGCTATTATGAATTTTGCTGTATTGGGACACGCCGAGGTATCGTGATGAAAAATTCTACAGTAACAGCATCACAGGTTTTGTAAATGTAGTTCCACAAATTTTCTCTGCTCTATGATGAAAACACCGTGTAGAAAGTCTGAACAATAGAATAAAAAATATGTTGCCTTAACCGTTCAACAAAAATATCGAGTATTTCATGAGCGCTCCATAGATTTTCACGGGTGAATAAATCATAAATTACATTTCTGAATAAGGGTTTCATCGCTACATCCTACACCTATGATTCCATTCCGTCTCAGATTTTTTAAACTTTATGTATGGTAGGTAATCAGGGAAAACCTTGATTCATTTTTTTTCTATACCAAAAATGAGATAGATTCACAGTTTAACGTCTACCACAACTATTTATATGTTTTGAGTCAATAGTATTTTTGACGAAATGTTGGAATGTCCAGAATGAAGATGTGATTTATGAAAGCTTCTGCGCAACACTAGATACCAATATGATCACATCTGTACAGATCAGATTCATTATAGCATTCAACTATCCTCGCTTGTTAACCTCGCAGTACCTCATTGAGTCGTTGAAATTTACCACTGCTACAGTTCCGCAGACTATACGCTAAGCCATCCTGTATCGTCGTATTTACTTTTCTTGGTGCATAGAACTTCCAAACAGAAATGGCAAAAAAGCTGCCATGCTCATTCTCCTTGTGCTTACATAGCATCATTCTCCACAATAACACTGCTCCATCTACCATATACAAAAACACACATGGTATTTTTCGCTTTTTGTACCCGACCATCGAAACGTCGTACAACCATGCAACTAAATTTTTTTTCAAAATTGATCCATTTTTACCCTTTTTAATAAAAATTAATGGAAAATAAGCCCCGAATTTCGAGAAGAAAATTACGAAAATCGAAAACGATCGATGAACAAGAAAAAGACGATCATCTTCTTGAGCCGCAGCCGACCAAATCGGCAAAAGAAGCGGTGGAAAAAGCCATGGAATTATTCAAAATTTGCGATCGCGAAGGCAAAGGTTTCATAAACAAAATCGATATGCACATGATAGGCCGCGAGATGCCTGATTTGACGAGCGAAATTTTAGATCAAGTTTTCGACAATTTGGATATGGATAAGAACGGTTATTTGACTATGGACGAGTTTATAACCGGTTTCGGTGAGTTTTGACGTGTTTTGGAATTTCAAAAGGCCAATTTTTGCGAATTACATATATTTGATCAAAAACGAGCGAGCATGCATGTCCAGGCGAATTTGACGTCTGCAAAATCTACCGTCTTACAAGACAATTCAGTTTTTCATTTTCTGATTTGAATTCGCACCATGTTCAAAGACGAGAAAATTTTCACATGTTGCTCCAGTTTTCATAATCCACAAAACGATGAAAAATTCACTTAAAGTGTTCAAAAAAATACATGTATTTTCATCATAAGGCAGAAATTCAAATTTTTTAATTTTTTTCATTATCTTGATCTAATGATCTGTTTTTTTATAAAATGTTTTTGAATTTAAAAATTACCAAAATTAGAACCGCCGTCAAGATCGTTAACTTCCAAGCTTTTAGTGTAGCATTTTTTTCTGAAGGAACTGCTTGATTAGTCGAGTATGTCCACACATTTCTAGTTCTTTCTATTGGCAGAAAATTGCAGGAATATGAAATCATTTACAAGCATTTCAAAAAAGCAAGCTATAGTGTAGTGTTACCGCAACACAGGGTAAAAAACTAACTGCGTAACACAATCAGAATTATAGAATTTTTTCAAAATTTAAATTTGGAATATCAAGAGTACTCATAGAATATGCTTACCGCGAAGTCCCAGAATTCTGTCTATCATGCCGTTTTTCACTCTTAAAAATGTGCTTCTGACGTTTCTCTTTTCTCTTTATTCACTGTAATTCATTGCAAATTTGTTCACATAGCCGTAAACTGCAGTAAGAAGAGCAAAACTCCAAAAATTTTCCAATTGTTGATTTTCAGGAACATTTTTGGGTTTGCAATTAAACTTATCCTCGGATGATCCTATCGAACCAGATCAAAATTTTAAAAAGGATGTTATCGCTGGCCCACAAAATCAATCTTTACCTACAATCGAAATAAATAACAATGAGAAAAATTATCCGATTGTTCAACCGGCGCAGGAATCGAGGGCGAAAAAATCATCAGAATTGATGATGGAGGCGAATATCGAACTCAAACCGTCGAATTTTCTTGACGAACGACGTCGACGAAAATCGGGTCAAACAGCGTCCACACCCATAGCGAACGTTGCGCCTAACAAAGACCCTGTCGCCGAAGAACAATTTTATCAACTGATGGAGCAGATTGGGGCAACAGATCTTTTACCTGAGTAATATACGGTTGAAACGCTTCCGGTGAAGATCACGATTTTTTAAACATGCACATTATACATTGAAGTGGTGGTTTGGAGCAGTGGGTTCTCACCATACATGCGCAGCATAGAAATTCTGCAGGGAGTCAGCCAGGACAGCTGCGGGATAGAAATGTTTCCTTGTTAACGAAAAGAACGGTCTTCTAACATCCAAGCAGCATACTCTTCGATATATATTAGTATAATATGTGAAACTATTTGCTTGGTCAGCTCTTTTTAAACTTTTGATGATACTTCTTTTGACTCTAGTATTTTGTGTTTAGGAAAAACGTGGAACTACAGCATCCTTTCCATATTTATGACGACTTTCTCTTCTCTTCGGCTTATTTTCATCCATCATCTTCTTGATCAGAGCTGGAGTGTCCAATCTGCTGGGGATCAGAAACAGGATCAGAACGAAAAAGAATCTGCTGGAAGTCTATCAAAATGTGCTAAGGGTTAATGTCCCCAACCCACCTTACGTGCATCTATAGCTTTCCCCCACTAAATGCTTGAGCCTACTGAGATGATGTCTCTGCAGGTTGAGCGAAACGCAGGGAATTAGACGTCAGATCTAGTATTGAAATCTATCTAAAACCGTGATTGAAAATAGTGTATCTTCATTTTTGATTCTATTAGTTTGGCTGAAATCGTTGAAATTTGGTTGACCTCACTCGAACTTTCATCCTGACAGCCAATGGAATTCGCGCCAAGAAAAAGATTATGCAAATCTAGTGTATTTTTTACGATTCCGTTGCAAAATCTGAGCGTTTTCCTTCATTAGGCAGCGGCCTGCACATTTCGAGATACACGAGGAATAATATCCAGGGGGAGTAATACAATTACTCTATTTTTCACTGAAGAAATTTCTCTCTCTCTCTCTCTCTCTCTCTCTATGACGCTCGATCAACTCTACAAATATTACATATTTTTTCCTAGCCAATCGACCACAAAAGCTTTATGGCTTAAATTACATAAAGACGAGCCGAATTTAGTACCGTATTTTGAATCATTTTTGCACAGCGTTTCGAGGCAGCTGAAACAATCACATCAAGACGTTAATGCTTTGGAAAACGCCATGCAATCGTGAGTACATTTGTTCTAACATAATGTACTTTACTTGCCTTACTACCTTCCCTTTCCCTTCCCTTCCCTTCCCTTCCCTTCCCTTCCCTTCCCTTCCCTTCCCTTCCCTTCCTTCCCTTCCCTTCCCTTCCCTTCCCTTCCCTTCCCTTCCCTTCCCTTCCCTTCCCTTCCCTTCCCTTCCCTTCCTTCCCTTCCCTTCCCTTCCCTTCCCTTCCCTTCCCTTCCCTTCCCTTCCCTTCCCTTCCCTTCCCTTCCCTTCCCTTCCCTTCCCTTCCCTTCCCTTCCCTTCCCTTCCCTTCCCTTCCCTTCCCTTCCCTTCCCTTCCCTTCCCTTCCCTTCCCTTCCCTTCCCTTCCCTTCCCTTCCCTTCCCTTCCCTTCCCTTCCCTTCCCTTCCCTTCCCTTCCTTCCCTTCCCTTCCCTTCCCTTCCCTTCCCTTCCCTTCCCTTCCCTTCCCTTCCCTTCCCTTCCCTTCCCTTCCCTTCCCTTCCCTTCCCTTCCCTTCCCTTCCCTTCCCTTCCCTTCCCTTCCCTTCCCTTCCCTTCCCCTTCCCTTCCCTTCCCTTCCCTTCCCTTCCCTTCCCTTCCCTTCCCTTCCCTTCCCTTCCCTTCCCTTCCCTTCCCTTCCCTTCCCTTCCCTTCCCTTCCCTTCCCCTTCCCTTCCCTTCCCTTCCCTTTTTCTTTTCTTCTGTTTAGTTTTTACGATTGCTTATCATTTTCTGTATACTTTTTTCACTTAATTTCTTAATGAACCCTAATACACCCACGTTTAGCCCTACCCATGGCGAATATATGACAGAAAAAGCAACAGCTTTATCATGGGTATAAACATAACAGGAAGCACAAAAGCATCGAGATTAAATTTTATCTTTTTTCTCTATTGCCTTCAAGCTTTATGTTTACTTCATTTGCATACATTTTCGTCTTCTAAAACGGTACACTTCTAGAACCATATCTCTTCATGTGCATCCTCCAAAAAGTGGAGTCTACGATTTGTTTTGTACGTGCAGTATTCTAGGAGAAATAGCGCCCATAATTCCGAAATTAAGCGCCTTTACGACGAAATGGAGCTACAATTACGTACGGAGAGGCAGCGCGTTTTGCAGGAGGAGGAGCTGAAACTGCAAAAACTGAAAGACGACATGAACCGAGAGTTGTCGAGAAAGGATTCTTTAATGAGAGAAACGTTGTTTAAATATCAAATGGTAATTATTGAACAGAAGTTTTCTTTGGGGGGGTTGTTTCATTTAGCCGTTTTTTTTACTTTTCAACTATCCAGGGCTCAATGTTTAGCAATAGTACTCCAACAGTTATTGTCATTCTTAAAGTATCTTGTGAAATCGGAATACTCAAGTTTTGTTCTATCTACACTTTAACTTCTCGTTTTAAATTTTCGTGTTTATAGCTAGCTACAGTTTAGCACGAACCACGTGCATTCACGTCGAGTTTAGCCTCGTATTATGTCTTGAGAATTATGCCAGTAATCTGACTATATTTAAGCTTGCGCAAATGCTTACCACCAATAAAAATTCAACCGACTGAACGATATTTGAGCGATAACTATCAATTATGATTATTTAAGCAAAAGTGTTGTTTTATGCAGAATTCGCAGTTTTCTAAAATTTTCAAAACTTCATTGATTCAGATTTCTTAAACTAATGAAAATCGAATCTTCGAAGTCAATGATTTTACCCAATTATTTCATTACCATTATTAGCAATCTGGCAAGATATGATCAACCCACGAAAATAAGTGGTTCTTTCTTAGAGTTATACCAACCGGTCTGTGAATTTCGAACGTGCATAAAATTTTGATGCAAGCTATTACAGTTTTCTTCATAAAATGCTTGTAGAAAACTGATAAAAATTAGTAATCATTTATGATAGAGCATATGGTTTGGCATAAAATCGGATAAGTGTGAAATAATACCTGCTTTCCAGTTTTATTATTTCTGGACATTTCAAGAAAAACAGGCAATAGAGTAATTTTTCTAGACGTAAAAGTTAGAACCTTGATTTTACGCTGCTTACTGTAAGCTTTGCACTTTCTGGCATACCCTGTATGGTTGAGTTATATGCTGTATTTCACACCGGCTGAAAACACCACAAAATCTAGCATCATGAAACACTTCATGGCTAAATGTCATGAAACTGCCCGTGTAGATTAGCTAAAATGAAGAAACATTCGTTTCTTTCCAGAGAATGGTTTTTGATTGCAGTGTGTTTAGAATGCCGTAAGGTTGATTACAGGCTACCTGCTGGGAGTTTGCCAGCTCGGGGGATAGACTAGAATTTTTTACAGTAAGCACGAAATTATGCATGCCTCATCTATTCACTTTTTTAGCGATAAATCGAGATGAATCTTTATTGACATCTGGTTACAGATATACTATCTTCATAAGTTTTTATTTTCCATTTATTACCTGATATCCTTCTGTTCGTTATATTTTTACGAGATACGAGCAATTGCGAGTTGTATATCTTTTATAGACGGAATCCCAGCTGGATGAGATCAAGAAATTCCGTGAATTAACCGAATTGGAGAAAGAAAGACTGGAAAAAGTATGGCTGGTTTCAAAAAATAATGTTCGTCGTCATAGAAAGGATGCTTTCATTTTTGTCCACTCGACCAGACTCAGTTTTACACAGAAAAAATTTTTTGCAGCTTATCAGGAAGATTTCTTCAATTCTAGATTTTTTGTTGTTCTCCTTTCTCAACCTGATTAGCGATGTATAGTTATCTTTTCTGGAACTAGTTTTTTGAAAACTCCTTAAAATTTGTATCTCTATCAATTTTTAAAGCAATAATCCATGTGTATATTGACTGTAACCGCAGCTGTTCAGAAAGTGAATTTTTCAATCTTACGATATATAACAGCCATTGTGGAAACTATTTTCTTCTGTTCTCCATTCTGGAGGAGATGATCGAATATCTAAAACAGCTTAGCTACTAAATATACAGGATATTCTTTGGAGAATAAGCTCACTATAATAATCTATTTTTAGAATCTGAGCATTTGAACGAAGCATAGCATTGTACGAAGAAATCATAACGACTAGCGCGCAGTTTCAACAGTATTTTCTATGAACCACAAATGAGGCGCATGGCCTGTTTACTATAGCGTCCCTTTCCTAATTTCGTATGTAAATCCAAAGTTATAACCGTCCACAGAAAAATCCCTGAATGTTGTGAAAGTTTACACATGAAAATTGCTTGGGCCAAACAGTAAATTCTCATTGTAGTAGACGTTCAATTTTTTTATTGAAAAACCTGTTGAGTCTTCCGTTTTGAAATATAGCTTCAGTTTTCAGTTTCTTTTGTCGATCTTCCTGATCCTGATCTTGATCCAAAATTGTGCAATTTTTGGTCAGTTATTTAAAAAACAAGGCTATAAATTTACTGAATATTATACTATCCTGTGCAATTCATCTAATGAATTTATGATTTTTATGCATTGGATTCCGGATTACTACACTAATCCTTATTCCAGATGCAGGTCGCTTCTAGACTAGGTTTTTCAAAAAGCCTGTAGTAGTTCAGTGAGTCGAGCTAGTGTTAGAGTTTTTCGTCAGATAAGTTATCTTTAGCGATACGTTACCTTTAATTCTATGATTTGTCAAAAACCATTCACGAAAAATTACCAAAATGAGAGGTTTTGCATCGAGCTCAACCAAAAATACGTGAATTTCGAAAATGCCTAAAATTTTTACATGAGATACAAGGACAATATTTCTACCGAGCGTAGAAGACCACAATCTCAGATTTGCTCTCTGATTACTGTAAGGTAGATATTTTTCCTAACCAGCCTTGTTTCCACACGCTTTGTATAAATTTTATGCAAATTTTCCCCCTCTCTCGCCTCGCTCAGGAAAAAGAAGAATACGAAATGGCCAAAGGCAAACTGGAATACGAACTCGAATCGGCCAAACGCATGCTAGACGAACAACGTAGCCAATTGGACGTGCTAAAGCGGCAAACTATGAGCGATAGTCAAGAAAAAGCTAGGGTCGTATCCAAGCTCAGACACAATATAGTTACGGAGAGGGAAGAATTGATCAAAGAATTGGATTCATTAAGGTACGGCGAGGTGCTGCATAGGAGACTAGTAGGCCAAGATCCTTCCTTTCTCTTCCAGAAACGCCAATAAGAAGCTGCGCGACGAAAGTGACGCTATCAAAGTAAGCCAAAATAAATCTAGCAGGTCCACAGGCTGGTTTCTCAAATTTGTGGTCAAGTCTAACCATATTAGTTGACAGAGCAAAGTGAAAGTCAGCAGTCCACTTTTTAATATTTGTAGAGAAAACAACAACATTTATCATCGTGAGATGCTTGTAGGGTTAGAATTCTTCTACGAAAGGTATGACCTGTTATTTGACCCTACCCAAAAAGTGAATTTTTCAGTCAAGCAGGAATCTCTGTTTTCCAAGACGAAATAATTTAGGTATTAGTGGCTTTTTCTCGTTGGTGTCTAAAAAAATTTATCTCAATTTTCGGCCGAGTGGGGTGTAGTGAATTGCCCTAGATTTATTTTGCTGCTTATGTAATGGATTTCATTTCTTTTTTACTTTCAGATGAATAAATCGCCTCGTTCCAGTTTTCTAGAGCATAGTCCTCAAACGTCCAAACGTGGATCTATAATCGGCAATTATTTGTTCACGAACGATCCAAATCCTGAAATAACGTATTAAATGATCATTTTTTCAAAAAATACATTAAAATTTTTTATGTAAGCCAAACGAATTTTTGCAGCTCTTTGACCAGTCCCGAAGCCAGCCACGAGGCTGAAGTCGACGATTCTTACTACCACGAAAAGGCGCAGACCAGCGCTAGTCAGGCCAGACGCCTCCTAAAATCCATTCAGGAACATGTGCCGGTTCCGGTGGATAATTCTTTGCACAAAGAATTAGAGATGGCGACGTAAGAAGCAACTAGAACTTTCCGCATTTAACTACTACAAACTTTTTGATATGGTCTGCCAATAAACTGCACAAATTAAATTTGACGTCAGCAAGCCTCATCGAACTGTATTCTATGGGAAAAGAGAAGAGCCACGTGGAAAAATTCGTTATCATTTGAAAAAATTGTACGTTCGAATTTGATTTTTGACTATTTCTCAAGAGCACCGGAATTTTTCCCAGATTATTCGGAAAAAAATTAAGACGATTATTCTGTCATCACTCTACACCTACTGGGGGACAATTTTTCTAAGAGCACGCACTTCTGACGTTTTTTAAGAAAAATAAAGCTTTTTGTGGAAAATCAATATGGCCGTCGGTTTTCATTCCCGCCCTTTTTTGTTGGACCCTGGTAAAAACTTATGGCTTCCTCCTTCAGCAAACCCTGACTTCAGAAGTGGAGTTCGAAAGGCATAAAAGAGGCGGAGCAAAGCTTGTGATTGGTTCTTTCTTTCCAGATTTTTTCTTTTTTCTTTCTTTCTTTTCTGTTCTTTCCAGAAAATTTTAATCAAGCTGATTGACCACCATCTTGATTTTTTTTTAATATGGCGTCGTGATTTTTTAATGATGACATCTTAATTTTTTACATGGCATCTTGATTTTTTTTCAAGATTATCTTGCAAAAATTTCGATCACTCGAAAAAAGTTTAACATCGAAAAACTCTTACAATCTCGATATTTAAGATGCATCTTGATAGAATGTTGAATGTCACATTAAAAGCCAAGAATTTTTTCGATTGAAAACAATTTTTTCAAGTTGGCTTTCTCGTATTTCGTATCGTTTTATATGATTTTGCTTATTGCTGACGTCGAATCATCTTTCGCTCATACAATTATTTGCGAGCTTCATTTCTTTCTCTAAATTTTCTTGCAGGAACTGCCGAACGAAAAATGACGTCAGCAACGACCAGTACAAAGTTAGCATAACAATAGCAGATAGAGCATTCTTCAAAGATGATGCATGTTTCTTCTCGTTTCAGAGTAACAGCAATGGACCTGAAAGAATTTTCAAAGTTGTATGCGTCGGAGATTCTGGAGTGGGGAAAACCTGCTTCCTCCACAGATTTTGCCACAATAAATTTCGGCAGACGTTCAGTGCTACTATCGGTAGGAACTTACTCGCGTATTTCTTGAGTACAGCAGCCATGAATCGACCGGGATAGAAATTTCACTGGAAAACTTTCATGTTAATCTTGGATGTCCCAAGCATCGGCTCAGGATCTGGTGCCATTTTCACCGGTTCATCTGGTGCTATTTTCACACAGCCATACTAAAACCGTGAAATGCAGTAATTTGCACAGTAAACGTGAATTTTTCCCGGAAATTCGCAATTCAAAAGGTATATTTGCATGAAAATAGCATGCCATTTAAAACAAACTGCATGTTTGGAGTGCTTCATGATCAGGTTCAATTTGTCTTCTTATGTTTCAATTGATAAACCTAATTTAAGCTTCAGAATTCCCAACAAACGCTCTAGCACGGTTTTTACTGACCAGCAACTATTCAACTGGACACATGCAGATTTCCTGGCCGACTCACTAGCACTTCTGAGTTCATATTTATCCTGGTGTGACAGTAGTGTAGTCTTACTCTCCTGTATTTTTCAAAAAGACATTAATTTGAACCATATTTTTATGGTGATTCTACAACTGACCCTAAAATTCCGGCTATTTTCTGCTGTAATCGACTGATTGCCCTGACCTAAAATTTTGTCGTTCTCCAAAGGTCAAAAAAGTCGTTTCAAACTGATAATATCATACACAACGCAATTAATTTCCTAAAAACATCAGCTTATTAACATTTTCAGGATTAATTGACTGTACTCAAAATTGGTTAAAATCTTGTTTATTAGCAACTCTGCTTTGCGAACCATGGTCAAGAATTATATCTGTTAAAAAATGCTCAAGTTGGTGATATTTCGTTGCTCATTTCAGCATAAGTTGATTAATTTATAAATTTTGAAGAAAAAATGGAACAAATCAAATATTCAAAAAGATATTTGAAAGTTTTCACTCTAAAATCACATTACCGACTTTAACTGCGCCTTGTGAAGTTAAGGGCCTGTGAATGATATTTGAATTACTCGAATAAAAATTTTTTGTCTTTAGGAGTAGATTTTCAAGTAAAATCGCTCAACATCGACGGTCGAATCATCGCCCTACAATTGTGGGATACTGCTGGCCAAGAAAGGTTCGTGAATTTCGAGCCTATTCTCTGTGAAAAAGTAATTTTCGCCAATCTGCTTTCAGATTTCGAAGCATCACCAAGCAATATTTCCGTAAAGCGGACGGCGTTTTGCTCGTCTACGACGTGACATCGGAATTGTCGTTTTTGAATATGCGAAATTGGATGCAAAGCGTGAAAGTGAGTGCTAAGCCTTTCCCATGTACATCATTATTTTCATTGAAAGATTATACGGTACTTGACGTCCGCAGGACGCAGCAGGACAAGGAAAATCTCTTTTAGTATGCGATGTTTTTGTGAGTTGTTTTACAGTTTTAGGACTATTCCTCAATCTTATTGTACTTTCATTGTATTAGCCATGTTGGAACATTTATTCAGTGAATCTTCATGCTGTAGTTTATGATCTTATGGGGCAAAACTTACTGCACCTGGTTGTCATGCAAATTAAGTGAGCAAAAATATTTTACTGTCTTTTATGCATATCTTACTATATAAATGTCGTGCACACAATGAAAACTCAATCAAACAAACTTGATAGCTTTATTAGACGCTTATATGGTTTATGTGACCAAAGTCATAAAACTTGCACTTCTTACTGTTTTTTATTTTTCTGACACTTCTGTTTTCCTCTTATGAATTCTGAATTTTTCTGATCGTCTTCTGAAATCATTCAAAAAATGATGCATTGAAGACCGGATTATATTTCAAGTATGATTAATCAATCTTCATATCGTAAACACCTGAAAATTTACTAGTGTTAGATATAGAATGCGGAGAACTTGGACTTCCATCTTAGTTGCAGCTGAAACATGAGTCTATAAGGTCATTTTTCAGAATAAAAGTTACGTAAGTTTTTTCTATTGTCAACCTTTACGTATAATTCCTTATTGCGTCTGATGCAGTACATTTGATCTTGATCAATTTAAATCAGGAAAACCGGCAAGAAAAGTATTTTCATTTTCAGTACGGTTCAATATCCTTTATGAACACTCTATATTCTTTGTTTCACTGAAACATTGAAAATGCGATACCAATGCTTATCTAATCAAATCAGAAAAGACTGCATTTCGAGCTTAATAGATGACTGTATTGTTTTTGAAACTTTAGTACGCTGATGAAATGCGAAGTCGATACTCATCCCACGATAGCGACTTGCTTATCAACTTACAGTTTTGAATTGCTTACAAATTGAATTTAATAATAGGGTCTTATAAGTTCTTACGAATCGAAAATGAGTTGTCGAAAATATTTTATATGACAGTTATTAGAGCGAACCTTTTCCACGTTGCGGATTAGGTTCATTCTGCAGCCCAATCAATGTAACCTTGTTCCTTTTTGGAATCAACAGTGACCTAACGTGAGACGACACTTTAATTTTTTTATAGATTTTCCTTGACAACCTGTTGAAGGATCAACAAAAAAACAAATTAAGAATCAGATCCAGAGCAAGCAAAATGTATAAAGTTTTAGTGAGGCATGTGAAATACAAGGGCTCTTGAAAAAAATCTTTTCAAATGTGCAACTTTTTTAAGTGCACCGCAATTTTTTCAAGATTCCAGAAATCAAAATGCAGCTTTGAAGCAAAATCATGATGTCATCTTGAAAAAAGGCAATATGAACGACCAATCAACTTGGCTAAAAATTTTAAAACGAACCAGTCAGAACCTTTGCTCCTCCTCTTGTGTTTATAGGTTAGTGAGCTCATTTTTGAGATCATGTCTCGTTGGAGCAGGGCGCCTTTGGTTCTTTCGGATTTTTTTTGTAAGGGTGAGATTGTTTTGCATGAAAATCCTGCGGGAATTTTCTTCTCCACTCGGAGAAACTTTATTTCGCGACATTTAAAAAAATGTCCAAAATACGTGTTTTTTATTCAAAATAAAATAATTTCGGTAAAATATACAAGTCTTCATTTTTAATATTCACCCCGAGCATATATGCTTTCTCATATTAAAAATAAGATTACACTTCACTTGACTGGCAAAATGTGAGAACGACACACAAAAAAACAAAAAACAAAAAACAAAAAACAAAAACAAAAAACGTTCACTGTGTGAATACAGCTCGATGTGTACTGCAGACATTTGCGAGGAATTTCCTAGTTAAAGCACAGTCGACAGATTAAATGAATGATTGCGTGTCGATTCATCGAATGTCCATATTCCTCGAACGTCTAAAGCACCGAAAGTCCCGATTCCTCCAAGGCCCCGATTCTTCGGATAGTACTTCAGATTTCATCTACAAAGTCCCGTTCTAACTAAAGTCCCGATTCCTCGAAATTTTTTTTTCAAAAAATCCCGTTTCCTCGAAAATAATAAATGTGCAGGTTTAAATTTACCATTTTGTAACATGAAAGTTCCCACGACATGAGGTTCCTACGGTCGCCTAAGCTTAAGCGCCTAAGCATTAAAGTAGAGCAGTCCAAAAATGATCAGAAATGTGCATGAATGGCCATCAACAAAAAATCTTTTAGTGCTGTTGAGTCTTCATATTATCAGATATGGTAATTTTGAAATTATTGTATTTACGATCAAATTTACAGACATTTCAAGAAAATTAATCTGTTTTATATGCACTTTCGATGAACTGGGATTTGTGATGCACCAATGTTCGATGGATCATAAATTTTACCTTCTTTTCGAATAATCGGGACTTTCGAGGAATCGGGGAAGCAAATTCATGATGCACTAAAGCATGTTCCGAGGAATCGGAAATTTTATCCACTTTTCGACGGATCGGTACTTTCAAGGAATCGGGACTTCCGAAGAATCGGGACTTTCGAGGAAAGTGGACGTTCGGGGAGTAGGGATACAACCAAATAAATCTGAGCAGTCTAGCTTGCATATTGCCGAAATACGCACGGAAACTTCACAAACATTGCTGACAATCGTAGACCGGCAGCAAGAAAATTTTGTAGCAGTTCAATCAAACTTTAATGACTTATAACTACCTCAAAAAGGAGAATATTTTGAGTGATCTTTTCGAATTGATCTTAACGACATCTATCGATTGATACATGGAAGAAAAAATTTCTGTTTACCTCGAAAAGTCACTATTTGGGTGGGCCCCACCCACGTCGACTTAATGCTGAACGTGTTTTCACAGGAAGGCGTAGAACCCAATTGCGTTTTGTGTATCGTCGGAAATAAAGTAGATTTGTGCTCCAGCGACGAATCTAGTCGCGTCGTCAAATATAAAGACGGCGAAAAATTAGCTCAAGTAACGTCCGCAAAATCGAGTCGTGTAACTATGTTGTAAAAAAATTTGCAAATTTTCCACATTTCGTTCCAGGAATTTGATGCCTTATTTTACGAGACGAGCGCCAAATCTGACGACCAAAGTATACAAGAATGTATGCACGGTTTGTCAAGGTCAGTTTCGGAAGGAAGAGATCACTTTGACGTCAGCAAAATACGTTTTATTCCATCACAGTTTTCTAGTGTGCATTCTTCATAGAATGCTCCCAAAAATTAAATTGAAAAACCAACCACTATTCGATCCAGATCTTTGCACTTTTATCTGCTAGACCACACGTCATTTAGAGTTGTGAATTTTAATCAGCCAAGTCAACTTCCCGTATAGAAAGATTTTACAATAAAAACCTCGTGTAAACGATCAAAACATTATGTATTTTTGTCATGTTTCTATTTATATGCATTTTATAAAAAAAGGTCTATAAACTTCCTTCTTTTTCAATTAAAGTACATAAATGTGCAAAGTAAATGAATTCCATGTTAGTATAATAGATCGAATCTAATTTGCATAAACCAATTACATTTTTACAGAAGGCTTCGAGACAAAGAGGACGAATACATTGAAGAAGTATTGAAACTGGAAGCGCAAAATCCGGAGCAAAATAAGAAATGGTGTTGTTATAGATAGTTTTCCGTGTGGTTATGGTTTACTGTCTTTTTTGGGTCATTTGTAAAAAGTCATCCAAGTTCCGTTAATCCTGATGCGGATCATGTAAAAGTAATAGTGAAAGAAAACAATGAACTCTAGTTTGCAACCTGCATCTTGATGTCACTTTTTTTAAATCAAATAATCGGCACCATAGCACCTCAAAAGCTCTACCCCATCACAGTGGAAAAAGTCGATTCCGTGCAAAATGACTTACACAGCATGTTCAGCATGAAAATCTCAACAACCAAAACTCAAAACAGTATATGTTGAAACAGACGTATGGTAGACCCATTGATCCTTACAGAAATTGACTCTTAGTGCCTTTGGAGTTCCTCAAAAGTCATAATGAGACGCTGCAACTTCTATTCCATCGGCATTTGTTGTTGGATTACAGGAAAATACGGGAGCATGTAAATGCGTTAATGAAGGCAAAATCTGCAGCATGGTCCACATTCATACTGATTTTAACGACGCCATCCAATATTACAGTCGTAAGGGGCCAACAGGATCATGCTGCTGATCAGATACAGTGAAATCATCTGTCAATCAGCTTACGGGAAAATCGACGATGGGAAAACTGGAAAAATCACCGATAAAAAAAATCTGCATTTGAGCTCGGTGTTTCGATCAACCGAAATAAAACGATCGAACCACTTGCGAATAATTCAGCTTATTGAGTGAAAATGTCATTCTTCCAATTGAACCAACACCTAAATTACTCTTATTAAGCCTTATTATTTACTTTATTTTTTGTTTTCTGAACCTTTGATGTGATTTTGTTTAATTCGTGTATTGTTTTATTATTTTTCTCATTGTTTTTTCTTTTTGTGTTTTATTTTCTTTTGTTCCATTATATTAGTGTGCTTCTGCTTGGCTTTTGATATTTTTTTGAAGAAATTATGCTCAGGAGCTTGTGAAAACCAATCAAGCATTTACAGCTCAAATTTCAAGCTCAAAATGCATTGCCCAAATGATTTCATTTTTGTCTTCTGTTCAGTTCATGTTTTTTCTTTTTTCGTTTGAAATAAAGATTTAAGAATAAGCTCATATTCCACTCAAAATTGTCGAGCGACAGTCTAACTATTTACTGATTTCAGTTATGTTAAGGTTATCGCTGCCAGTAATTGGCCTATTCAAGACACCCTTTGAATACCCTTCACGGCAATCTGGTGGTGCCAGGTAGTTGTTACGCATGCACAGAGCCGTGCCTTGGGGGGTGCGAAGGGTACAGCCGCACCGGGCCGCAAAGAATTAGGGGCCGCAAAAACTTAACTGACCTAAGTTTGTACTTTGTATACATATATTGTACACTATATGTATGCTAGACAATGCGAACACGAATAAAAATAATAATGTGCACTTCTGTGTAACAAAAAATTTGATGTTTCATCATTCACTAGGGGCCGCAAGAACTTGAGCTGAACTAGCTTACATACGTGTCATACTGTACTGTACGTGTATGCTCGACAAGGCAGGAGCACGCCTTTGTGTTTCACTGTGTAAAGTCTGTATCGATAGTTTTACACATTTGTCTGTATGTATCTCAGCACGTATTTAACTGTTTCCTATAATGTTATCATACTCGCCAGCTTCACGTTGTATTGTATGTAGCCACAGTATCGTTCAGTAATGTGTGAATTCAGTTGGACGTAATACACATAGAAAATTTCGTTGCCTCGCCTATGCTATTCTTTATGTATCCTGATTCGTGATGCAAGAAAAAAACTTTTTTCTGCAATATGAGATGTGCAACACCAATAGAATTTCCCATTTAAGACTTATTTCACGTGAAAATGACTGCATAGACGTTTAGGACTGTATAGATGTATATACCTACTAATTTTAAAAAATAGGGCCGCAAAAATCTACTTCGCACCGGGCCGCAAAAATCCTTGGCACGGCCCTGCGCATGCAATCAAGTTGATATCGTTTGACACCGAGAATTTCCGACATGCATGATTTATAGCAATAATTTCCAATTTTCGAAAAGTGACCTGAAAATTGACATCATAATGCAGCGGCTCAACATAAATTAGCACAGTTCGTGATATTTTATAGATACAGGTGTGAATAAAAGATGAGAAATTGCAGTAGATAGGCTATTCATCTGGATGAACAGAACCCGAATACTGAAGTTTGACTAACTGATGTACCACGGGTTTTGAGGCGAGCCATTTTTTGGGGTCACCCTCAACAGAATAGTATTTCTTCACAATTTGTGTGCATACATTAAATTATGCAGTATCGATGCATGTAAGGTAGCCTAGATTGATAATAACCTTCATTTTTGATAGCATGCTCTCTTCGACGAACATTTCAAAAAAAGCGTTTAAAAAAATTTTCTATCAACACGATTCTACGTTTATCGTCGAAATACAATAAGAAGCAAACGAAACTATCCCACGAAGATTGCGTCAAAGTTTTTTCAATGTTAAGCAAGTCCTTTTCTCTTCGTGCCAGTGCGATTCTAAATTGAAAACGCCTATGTCGACGGTCTTATTTTCCGGATTGGCTTCCGATTGTTTGACGATATACTTTTTGGGCAGAAACATTTTCCAACGCCGTTGGCAAGGTAGGCCGTCCGAACAATCGTGGTAGATTTTCAGGCACGGGTCGATGGGCGTCGACTCTTCCGTTTGCCCGTCCAATTTGAATAGGCCGTTCTCGTCGCTGAAAGCTTCATCCATAACGTCGTCGTAGCCGGGACTATCTGAACTATATGTAGTGGTGTGAGAAGCAATGGAGTGAAATTTTTCATTTTTATAGCCGATTTTTCAACTGAAGAAAGGATTTTATACTTTCGATATGCAACAAATTTGGCACCAATCGATAGATCTGATTAAAATGTATTAAAAAGCGTGACTGAAAATTGTGAATTTTCATTTTTGATTGAGTTATGCTTTGTTAGAGTGTGGTAGAAATTTCGTTTACCATCCCATATTTTCCGTTGAAACGGCCTCACTCCAGTTCGAAAACTTTGGGTTTTTTCTGAATAAAGGATTGTACGGTGTTTTAAAGATCGAATATTCAACATTTTTTGATCATTGAACGCTGTGGAATCAGTTGCTTTCAAGGCAATGTATAGCATTTGCATGACCTCTCACGCCAGATACTTCTGGACTCCTGTTAACTCATGAGCTCTTCATTAGTACCTTTGGGTCTTCATTCCATGATTAAATTTTAGTGTATTTAGATGTAGAATGGATTAAACAAGAAAAATACTGCTTTTGTACGGTTCCTACCACTCAACATTTCAACTTTGAAATTGAACTGTGAACCTGTTTTCGTATCTTTTTTCAATTTTGAAGCTAGAGTGCGGCGCCAAAAAATCAATTTTTTACTTATCGAAAGAAACGATATTTTTTCTTATGCGGTTGGTAATTGTTCTTCAAATTTCCTTGCAACTACTCATTAGACGTGACAATAATAATATAGACTCTTTAAGTTTCAATATAAAAATTTATCAAATACTGGTGACCCCGAGAAAAAAATCTGATGTATACAACTGTTGTAAGGATTAAACGATAAAATGATTGCTTCTGTACAGTTTTTACTCTGAAGCATACAAATCAATATTTTGCATCCAAATTTGGCGAAATTTAAAGGTTTTTGAATGTCATAAATGAATCTATTCTACACTTGAATATTGGAAAAAATTCAAAGCTTTGTATGGTTGAAGTGCTAAAAAACGGCTGTGAGCTGAACGTTTTTACTAATACAAGTTAGAGTAGTACAAAAAAAAGAAGTGCAACACATAGAATATCTGACCTAAGCCGACTCTAGATATAGCTATTAAATTTATGAATTTTTCCATTAATTGTGAGCCATATCAGACACTATATTGCCTTTAATTTATTTTCTCACGACATTCCATATTAGCAGTCAATCAAGTCCTCATTGGATACTACCTTCGATCGTGCTTTTTTGGCAGGCTTTCTTCATTGGCTGATAGTATTGGAGTAGATGATTAATATCAGCAAGTCCTTCACTGCTGAATCGTTATCTCTTTTTAGAATAAGTGTCACAAGCATATCAGTGAAACATGGGTTCAAAGAATTTCGACATCACCCAAAAAGCCATCATGTTACCAATGAAAAAACTTTGCCAGGTTGATCAGAAGAATTTTGTTCACCGGAATGCAGCTAATTAGACATCAATCGATATATCTCGTTGGAACCTACACAAAAACATAAATCGAAATATCGAACCAATCTTATACTATTGACTGAATTACGGGAGATCGAAGTTCTATTAAAAGCTGCTGATTCAACCCCAGATTTATGATCATAATAAAGTCATATGGTCATATTAAGTATCAGCCTATCTAAAATGATTCCATCCACTACATATTTTTCCAAAATCACTGCATCAATTCAAGCTCATGTTTTTCTCACAAGGTGTGAGTCAACTTTTTATCTCATCGGCTAGACAAAACTTACCAATACTCTTATTCAGTGAGGGAATAATGCGGTACGAACACTGTTTCAATTTTGAATCCTGTCATACCTTTGCCCAAGGAAGTTCAGTGGTTCATTGGTACTCTTCAAAATGTTTAAAAGAGTCCTTTTGTGCGCAAGACCAAAAAATATTTTTTTGAGTAGCTCATATGTTTAACTCAATGTAGAAAGTTGAATTATCATTTTCGGCATGAAATTCAGAAATGAATCGTGTATCGTAGGTGTTTCTAGACCACTAGAAATATGCTAAACCATTTTCAAGCTTTTCAACTCCTTGATTTTTATGCAAGCCAAACCTTTCCTACGGTGGAAAATATGCTTAGAACTGCCGAACCTTCCTGAAAGTTTACTATTGGTAGGAATATCGATGTGACTGAATAGATTTCTCTATCTATTGTTTTGTCAGAGTCACCGTTCATATAGAGTTTCTTGGTGTATGTTGTGTCAAAGTACGAGATTTTGGTCAGAATTGAAATCCATAATCAAATTGTGGTTTTGGGGATTGTAATTACTGATAATTAAGTTAAAGTTCACCTATGTCTATCAGCTTCAATTGAACCTTGCCGATCGGATTCGTGCCGCATAATAATTTTCCTTTCACAATGTATCTTTGCAAGCTTGCATCCGTCGTCGATACAAGGAGAATGAACAGAAAAATGAGCTTAGTAGCTGGCATTTTTAAGAATCGAAATAGCGAAAATTCTCTGAAACCTCGGAAGCTATATGGGCATATCTTTAAATATATTCTTTGTTATTAATAACACCAACTGTCTGAATTGAAACATCCTCATCAATTTGTAGTAAGAAAATTATATGGCGCTTTTCTTCTCAAAAAATCTTAAAGAAAGAAACGATTCCAGAGAAATTTCACATCTTTTTATTTAACTCTGAACGATTTGGTTGATAATGACTAATATACGGTCTATTCAATGCTGTGAACAGGCGCAAGGCCTGTTTACTGTAAAGTTCGATACTCTGGAAATTGCGTAATGAAAGGTATTTGGGCCAGATGGCAGACGTTCATTTTTGTAATTAACAAGAGCAATACAGTTTGAAAAGTAATTCAGTTTTTAGACGTTCTGTTGATCTTCCCGATTTTCGTTTTCTAATTTCGATCTAAAACATTGAAATTCCAGTTAATTTTTCGGCAATGTATTTTTTACAAAGTATTACTCTGATTACTAATCCTATACAATTTAGTTTTGTGACTTTATGATTTCGGTACATGGATCCCGGAAGATTGCACGCAGTAAGCTGGCTTTCAGATGCAGATCAGTTTTTAGACCAAAGTTCATATAGAATTATACAACGTTCAGGATGTCAAAAAAAAATCCCTTCCAGAAAACTTGTGTTACTTGAGCTAGCCAAACAATAGTGTTCGGGTTTTTTTCGTTAGATAGCCTGCATGTCAACTATACCCTATCATCTTGAAATTTTATATCTGTCTATAGATACCATGAGTTCTAGACAGTCATTCGTAGTAAAGCACTGCTTTTTGATGTCAATTTTTATTTCATGTCTCATAAATTAAGTAATTAGCAGTATTCGTCTGTTGCAGTGCCTCTCACTGTCAAAATAAAAATTAATTTTGATAATGATTAAAGCAAATGTACTTATTCCATGGGGTTTTCGCATTTTTTTACAAAAATTTTAGTTGTTTGACTGTATAGGAAGTTATTGTGCAAAAGGATGGGAATTTGTGCAAAAATAATTAATTAGATTTTCATACGACTGCTTTTCATTTGGAACAGCGTTTTTCACCTCGACAATTTGAATATTTCTGGAGTCGGTCATGAAATAATGCATGAAAAATCACAAAAATTATCTATTTTTGCACTATATAAAGCAGTCTGAGATTTTCAGACATGCACAAATTATGAACTATGATACAATGGTAATTTTGCTATCGAACTTAAGAGAGAGAAATATCATATCTGCTCTATTTACTGTAAGATGGAAATTTTTTTGATCACATTATAACTTGCATAAGGGAATTATGTGAGTAAAACACAAAATTCATTGGATCAAAATTGAAGTTTTGATAAATTTTTTCTAGAAGTCAGATGATCATGGAGAAGGATGAACATAAATTAAAAGAAAATCACCTGTTTGAGGTGATATCAGTTTATAAGATCTTGAGTATGTAACTCAGTGATGTTCAAACAACAATATTTGATCTAACTGTCTATTGTGGATTTATTCTCTAATGATTCTGATATGAGTAAAACGAATTTCACGAACACGAACTATTCATTGCTAGAATATCGCTTGTACAGAATACGTTTTGAAAAATAATCCATCGAATGGAGATCTTGCAAACAATTAGACTTCGTCAAGTCAATCATGTCGTTTATGAACGCTAATTTCAATGATTTGATGATTTCACTTTGAAAAAAATCTATCAGAACTAAAGTGAAATAAAGCTTTTCATTGTGGACTGAAAGTACATTGGTCATTAGCAAATGTTGCTTATTCATGTGAAAACAATCATGTGTTTCTAGTGTTCTGTTGAATTTAACAACTGTTTCATATTCAATATCGTCTTCGGGAGATATAACGACTAAATTTTTTTCGTTGTCGAACTCCAGTGGTAGTGGTAATAATTTCACCAAGTTTTGCTCAATGCTGAATAACATGGTCGTCCTACCACGAACGAAAATATTCTGATATGATTCTTGTTTCATAGCATTTACAATAGTTATGATTACAGATGAATCTTCTACATCGTTCGTATTTAGTGATGTTGTCATCCGAAGAATTATATTGTTCACTTCTCGAAAAATATCGAAAGACAAATGTTCAGTTTCACGAGCTATAGATCGAAAATCAATTACTACTTTTTGATTAACAGTTGTATTCACTATCAACGTTTTATGGATAGTGACGTTTTCAATTTTTTTCACAATGTAAATCAGTTCGTGGGCTTTGCTTTGGAAAACTTGATCATGCGAATCACTGTAAACTACATCTGCGGAATATATTCCGAGAATTTTATTTCTTACGGTATGCTTATTAAGTGAAGCGGTCTTTTTATCTGAAAGCGAGTGAATAATGACTGAAATGTCAAACTTTGTGACAAAATTTTCATACAACTCGGCCAAATCTTCGATTGATGCATCGGAAGTTACATTTAATATATATTCGCCGTTGGTCAATTGTTGCAAAACTCCATCCTTAAAAAGTATGTGGCAGTCCAGGCAACTTCTGGGGAACTGTATAAGTCCAGTAATATTGGTTTCGAAGGTTATGAGCACACTGAAAAACAAATCAATGTTTTCTGTTGTGATATTTGAAATTTCGTAAGCTGCATATTCGAATACGAAATTATGTGTACCAAGAATTCTATGCCAAATATGTATGTGAAAATTTGCTTTCAATTCGCTTATTGCATACGTAAAGTAACCTTTTAAAGCTTTATTAATCACCTTGGTACTATATCCATTCAAGATGATTGTTAAATTGTACTGACAATTCATTTCGTGTATCAAAATGAAGTCATGCTCATTTTCGCTTTGGTTGCTTCCGCCCTGGAGAGCAACGTTTTTCAAAGAACACCATGGTATAATCTTATCGACGAAATTAGTTCGCCCCACGATGCTCGTCATATTATTGTGAAAAAAGAAGCGATCGTCATGAAACAGTGTGAAATAGTCGAAAATTTCTAGTTCAACATCGTCTTTCAGGGCCGAAAAATCGAGCACATTATCACCCGGGCCTCCGAACAACGAACCTCGTATGCTCTGATCTCGGATAATATAGACATCACTATCGACCCCACCAATTATGGTTTTAGAGCCACCACCAACAACATCGAATACATTGACCTCGTCTTCCATTCCATAAACTTCACTTTCACCGTGCGGGATTTGAATGTAGGTAACGTTTAATTCGCTTTTTTCAACTTTTTCTAACCCGATCGCATTGTGGCAGTATCTGGCATGCATGTCCACTGAATCTTGATATTCGTCAACTAAGGGCGGCATGCAAAAGTATTGGAATTCTCGAGGTAGGCTAGGCACTGCTCTTGTGAATTTTGTATTCGACTGTATTCTCAAATCGATCTTCGTAACATTGATGCTTATCATATTCAATGGTAGTGGAAAAACGTAGCCTTTTATAAACTGGTGCTGCCTTAGAAACGAAGTCGTCCGAGAAATGATTGTCTCCAAATCGTGTTTTTCGGACACCAATTTTTTCACATGCTCCTCCGGATCCATGCCGAAGAATGACCGCACACCTTCCGTGAATTTTTCCATCCGCGTCAAATGAATAGCATCATTAATACGTTCCACCGTCTTGACGCTTCTGTAGATATCGCCGCCGACCAGCAAAGTGGCTCCTAATGTCCAACCGATGGGACCAGTGACGGCCGAAACTCCCTCCAGAATGCCGTACGCTTCAGAAATCTCGATGGCCGTCTCGGCTAGATCGAGTGCGATATATGTGCTATCAGTGACAATGTTGACAACTGCATCGGGGTCTTCGTTTTTATAAGCCTTTAGTATGCTATTGTACAAGTCGAAGCCAACAAATGCAAATGAAGGGCAACGGCGTAGAAACGGTGAACTGGCTTTGAGCATGCCGGCCATGAGACGTTTGTTGCGCACGGTTAATTCCGATGCTTTCCATAACAGTTTTTCAGCTAAACTATTCGTTAAGACATTGGATAATAAAAATCCAGCATTGATGCTCATGCCGAAGTAATCGCCTCTAATTAGATCACTAATGAAATCTTTCCCCATTAAACCGTACATTATGCCTGATGCCACTTTGCCCATACTTTCCAGATAGTTCTTCCTAACTGGTTTCAATTCGAGAGTGGGTTTGTCGAGAATGGGGGAAAGTTCTTGTATGTCTCTATTCAGACATAAGTCACTTCTTTTTATCCTGGGTTTCATACATCGTGACAGCACGGATAAGATGAAATTAGGTAAAGCCGCTGCCCTCGATCTCTGTTCCGAAGGATCGTCCTTGAACATGGCCAGGTTAAAAGTCTTGACATTGTCGAACCCGGAGACTATGTTGCTTTCGAAAAAATCCTGCACATCAGCCATCGCAGAAAATCCATGGCTGCCATAGGCAAGGTTAATTATGCATAATTTCTTACTTTTATCCAGAAATGCAATCTGATGGGCATTCTTGCGGATGTAGACTATGTCGGACATTATTCTGGTATCGTGCAACATTCCTTCGAGCACTGCTTTCATTTCACTATGACTGGTAACATAGTGGAAATTTTCGCCAAAATTAGTCTTCACTTTCTTCAAGATCGGTCTATCAACCAAATTTTCTTCTCGCGTACCTCGGCCTTTGAAATTTTCCATTTCATTGATGAGATTCAACGGTTGAATTTCTTCAACTGTCCAACCATTATTTGAAGACTCGGTTGATGTCGCCGATTTCATAAAAGCTTTCGATGACGTATAAACCAAAGATCTATGTTCCGGTCGACTGACCGGACTAAATGAAACGCAATAGTCTAGAATGACGGTGCGTTTAACAATGTCACTGGATTTCGGGTAATGTCTGCTCCTCGACAGTTTTTCTATGCTCGTAATCTCTGCATTTCCCATTTCCGGTTTTTCGTAAATATTTACTATAAAATCTATGGTATTGTCATAAGTCTTGATCATAAAACTTTTCATATAGTTTGCTTCGAATTCTTGGGGTTCAACTTGCCGAATAACAAAGGCAGATCCCTCTCTAGACACTGGATCCGATGCCAGATATCCGTGAATATACCTACTCAAGTAGTTCAAACGTGCTTCTTTGTAATGCGATTTGTATACTTGCAGAATATACATAAATTCAAAGTCGAAGAACGTTTTCAAGGTATCCAATTTTTTGACTATGGGGTCCTTCAATGTGATAATAGCTTCCTTTCTGGCCACTCGGAATATACTTTCCACAGGAGCCATTGTAAGCCCTTTGGTTACCTTGTAATTATCTTTATCCACTTTCAAATTTAAATAAGAGAAAATGTATCTAGCATTCAATGTATTAAAAGGCATTTCTTCTGCGTCGCCCATTTTCGGTCCCGTTTCGTAAACTACAGTGCGATCAATACCAAAACTTGGTGCATTCTCAAGATCAGGTAAGAAGTCAATCTGCAGCGGGAATTCTTGTAAAAGTTCGTTGAACGACTTTTTCAAATTTTTGGTAATCTTGATTCTGTACCCCGGATCTTCTAAGGTAAACGTTTGCTCGATATCCACTTTTATTGATAACTTATTCTGGAAATATAGCATCATGCCGTGCGCGAATCCACATTGCGAGTCCGATCTGTAAGATTTCAATTCTTCCGCCAAGCTAGCGTAGAAATTTTGCTTGTGAACTTTAACCAACGATTCGAGAAGTTTGTTGAAACCATTTTTCACCTTATTTTCATCGTTAGATCTTAAATTGCTTTTTATAATTTCCGTGTTTGGAATACTGCCCGAAATTTTCTGAAACATCGTCCGATATTTCCGTTTCATCTTCAAACCATCTTGAACCACTTTGGTGTCTATTTCTAAGTCTTCTTTCACATCCAGCGTGAAAAATACGAACGGCACTGCGATGCTTTCACCCTTGGGAATATTCTCCGCTCTCACGTCGTACCAGTGAGATTCTATGTTAAACTTTGCTACATCTTCATCGAAATCGTTCAAATAGGAAACTATGCTTTTCAGAGAATCGCTCGACCATTTGTGTTTCTGGACGTTATTAAAATCTATGGTTTTTAGAATCAAGTGCTTTTTGCCATTCTTTTCGCATATGATAAATATTTCCACATTTTTAGTTTTGGGGTCGACGCGCCAAAATGAATTTTTGATACCGTGACGTTCCAGATTCTTTTCGTGACTGGTGAAAAGCAGTGCCAAAAAGAAGTGCGTCAAATACGATACATAATTAAATTGTGCTCGAGGACCGCGCACCGCGAACGAAACGGTGTTTTTGAATAGACTGGTCAGCATGCTACCGTAATCAGGGCTGCCGGGCTCGTAAAGCGAAGTATCCTTCTTCTTTGGCATAATGAATTGTCGAGCATATTCGAAATTGTAGTAGTAGGGGTGGAAATTAGTCAAATCGGTCATATCTGCGTGTGTGGAAAAGCCAATTTGATGATGCTGAATATGAATTAATAAATTGCAGATTATAACGTTTCTATCAGAGTGAAATGGCGAGATCGGCTCCCAAGTCACAAGGTAATATTATGAATAGTGTTTGACGAAAAATGTATTTTTTATTGATACATATGGACGCAAAGCTTTTTCTGTCTGATGTCGTCCACAATGCCCTGCTACAAAATGTCGCAGCATGATTTATGGTATATCAAATATTTGAGTTTCATCGCAAAACCAATAATGAAATGATGCACCTGATTATAAGGAGCAATAACGGGTTTTTCCTGAAATATTTCGAAAATTGCCTCACTCCTATTTGTGGCGTAGCTAAGCCATTTATAACATTTTGAAAAGAAAAATAAATTTTTTTAGGAGTCCCTTATATGAGGCAGATCTATTCTTCCTGAAATGTCGAATACCACCACCCGAACTTTTAGACATTGACAAAAACTGACCGAAAAATCATGTTTCCTCTCTGAAATCAAACTTTTATTGGAAGTTGGAAATTAAGGACAAAAAGAATTCAATAATGGTAACTATATTTGTTGTCTTTTTTCTGGAACGAACTGACGAGAGTTTCTCAATACATGTTCCATATAAAAGCTATTTATTTTCAAAGTAAAATTACATTATATTAAACTAAAAGGCGAATTGTATTTACAATGTAAGCTCGTTGAAGGAGACCCTACTACACAGTTTTTAAAAGCGGATTGTGTAGATGTGACATTTGCCTCGAAAAGTTGAGGATAGAGAGGTCATCTTGTTGAAGAAATCTTTGGTGACATACATACACGAACAGCATAGAAATACTGCTGGGGGTCAGCCAGTATAGTAGGTGGCAAAGAAAAATTTTTTTCGTTCTGATAACAAAGACAAAAGCCGTCTAACATCCAAGCAGCATATTCTTCAACTTATATTAGTCAAATATGTGATATTATTTGCTCGGACAGCACTTTTTAAAGTTAATAGTTACTCCTTTGGAATCAAGTATGCTCCGTTTAGAAATATCGTTAAACGACAGTATCATTTTCATTCTTATGACAATTTTTTCTTCTCTCTCACTCATTTTCCTTCATCATATTATCAATCATTGCTGGGGAGGTCAAATCTGCTGGAGGTCAGCAAGAATCTGCTTGCTAGAAATTCCGCCATATGTTGCTAGAGTAATTCTGCTATCGGCTCTGATTTCTGTAAACTAAATTTTTAGGCGAGCATTGTTGTGGACCATCCTGCCTTTACTTTTACAAAGTTTTTTAGTGAGTTGCCAAACAGCTAGATTAGAAAACGGTACAGGAAGATGAATTAGATTAAGAAAATTTAGATACTGATAAAAAAGGTTTACCGTTTTAGTTTCTGGCGAACTGTTGCACATTCAATATGCCATGTTGCATAAAATTCATTTATCTTAATTATTGCCAAACATGCCCGCTAAGTCTGGCATACCAAATCGTTGATGCTGTGGAATGGACGAAGATCCAAAGACAAAAAAATGCGTGCGGTCAGCAATCGTTTTTTGTCCCTGTTTCCGGTTTTTTAGACATCGACATTGTAGAGTGATTATTTTTACGCAAAACAGCTCACCCTTTGCTGACTGGACGATTGTGTTTTTAAGCAAATAGGCTGGCTGTTTTTTTGGTTCAAATTGACGTATTTTTATGAAACGGATCTTGACAGATCTCATGGTATTAGCTCAAGTTCTCTCACTTTTTCAATTTTGAAATCCGTGTCTTTTTGAGACATGGGTTTATTATTTTTCTTTGTGCAGTGCTAAAAACCAACTGATGAATGGTGAAGTCATTTTAGTCCGAACTGCATTCTTTTTTAACCAGTTTTCGCATGTAAGATTGAAACGAAATGACACTGGTCGCCGTTGATTTTTTCAACTTGGAGCGTAATATTGCGAAATTATAACATAACCAGTGAAATCTTTTTAGCTTAAATTTGAATCTTTCTCTGAACTTTCAGAGCATATGCACGAACAAAAAGAACGAACATAAATAATTTGCTATTTCAGAAAGATTATCTTTTTCGATCAACTGACTAACTCAGTATCGTTCTCTAATTTTCGGCTCAAACTTACGCCTCTCCATCTCACTTCTCAGAGTTTTGATCGAACAAAATTGACGCAATGTCTTAATAATCATTTGTTCATCAAATGAGCGAAATATGGATATGCAACGAATTCCAGTAGTTGGTATGATTACTTTTTAACTTATGATACTCAGGATCGAACTTCTCCGAAAATGCACCTTCGATGATTGCCACCGTTATAATATGCCCAACAACGTTGCAGAAAGAATCCTTGAAAGCCATTTAGATCTGTCAGAATGAAGATAAATGAAATTAAAAATCATATTTTGTGACAGTTTCTGGCAAGTCAACAAATCAACACTGAAATAAAAAGTCGAAAATTAAACCTAAAAACTGAATCAGAAGCATGACACAGAAATGTAATAACAGTTTGAAATTGATTACTTTACTGAAATTTATGGACCACAACTTGACATAATATTAAAAATTCAACATTCAAAGCCTTCACGAGAAAGTTTCCGAAACAACGGGTTCTTTTTGATCAAATTACATAACTTTGCTCGGCTATTTCTTCGGAAAGCATTTTGAACAAATACTTCACATCTTTGGCTCGCATAGCCTGCTCAACGTCCTCTTGAACCTCAAAATCTATTGTCGCATTTTCAAAACTCAATTTCAACGATCGCATCATTTCATTACGATAAAAATCTTTCAAAATCAACGTGAATTCCTGCTGAGCATATGTTTCCGAAATCTGAACGTTGGTCAACATCAAGTCAGTTTTATTCATGTTATAAAGTTCGTACTGTAGAAGTTTAGTTTTGAAGATAATTTTCATCCCGTACTCAATGCCGTCATTCGGAGAAATTACGATCAGAGAATCATATTTGGAAAACGTTAGTGGAGGAGCTACAAGATAAATTTCCTTTCCAACACATTGAAATACCATGGTGCTTTGTTTCTTGATAACGACGTTTTTGTAGGATTGATTGGTTATTGCATTTTCTAGTCTGAGCTGATGATCAATAGACAAATTTGCAATGGAGTATGATAGTGTTAAAACGATGTCTGCACCAGCTTTTCCAGTCGTAAGCGAAACTTTTTTTGGTAAGCTGTTTATATCGATAATGAATTTCTGTTTGGGATTGACAACAACGGTCACATTTTGCTGTGAGTTTTCGCCGAGTATGTACACAACTTCAGGCGACATGCTTTGAAAGTGAGAATGTTTTGACGAAGCATATACTATATCTATTGCGTAATTTTTTTCCTTGAGTGCTTGATGATTGAGTGTGACAGTTTTCGAATCCGTCAAAGAATGAATCACTATCGAAATATTTATTCTTGCAGCCAACTCTGAATAAATGCTTATTGCATCATTTATCGGATAAGTGGTTGTCACATCTAGAATCGTTCTACCCCGTTTGACATATAGATCTGCCCCATCTTGGAACTGTATGGACAAGTGCTCTATTGGCGCTTTGATTTCTCCGGAAATATTTTCTCCCAACTTTATGCTGACCGTAGCATACCACGAATTGATTTTTACAGTTAACATTGTTAAAGAGAAAGAATTGTAGATTAATTTCACAACGTTGGCAGTGGATTCTCTGTTTATATTCAGGTAGAAGTTACCATGAAGATCCATTATAATATAGGTGAAATCACCAATTATGGCGTCATTAGTGATATTGGTATTTCCACCACTGATGATTACTTCCATGGTTTTATTGGAATTATATGAGTCCGGTATAAATATGTGATCATTTTGCTTAAAATTACCACCGTGTAATTCAATATGATTCAGTCCTCGCCAAGCTACTACATTATCGCTCAAATTTTTCCTTCCAATTATTGTCCCGATGCCAGTATACTTCATACATGAACGTTTGTCTAAAATTAGTATGCGATCAGTGAAAAGTAGTTGGAAATCGCTACCAATGTTGGAAACGTCTAAAATGTTATTGTCAAGTTGTCCAGCCAATATACCGCCGCACGATTTTTCATTCCGCAAAATGAAAGTGTCACCTTTCTGGCTACCGAATATTCTTTTGACTCCGGGACCAACTATGTCGTAAATGTGCGATTCGTTTTCGTCTGCTTTAATTGTACCATTGCCAGAAGCTAGAAGAATGTAGGTCGTACCGTTGTCTGTGGGAGACAGCTTGCGCAGGCCAAGTGCATTTTTGCAGTAAAATGCCTTGAAACTTCGACTAGAAGAATCCGCATTGTTTAATTTTGGCAAGCAAAAGTAAGTCGTTGAAGCTGGAACCAAAGGAATAGACCTTCCAATAGTTAAGGGTTCTTTATTCATTAAATTTATAATAATGTCGCCAGAATCTTCAACATTTGCTGGAAAAATAAACCTATCGATAGTGTCATGTTGATCCAGGAATGCAGAAATTTTTTCAACGGCTGTTCGAAGGATTGTCTTCTGCTTCATTAGGATGGCCACATGTTGTTCCGGATTCATGCCGAAAAAGGCTCGGAACCCTTCAGCCAGCTTTTCCATCCGAGACAAGTGGACAATATGATCAATGTCATTCACTTTCTCGACACTACGGTAAATATCTGCTCCCACTAGAAGAGCTGCCCCTGCTGCCCATCCAATGGGGCCAGTGACAGCTGACACACCTTCAATTAAGCCGAAAGCCTCAGAAATTTCGATGGCAGTTTCGGCCATGTCTAAAGCCAAGTATGAACTGTCTGCTACGATATTTACCATGGCTCCAGATTGACCTGTTTTGTAGGCTTGCACACTATTGTAGAGATCCAAGCCCACAAAAGCGAACGAGGCACTCCTGCGCAAGAATGAAGAACTGACCTTGAAAATATTAGACAATGCAATACTGCCTTCCTGTTCGAGCAGATTAGCTTTGGAAAAGAGCTTTCCTGCTAAACCATGGAACATGTAATTCGAAAATAGAAAACCTATGTTTATAGCGATACCAGTAATATCCCCGCGGATGATATCGCTTACGAAATCTTTGGCCATCAATCCGAACATGACTCCCGATGCCACGTGACCCAATGCTGTCAAATATTTTCGACGTTTCATTACAATAGGAGCTTTTTTAGATTGATCCATTGTTTCAATCAATGATTTCGTTTCTTCAGAAGAACACATCAGGTTCCTTTTGAACCTCGGTTTTGAGCATAAATGTAAAACTGATAAGAACCGGTTTTCAAGGACCAATGGCTTCACAGGATCAGCTTCTGCTTTTGTTAACGCTATGTTTATTACTTTAACTTTTTCATATGCTTTTATCGGTCCTTCTTCCAGTAAATGCCTCATTTCATCCAAATCATGAATTGTGCTTTCGGAATCACCAAAAGCCAAATTGAACAAGCACAATTTTGCTTCTGGTAAATTTTCGTTCTCTAAAAACGCAACTTGCAAGACATTCTTTCGTATGTCAATTAGATTACTTTGAATTTTTGTTTTATACAACAATCCATCCATTGCAGCTTTGAGTTCGAATTTCGACCCGATGTAAGAAAAATTTTCTTCAAAATAATTCTTTATTGTTGACAACAACGGCTTCGTGTCTCGCATGCTTTTTGATGGATCGAATTCAGAAACTATCTGTTGCAAATCGATATTTGTGATTTTCAACATGGCAAAATCACTCGTTTGTTCAGAATTGACTGATTTCATGTAGGCCTGTTTTTTAGTTATAACGTGATTTTTGTATTCAGGTTTATTTGTCGTACTGAAGGAGACAAAGTAGTCTACTACTACAGTATGCTTGACTTGATCACTCGTAATAGGATAAACGTGTTTTTTCTTCAGATCACCCAGGGCAGCGTAACCGTTCTCATCTATAGATCGCTTCTCATATATATTAATAACTAGGTCGGTGGCCTCTGTATCCGTTTTCAGTAGAAAGCTTGTCAAATACTGTTTTTCAAGATCTGAGGGATTCAAATGTTTAAGCTTAAAGACTGAACCTGAGGTTTGTGAAACCTCATTGGCAGCAAAGTATCCATGCAAGTATCTACTCAAATAGTTTTGCATTTCCCCTTTAGAGCATGGCATATGGCCTTTAAGTATGAAACTATACTCAATATCTAGTAACTTTTTCAAGCTCTCCAATTTATACACAATTTTGTCCTTCAATGTTATAGCGGCCAATTCCTTAGTGTCCTTCAATAGGCCTAGTGCAGGAGCTATGTTCTGAACATTTTTGATGATGCAAGTTTTCCCTCGAGCATTCAAGTTCATGTAAACAAAAAATGCTTCTGATCTTAAAGATTCCATAAAAGTTCGCTCCTCGTGGCCTAACAATTCATTTGATATGACTTCATTGTGTTTAGTACCTTGCATTTCTAGACCAGGAAAAAAGTACACTTGCAATGGTCGGCCTTCGATTATTCGAGTCCACGTCCTAAACGGCTTCCATTGAATATTAATCCTGAATCCCGGTTGTGTGGTAAATACCTGCTCCACCGTCATATGGAAAGAAAATTTATTTTGCAAGCTGGTCAATGCACCATGTATGAATCCAGTTTGGGAAGTGCTAGTCATAGAACTGAAATCCTTGGGAATTGGCGTCGATGAGCCATAAAGATTGTCCTTGAAGATTTTACTCATCACTTCTGCAAATTTTTCGAAGCCTGCTGATGCTTCATGCTCATCGGCCGACCCCATTGATTGGAAAAATGACTTGATCGATTGATAGCTCGTCTTCGGTCTAACGCGGCGGAAATATTTTCGAAATTTTCTCTTCATATTCATGCCTTCTTGTTTAACACGATCTTGAAGCACTCCTCCCACAAGGATGTCTGCAGTGAACGAAATCGACGGCGATAAAACTTCTTCTTCATACGCACCAACAATGTTCTCTGCAGACAAATCCAACCAGTGGGATTCTATGTCGTAGTTTTCCGGGATTTCATTCATATCGTAGATTATCGAGCAAATAGTTTTTAAATCCTCTTCCGGCCAATAATGCTTCAATTCTCGAAGTTGATCGTTAAAATTGACCATCTTCAAAAGTAGAGTTTTTCGACCATTTAGTTCGCTCAAGACCACAATTTTCAATTGTCGCTGTTCGTAAAGGTAGAGCACGTTCTTTATACCCAATTCCGTCCTTATAACACGCTCTTGACTCATAAATAACATACCCAACAAAAAATGTACGAAGTAAGAAGTATGATCGAAGACACCTACTCTTATCCCACTATGAACGAACAAATTCTTTTTTATATTGACCGTGAGCATTGTTCCGAAATCGGGATCGAATGGTTGGTAAACTTTCGTAGTATGACTATTACCCGGCTTGAGAAATTCTTTGGCAAAGTCATATCCAAATAATGGAGGATTATACGCTGTTAAGGTCGTCATAGCCAATTGGACTTATTTGAATGATAATTCTTTACGAATAATGAAAATGTTGCATTTCAACTACAAAGCCAGTCATTTTCTGATGTAAGTCAATAGATCGTCTAGACTATTTTTTTAGTGAAACCACGTTTGCTGAGCTTAGCAATATGATATTGATATTTGCTTTGGTATTTTACGAACCATGATCTTCCCAGTCAAATGTTCTATGAAAAGCTGAGCTGAGCACCTGTCGTGTATAAAAATGAATACAGAGTACAAAAAGATTTTTTACTGTAATTAAAGGGTTAAGAATGGTGGGTGGTAGCGATTGCATCATTAACGAAGAAGAGTAAACCAAATGATCCTTTGTCATGTTTTCCGAATCTGAAATATGAAATTGAAACAAAATGACAAAAGATAAAAAATCATGGCTGCTTAAGACACGATTTCTGAGAGGTTCTACTTTCCCTATGATAAGTTAAAAATTAATCATACCTCAAAATCAGATATTTTGGGTAGTTTCGTGCGCTGAGTTCCATGGTACCATTCGTTTTGCTTGTAAACGAAAATTGGCGCCGCTACAGTATGCCAAAGTTTGAAAATTGATGATTTTTTGGCATTTTTCAGTGGTCTTGCTAGCTAAGCGATATTTCAAGATCGGATTGATCTTATTTGGTGAATGAATATTCATTTTACAGAGGAGAGAATAAGCTCTCTTCTGATGTAATATTTACAGCAAATAATTGCATATTACACTTTTTCATAAAGTTTAAAAGGTCAAACATGAGCCGTCAAAATTGAAAAAATTTTGTTAATGGTCACTCCCGAGCACTTTCCAATCGGAAGCCGCAGAATTTTATTTTCTTATATTGTAGCTCATCCATTTTTACTGCATTGGTTAAATTTTCATCAAAATTTTTATACCGTTTTGGAAGCTGCACTGCTCTGAAGAAGGCATACTTATGAAAATTTAATAGAAATCATTCTATGTGCCGAGTGACCTTTGTCTACCCCTTGTGATATATTCATTATGTATACTGTAGAATTATCAAATAACTAACAGACTATAGTTGGATGTATTAATTGTTTCACAAGCAAACATTTTACACTCTGCAAGAAAGTTTGAACAGTCAAAAAATAGAAGCAAAAATAAAGAAAACTCCTGCTTAGAGGCACTCCCGAGCAACTTCACCTATGATTCTGCAGAATTTTATCTTTTTATTCTTTAGTACATACATTCTTACAGTAGCTGCGAAAGTAACATCTCATCATCATGTGCCGCTTTGGCAGCTGTAGACATTTGCATACACTGCATTGTCATTCAAATGCGTTTTTGAATCTGGATAAATGTCGAATCAATGAAGCTCTGGGAACACAGGATGCCTCCTAACTTAATATATTATGAGAAAAAATGTGACTTGAAGTCCTGGCAAATTTTCATTGATCTAGGTTTGATGGTTTCTAAACGAATTGCTTCAAATGAAAAATTCAAAAGTTCGTAAACTTTCATTAAATTTCAGAAATTGAGCGATTGTTTCAAATCCATTTACAGAAAAACGGCAAGAGTTATTCGGATACTCTTTGCTTTGTTGGAAGGACACTGCAATATACTATCCTTTGCTCTATTTTCGGTTGGCCAACATCACGTGGTGTGAAACGGGATGCCTTCAACTATAGAGCACTTTCGCACAGCGTATAACATAAGTCATAGTCAGACGACCGACATTTATTTTATAACATTAAACTCTCAGCTTCAATTTTTTTCGGTCAAATTACTGAAAAGAGGAATTTTTGATGCATCTCTTCTGAGGCATCCTGTTGCCCAACAATCAGCATTTTTGTATCAGCTTTCAGAATGTGCAGACACCTACAGCTCCCAAAATGGTACATCGATTTGATTGAAGTTTTAACACAATATGTCAGACACAGAAATCAAGAAAAAAATTATGCGGCATCCTATGGGAAGGTGCCTAAAATAGGCCTCAAAGGACTTTTTCGGTTTGTTTTGACATCGGTTTTGACACTTTAAAATGGAATAAAAAGTGTAAAGTAAGAGATTAGAAAGTGTTCTTCATACCGGCATATAGAGCACGGTCTTCTGCATGCATTCAGCGTTTGGCTTCAGAGTCACGTCTTTTCTGAGCTGTGATATTTCGAAACACGTGTACAGACTGAAAATGCCAAAAAAATGTAAAAATTTCAAACTTTGGAGTACTGTAGCTATGTGAATTTCGATTTTTGCGCAGAATGAATGCTGTCACGATACTCAGCATGTAAAACTACTCAAAATATCTCTTTTTCAGATATTATTAATTTTCAACTTATCATAGGTCAATGGAGCAGAAGACTCTCAGAAAGTGTGTCTCAAGTAGAGGTGCATATTGATGCTGCTATTTCAAGGATTAATGCAAGCAATACATGTAAATTACTGCAGCAATTTCGCATCATAAATGGTGTAATCTGGTTCGCACATATTTTTTCCGGAGCTAATCAAAAAATTTCTCGGGATAAAGATTTTCCTTATCCAGTACGGCTGTCGTGTTATACTCTTGCAGATCTTTTCCGGATAATTCAGAGTATTCTAAAAATAGACATGAAAATAAATTTCATATCAAACAAATTGGGCATGCGAGGGTTTGAAGAACTGAGGTTTTGATTGTTTTATGAATTAGTGAGGCACTTAGAGGGAGCAGATTCCCTCCTCTACAACACAATTCCTGATGTGTGTTGAGACACCCTGTTTCACGGTTTCATTTTCAAAATGCCTAACTTTCTGTTCAAATAATTCATAAAAACTGTGAAAAAACACCGGGATTCGGATTTTTCGATCACACAACTGACAACTGTGCAGTGTAATTTCTAATGCAAAATTGTCAGGCTCTGAAATGTCACTTGCTCACTGGGAGTGTAGTTATAGAAAATACAGGACGGAAACTTATTTTCGAAACGTGCAGCTGAAGTTGGAGTGTATAACGCTATATTATGGATATAAAAACATGAATTCTCTCTAAAGATCACGTCAGATTCGATGGGTTTAATCATGTCGAATATTAACAGTAAATCAAATCATTCAAAGCAAATTTTTATTCCTAACTATACTTTCTGGATTTAAATCAGGTTAATCAAATTTTTCCAAATGTCAAAAATCAATTTAAATTTCATGCCTTATTTAAATTGTGGTGATTTACTAAAAGAAAACATAACATTTCATCTACTTGCATCAATAAATCGAAATATAAAGTCTCGAATTATCTATTTCAGTCAGCCACGAGATCACAAAACATTCACCAGATCATAAAATAGCTTGAAACTTTAAGTAGGCATACTTATAACAGATATTAAAAAATTCTTTTTTGAAAATGAAAGGCAAAGTTTAGAACTTTGCTGTCACTTATCGTGTACGATTCGATTGATACTCATTTATCTTCCGTTTTTTTCTTTTCTTCAGGTTTGATACTAATGTTTTTTTATTCTTTGGTGTTAATGCTGTGCAATCAATATTCTTACACTTATTATTATTTCCAAAACTGAAAAAATTCAGACGCATATAAAAAATCAATTGTGAACTCACTTATCTAAAAAAATCAATTGTGAACTCACTTATCGTATTATGTACACCGTAACAAGTACAAGAGAAAATTTTATTCAATTTTATTCATCATGGAAAACAACGTTGTAAAAATTCAGTGATAATACTCCAAAATCAGTCGCTTTGTCAGGTAATTTACGGGTTTAACCGTATCGCATGCCCTACTAATATCTTCTACATTAACGACACGATTGTTGAACACAAGCTTAAGTGATTTCATGATGTTGTTGCTATAAAAATTTGCAAGAATGAGCGTGAATGGTGCACCAGTACCTTTTTCGGCCGACCAAAGTACATTTGTAAGCATTAGATGGGTATCGTTCATATTGAAATAGTCAAATTTTGTGACATATCTGTCAAATTGGACGCTTGAGTGGAAATCAACTCCATCCGCTTCACTTATCAGTATCAAATTGTCATTAAAGGAAAATTGCAAAGGTACATGTATCAACTCCAAGTTTGAATTATTATTTATGTTCAACAAGTATGGTATTTTATTCCTCAGCAGAACGGTGTGACTTAAATTGCCATGTAGAGCATGCATAAGCGTTATGGTGCTAAGTGTGGTTGATGAACCATTGTTGTTCAATTTTAGTACCAGCAGGATATCTCGATTCCTGTCGAACACTGGTTGCACTTCCAAGTTTTTACCCTGTGAAGTACATTGTTCTCGGATTTTATTCAAATCTAGGATGACCTTGTGTCTTTTATGTTGAGATAATTCTATTGTCAAATTGTTGATAGTTAAATTCGAATTTCTACTCTCAAGTACATAGATGGATTCATGAGCAACGCTCTTGTAACGATTATGATGACCTTGCACATCATTGAATATGTCTACACTATATTTCGATTGTTCCTTATTGAAACTGTGATGATTTAACGTTAGGGTCTTCTTATCTGTTATTGAATGCAGAATAACAGATATTTTGGATCTTTTCGCCAAGCCTATATACAGTGGAAGTGCTTCGTCGATTAACTGGCTAGTTGTCACATTGAGTAGTAGTTTTTTATGATACAACTGAACAGTGCCATCTTGAAAAATATATTTTACAGATTCAGCCAAACTGAGACGGCCAACCTGACCTTTGCCCCATTTCAAAACGATCAGTAGCTTGCCATCACTTTTTATTGCTTTAATATGTTTTAAAATATATGATGGATAATTGAACAAGAAGGTGTGACTTCCTCGGTGCAATGTATAAAACTTTATGTGAAAGTTACCTGTGGTATTTGTAATTATGTACAAAAAGTTTCCACTTGATGCATAGTTACTAACCCGCGTTGCAGCGCCTGTGATCACAAGTTTCATATTGTAGTCACACATTGTGTGTGGTATCGTTATATGATCAGGGCCACCTTTCGCGCGGCCACCCTGCAGATCAATATGTTTGATACGGCACCAGGCTTTCACTCTGTCAGTCATATTTCTCCTGCCAATGATTGATGTTATATTACCAAGCTTTATTTTGTAGTTCCGGTGACTTACAGTTCTACTTGTGAAGAAAACCGTTCTAGCTGTAAGATGTGAAACATCCAGTATGTTATCGCCTCCCAGACCATCGTAGTAGCCCCAAGATTGATTGTTCCTCACGATGAACCTGTCATCAGCGTTACCTCCTATCAAGATCTTTGAGCCATTCCCGGTAATATCGAAAATGTTCGCATCCGAAGGCATTGCTCTCGCAAAAGCGGAATTATGACCGAGTTGTATATACGTTATGTTGGAAGGTTTCGGTTCGGCAGATTCTAATCCAATGGCGTTCTCGCAATATCGAGCAGTCACGAATATCTTTGATGATGCGTAATCGTCTTGCAGGGGCCACAAGCAAAAGTACTTGTTCCCATTAGTCAATTTAGGTACAGATCTTGATAATTGTATCTTTTTCTTATACTTCAAATCAATATTTATCGTGGCAGACAATTGTGAATGCACATTAATGGGGAAGATATAACGTTTTATAGTATCGTGTTGATCGAGAAATTTTTGCATACTATTGATAGTATCATTTATGAATTGCTTTTGTTTCATCAATTCGGCAACATGTTTTTCTGGATCCATGCCGAAGAAAGATCGGATACCTTCGGTAAACTTTTCAAGCTTTGTCAAATGGACTGTTTCATCCAATTTTTCAACAGTTTTCACGCTCCTGTAAATATCAGCACCAACGAGTAGAGCTGCGCCAACAGCCCAACCAATGGGACCAGTCACCGTGGATACACCTTCGAAGAAGCCGAAAGCTTCTGTTATCTCGATAGCTGTCTCAGCCAAATCCAGTGCCAAATAAGAACTATCTGCAACTATATTTACTATCGCCTCATTTTGGTTTTGTCTATATGCTTGAATACTATTATATAGGTCGAACCCGACAAAGGCGAATGTGGGAGTTCGTCGAAGGAACGGGGCACTGGCCTTCAATATGTTGGACAACAGTAGCCTGTCGCTAGCCGCCAAGATGGCTGTTTTAGATAATAATTTGTCGGCCAGTTGACTGGCCAGAACACTGGATAAAAGAAAACCTGCATTCACCGCCATGCCGACCATATTTCCATGGATAAGGTCAGATACAAAGTCCTTGGCCATCAGGCCATACATGATTCCGGCGCTGAACTTGTTCAAATTTTCTAAATACACTCTTCTAAATTTTTCTCGAGGGGTTTGTTTCGATGTATGTGCAGCTTCATTCAATGCTGATTTAACCTCGTTGGACTTGCATCTAATGTCACGTTTAACTCTCAGCCTGGAACACATGCTGAGCACTGATAAAAATTCATTGTCAGCAGCTGTGATCATTTTACCTTGATCAGTTTCCGAAATTGCGATGTTCAGCATTTTTGCCCGTTCCTTATCTTTTATTAAACCACTTTCGAAATATTGTCTGACATCGTCCAAAATCACCACTGATTTCTCAGGTGCATTATAAGCAATATTAATAATGCAAACTTGGCCCATGTCATTCAAAAATCCAATTTGGAATGCTCCTTTTCGGACGTCCACTATGCTCGATAATGTATAAACTCTTTGTAGGAGTCCTTCCAACATACCTTTCAATTCTGTTTCTGTATTGATCAGATGTGAATTTTGCAAAAAATAATTTTTCATTTTTGAGAGTACTCCTTTCATCACTTTCGGATTTTTCATGGATTCTGAGCCCAAAGCATTGCCTATTTCGTCAAACATGTTAATATGATTGATCTTGTCAACTTGGAAATCTGACACCTCCTGGTCGAATGGTTGTTTCAAATAGACCTTAGATCCACCAACGATGTGTCTTTTATATTCGGGCTTTTTGACCTGTGTATAACAAGTGAAAAAGTCTGCAATGACTAGATTAACTCCGTGTTCATCTACTTTTGGATATTTCAGACCAAGCAAATATCTGCTTACTTCCAAAAACTCCTCAGAAGTGATATCATCATTTTCGTATAAATTGATAATAAGATTGACATTTTCATGTTTAGTTTTCATCAAGAAAAAATTAAATTTGCCTTTGAAATATTCATTCGGCGATTTTACATGCAGCCTGAAAAACTTATCTTCCTGGCATGAGGAATGAGAAGACAAGCTGCCATGGAGAAAGGATGGCAGATAACCCAATTTTTCTTTCATATCACTCGGATTATCAGCTCGCAATACGTAAGAGAATTCCATATCCACAAATGTTTTCAATCTTTTCTTAGCCGGCTTATTGTCCGATGTCGCCAAAGCCACATCCACCGCTAAATTAGATAGCAAAGTCAACTTGTCCAGAATGACAATTGGAATCTTGTCGAAAATTTTATAGTTACGCTTTTCGGCGTTATAGTTCACGAAGCCGGCCATCATTTCCGGATTCAAGGACTCCATGAAGAATTTTTCGACCGCAGCTTCAGGTTGTGCTTCTTCTTCCAAGAATAATTCCCGACGTTTACCCAGTTTTTCTAAATTGGGCGCAAATTCCAGCTTTATAGGAACGTCGTTAATTATTTTAGACCAAGAGTCGGTTAATCTCCGGATCATTTTTATGCGATAGGACACGCCTTTGTCATCAGTGAATGGACTGACATGGATTTTGAAGCCGAGTTGTTTTTGTACGCCAATCAAAAATCCGTGAGTGAAGCCGCATTGCGAAGCAGTTCGCAATGAGTTCAATTCTCGACCGACTTTTTGGTTAATATTTTGCTTGAAATGCGAAGCGGACTTTTTTAAAAAATTTACCAAGCCTTTCCTCACTTCGTCGCGACTTTCAGATTGGAAACTTTCTACGATGTCACCCATAGCCGGCGTACCTTCTTCGAATAGCTGTTCTAAGATTAAGAAATTTTTCTGGGCTTTAGCTTTCGTTTTGATGCATCTTTCCACGAAGCCATCTTCAAAATGGAATTCTTCGTTATCGAACGTCAAAAATAAGAATGGCGCCGTGGCGGATTCGCTGGCGTCCATATTCTCTACCCACAAATCGTACCAATGATTTTCTATGTCGTATTCCTTAACATTTTGACCAGCATTGTGTAATTGAACGATCACACTTTTCAAATCTGATTCCGCCCATTGACGTTTCCTATTTATTGGATCGAAATGTATGCTTTTCAAAGACAACAATTTTCGGCCATTTTTCTTCATTCTCGTGACAGAAATTTTCAATTCTTTCTGGCTTTTATCAAAATACCAGAAAATCTTGTCAATTTTTCTAAGACTTTTGAACGCCGGTTGTTGTCCAATTTGCAGCAAACCGAGAAAAAAGTGAACGAAATAGCCGACGGCGTCGAATTTGGTTTCACCATTGAAAAACGCAGCATTGTTTTTCAAATGGACCGTGATCATGGTACCGAAGTCCGGTTTTTCGGGACTATAAGAAAAATCGGGTCCCGTTTTTAACGGGCAGAAAAATCCGTAAGCATAGTCGTACAAAAATTCCGGTGGATTGAAAGTTGTCAAGCTTGTCATGGTGGATCGAATATTATGAATAATGATTGCACATAGTGTGCACTGGTTTGTATACTTGATCGAGATCTTTTTCACTGTTAATCGCGTGATTTTCGTTTGCCCTGAAAAAAATCGAATATCATGAATGTATAATGTATAAGGTGATACCCATAAACAGTTGAACATGATGTGATTCTGAGAAATGTCAATGAAAAACAACCATTATCAATCATAGGACGATGATAGTCCTATGGTTGACAATTTTCGTGCGACAATAACAAGCTTTAATTGCGCATTGCTTAAATGTACTCCTAATTTTTGAAATCTAAAAATGTTCAGGTCAGCGAGATACAATTTCATGTAAGTTTTAAGCTTAAATATAGTAGACCCGGTGTAATGCACTGAAACTAGGAGAAATAAGCTGTACAGAGGTTTCCAGGAATTACTGACAAGGAAAAACAGTTCTGCTAGAATAATGGCGGTTCAAAAGTCTACAAAAATAAAGGCCCAATTCCAGAAAGAAGATCTTCACGAATTCTTCCAACTGTAAAAAAATTTAGACCTTCGGTGTACATGTGCCGGTACTCAACTACTTTTACTGTTATAGGACCACTCGAGTTCATTAACTTTTTTTCCAGTTGTCCAAACACACATGTATTTCAGTGAACTTAACCATTAGAAATATACTTATCAATGAATGCAATCAGTTCTTTTATTTTCGATAATCACTTCTGAATTCACAATGCCTAAAACTTGAAAACTTGGGTATCGTTGTTGGTTGACGTGCATAAACCGCTGATGCACTTGAGCGGAATTTCCAACGTTCGAGCATTTCTGAAGAGAAGCTATGATTCTGGTTTTTCAGTGCCCAATGACTTTTATCTGAGAAAAGGACGAGAAGCAGTGGAGGTTGATGATGCCATTGAGATGATCTCATTTCAAGAATTTTATAATAAGAATTTGAAAAATCAAGTCATCATCCACAAATTTTTGAAGAGTGTTATCGATAAGAAAGGCTTGTAACGACCAGATCTGTGTGAGGTACTTTACTTCTAACCAATCGGTCGATATGGCGGGGCAACTAACGGGACGGGGGTGCGGGCGTACGATTATAATAAAACAACGGGGATCGACGGTCGCTTGAACGTCGACAATAACGCGCTTCGAATTAAAATACGGACGGGGGCCTCGGTTTAAGTGCTTTCGAATAGTCGGCCGCTTGCAAATGTATATAAAAAGACGGGGCGAGCGCGGAAGTCAAAACGGAAAAACCACAAGAATAAGAATGCCTAAATCACGCTTTGCTTCTTCTTTTATACGGCGATTCTGGCCACTCCCTGGGCGTCGCGGGAGGTCGAGCTTCTGTCCATCTTCTTCCGCCAATCGTCGTTTCCGGCTACGCTTTTTACGCTTTCTTAGTTACGCCTCTCTAACGCTTTTCTGGTACCATATGCTTTCTGTGCTTCACTTGCTTTCTACGGTGGGTTTGGCCACACCTTTGTGCTTCTGTGCATGCTTCCTGTATCGGTTTCTCTGTATACACATGTTTTGTGGGGCCGCCGCTACCATTACACTTGAGACTACTGTACGGCGGGGCTTCTACATATTTTACTGTGTGCAGGTGTTGTTTACGATTTTTACGGGGGATTACGGTAGCTGTGGAATGTGTAGTTTAGTGTGGGTTCTAGGGGAACAGCTGCCGTTTGTGCAAATTAATTGGGGCGTCTTAATTGGGCTACCGGGGTGTGAACGGATCAAAATAAAGTACTTCACGTAATTTGGTAGGAATGTTTGGGTGTGAATCCCAGACATCCTTGAGACGATAAAATGTGAAAATAAAATAATATCTAATAAATGTCTATTACATACAGTATGCTACATATTTACAGTACTGCTTTAGCAGGTACGTTACAGGCTGAAGTGCCCCACCGGCTTTGGAAATCAACGGTCTGATGTTATGCAGTGAGTAAATGTCGTTTCTTCTCATATCAACAAAAAGAAGCAGATTTTTGACCTAATCTGACTGATAAAAAGTGAAATCATAAAATTATTTTAAACGAAGATCTGCTTGCAATGAAATGAAAGTCATGTCTGAATTACGGTTGCCGGTGTGCGGATTATATGCCATCAAGCTAACTGTGCAATGCCAACATCGGGCGTTTTCACACTGATGCAGAAACGCGCTTTTCCCGCTACATCGTCCGAATATTTGTACAACCCAAAACCTGGAGTTCTGAATTCATGTTCCATTCAATGTGTTGTATTGCTATAAACTCAACTCTCTCAAATTTATTATAAGTGGTCAGCTTTAGATTATTCACTCAGTCAGATTGCTGTGGAAAGTTACTATAATATTATGCATGATTGTACAATTTTTACAAAAAACTTCCCCTAGTGCACTCAATTGAGCTTTTGTTTATCAGTAAATGTCACGTGACATAAAAAGTTATGATTCAGCAGTATTGCTCTGTAGTAGCCACTTGTGTTGTTAACCATAACGATAAACTTGTCCTACATAAAACTCTATGGTATATTCCCCATTTCTGGCTGCCTTGACAACAACATCCTATTTCTCCTTCCCCATCCAAACATCGTGACGTAATTGGAAACCGGCTTTCACCTCGCTCTGAAGATCGATAATTTTCCCAATTCGTGGTTCTAGGTTCTTCTAGCAAGTTCCAAGTTTCAGCTCATGTGTCGTTGAATCATTATTCTCAGCCCGACTAACTTTGACGCATTCTATAAATTCTTCAGTGTGGTTTCATTCACTTTGCATTTTGGAACAGGTTTTATTGACGTCGGTTATTTAGTTTTATTACTTTGTTTTTATGATACTAAACTTCGCAGTTGTTAGAAAGCCAACTGTTTTTCAAACCAATCTGAAATAATTTTTTCCTTAATTTTGAGTTCAACGATTGAAATATTATTCGATTAATCGATGCTCAAAGAGGGGAAGTTAAGGAAATATAACAAAGGTAAGTTCCCAGGAACTTATAACCGTTCAGAAATGCTGAGAAGTAGTCTTGGATGCGAAATTTTATGATCATAACTAATTGGTACAAAGTTAGAAGTTCAAAATTTTAGAAGTTTAGGGGTTGAATGGTGCAGCTCAGAAAAGCTACTTATATCTTGTCTAAATTATCTGCTTTACGAATGTATTTTTATTTACTGCTGTCGGCAATCTCAATTTGGAAGGTTTGATTTTTGTTTTTGGACTGGCATGAAAATGCACGGTATCCAAAAATATCGGTACTGGAGTTAGAGCAATTATGTAGTCATGCTGTCAATTGGTTCACACCACTAGATAGAGCGTCCATTTCTGTATGGAAAAACTTCGATTTTGTTTGATTTTCGTCATGTCCAAAGTTGAGGATTCTGATTTGAGAAAAGAGACTGATAGAATAATGACGGTTTCTTGGAAAATTGTCATGGAAGCTGGTGCAATGTTGATTAATCGATTATCGATTGCGAAACGCAGTCAAGTAAATAATTAAAAATAAATAAATAGTAGATAATAAATAAATAATAGGTAATGAATAATTCATAGATAAATAGTCAGATTACAATGATCTGGAAAAAGTCAGTTGATCAATGTCTGATTAATACATCAGCTGTTGGGTGTCCCCTTAAGCTTTCTCACGATTCCAAGGACGTCATTTATGATTTATTTAATTTTCTGTCTTCACTGCTTTTACATTTTGTTGCTTTTCGTGAATCTAATGGCGCCCACACAGACCTCTAATAAACTTTTCCACACAGCATTACTTGCTCTTTCAAATGATATATTACATGTAATCGAAAATTAAACCAGGTTCTCTGTATCCCCTGTACCGAAGTGTTTGGACATTCTGTACAGGAACAAGTCATCTATCAAGAGTGGTTCTTGTCGACTACCAAGAAGATGGGTGCTGATAGACTTCTGAGCTTCCCAACTACTAAACCTCTGTAGTCCATTTATCTTCAAATGAGCATTGAAGTGCAAAATAATCAAAATAAACATGAACAGTTCAAGATTTAATGAGGATTACTATTTGTACCAAGTATCCGTTCAAATCTACTCTTTTGGTTGATTTTCTCTTTGAATTCTAGATCGATTTTTGGGCACCAAATGGCCCGAAGTATTTTGTGTACTCGAATCGGATTCGACTTTCAACTTTTACGACAAAAAAGGCGACCATTCGCCCAAGGGTTCGCTGAAATTGGCCGATTTGGCGCCATATATAGCCATCGGTCCTTACACGAAAGTCGTACCTAATCGGCCGTCTTTGCCGTCCGGAGCCACAGAATACCATTTGTTGGCAGTTGGAACGGGTCCGAGCGGTTTTGTGCACTGGTTTTTATTTTTAAACGACGATGAATTGAAGTAAAAAATCTGGGTTCGTGGGAGAAGCAGTTTTTCATAGACTTTTTGTGTTTCAGTGATTGGATGAACAAGATCGCATCTACAGTAAGTTTTTTTTATGGTTTGATTGATTTTGATTGCAACACAAGAAAACATTACAAAACATCATTATGACCTTGTGTGGCTTAACAACACGCAAGAAGTCTAATGACACGTCTCTCACTACCCTTTGTCTCAACTTTCTTGAGCGAATTACAATTTCAGTTACCAAAAGCGTCTCCACAGCAGCAGGCAACTACGCCGGCACCTGCACCCCAGCAAAGTCAAGGATCGTCTCCATCTTACCCACAGCCGCAAAATCCGCCTCCATCTTACCCACAGCCGCAAAATCCTTCGTCGTATTACCCTTCGAGCCCCCCACAACAGCAGTATGGCGGTCAAGGCGCCATGTACCCTAATCTCCCACAACCAGTTGCTTATGGTTCACCCAGCCCTGGGTACGCTCCTCCTCCATCCCAACCCTATCCGGCATATTACCCTCAGCAGCCGGCCCCAGCTCCAACGACAACCGTCATCATTAAAGACCGTCCCGTTCCGGCCTACGGCACCGGCTCCGGGTTCGGTGGTGGTAGTGGTCTAGGCACAATGGGCGGCGTCGCCACGGGTATGTTAGTCGGCGGCGCCCTCGGCTACGGATTGGGCAGCATCACGCACCCGTTCGGTGGATGGGGTTGCGGCTCTGGTTGGGGCGGTTCGTGGCACAGCGGCCCCGGTTGGGGTTACGGCGGTGGCGGTGGCGGTTACGGCGGCGGCGGTTTTGGTTCGTCGTACCAAGACAACGACACCACCATCATCAATAACTACAATATCTCGGACGACAGTCGCACGACGACGAACGAGTACAACAACTACGAAGACAACAACTACAACAATAATACCAATGACAACGATCAACAACAAGGCGGCGACAATTACGGGGACGACCAAGGCGACGCCGGTGGCGATGATTGGGGCGGCGCCGGTGATGATTACGATACGAGTGGCGGCTTTGATGATGGAGGCGGGTTCGATGGCGGTGACGATTTCGGCGGCGGAGATTGGTGATCGATTTTTCGTTTCAATAAGCCCAATTTTTACCCTATTGTGTACTATTTGTTTGCATGCTTTCGTTTAATTTTTATAGTGTTTGCTGTGCATATTGTGTATTAACATAATTTTCTAAAATCGAGAAGTACACGATAATTTCCAGTAGTCGTGTTTAGATTGACACTACTTGAAAAGTTACTTTTTATGGGATTCTTTCCCCAAAACACATCAAATTGGCATCAATCGATAAAATGCTTCATCTCCATTTTTGATCATCGGGGTTTCATTCCTGTTGACGTACATAGTCATGTTTTTGAGGGTTCTCCAGAAAACTGTCCGTGATTCACAATCAGTATTATAGTCCACAACTTCTCAAACAAACCTGAAGGATCAACGGGCTGCAAAGAAACGTTTTCGAAACAGCCGTGAAAAACAGAGTGTGCTATTACCTCATCTGCCGGAATTTTGGGTAACAAAGGTTAAACGTTTTACTTGTGAAATTCATTATATAATATGCCATTTACTGGCAAAAACATGTGTAAAAAACATACGGCTTTTGAAGTCTTAATGCAAATTGACTTCGGAAATGGTCGGATAGTGGAAACTGCAAATCACACCGTGATTCATTGTTTTTCTGCGGGCAAACATTTGTAAGTCTCGTCTTTCGGTTTAAGCATCAGTTCCAAAATACCAACGTCCAAACCGCCAACTACTTTATTTTTAGCGTCGTACACGTAATCTTTTGGTATTTTCAGGATCCATTCACGTTTGCAGCTCTGAAAAAAACATTCAATGCGATGTAGAAACCGTGAGTTTGAAAATTGTTGCCAATCCATGAATTTAATAGTCCTAAGGTAGAGAAGATCTACCCTTAACCGTGTTGCTCCGACCGCTTAGGTCAAAGCAGGGACAAAATCTTGTACGGATCCTAACCCAGCAGCAGCAGATCCATAAATCTTGGTCATCGCATCTCTATCCTGGATTGCACTCAGGATTAACCTACCAGGATTTTACCACAAAAACTGTGTGATCCTTAAGGCTCTGGTGCACATGTTAGATCCGAGTCTGGATCTGGCGAGTGCGGTCACTAATTCCACGCACACCCTGACCCAAAATTTGGAATAAGCCCAAAGTTTTTTGCTTGTTAAACATTTGATCAAAGTTCTCGACTTCGAGATTGTCTCGTTTATTGAAATCGGAACCTATCATCCAAACTTGTGGTTTGGATTTGCTCTAACACATGACTTTCGAATACAGTATACTACTGTTATTTACTTTCGAGTACAGTATACTACTGTTCGAACTGTAATGGTCAACTTACCAGTTTTCCCTTGTTACATTTGTGGTAAATATACAAATGGGGGTCAATTGAAGACAGAATGTCCGTCGCTGTACCGTCAAGATAGAATGTGCCATCAGGCTTTGAATTGTTCGTTGCCATAAGGGAATCGATCAGCACATCTGAAGTATAATCCAACTAACCAAGCACGTTTTCATGATCAGAAATAACCCGAGTCGTACAAAGAGCATCTCAGAAAACTGCAGTCTGTTTTTATTAAATACGTCTAATTGAAAAATCAAACGAATAAAACAAAGCTTTTACTGTAAACGTTGTACTCAAAAAATGTCAACGTTTATTTGAGTATACTCAAAAATTTCGAGTTTCATGTCATGTCTGGTTTTTAGCAGAAAATCATAAAAACATGAAATAATAGTATACTTTTACGATTTAGAAACATTCTAAGAAAAAATAATATAGTTTTGAGTTTCTCCATGAACCTGGATGTGAACTGCTGCTAAAATAATTTATTTAAATTGATAATGCATACTGTAGTAGAACCATACCCTTGTCGTATATTTTCGTCACGGCATCTTTGTATGGTTTTCCATCGCACATCAACTGACCGTAAACGATAAGTCTCTGTTTGCCATTGACTCTCTGAACAGCAACAAACACCACAAAGCAGATGACAAACGCAACCTTCCACATAACCAGAACTTTGATATACTTCAAAATGTTGTTTCTGATCGAAACAACAAGTTTCGATCATACGCAGAAATTTTGATGCTGAAAAAGGGGATTGATCGATTTCAGAATTGTTAAAAAAACCGGAAAATTCTGGTTAGCGAAAAGTGTTGATGTTGACGTTAACTTTGTTTTTCAGATTATGACAAATGATTATGAACAGCTTAGGCTCATAAGGAGCATCTAAGATTATATATAATAAAATGTTTCGTGATATATTGACATCGGATATTCCAATTGTCAATATGAAATAATTTTATTCTTGGTCATAAATGACTGCTACTGGCAGAAAGATTGGCTCCATGTGAAAAAATCAGCATTCTCTTGGAAATTTTTTCATTGAAATTTCAATTTTCCAGTTCAAAAAACGTGCGCCCTGCCTCTGAAGTTCTCCTAGAAGATTCTTATAAAAAATACCTACAATCCGCTGGTATATTAAGGAATACCCCACATACTGTTTTTATTGAAATTCTTGTAAATAATAGCAGTTAAAAGCGCGTGCTATTTCATATTTTTACGATTTTCTTCTGAACTATATGTCATATTCTGAAAACTTGTGAACAGACAAATAAAATTTAAGATTTTTTTGAAAAAAATCTACCGTAAAAGCTTTCTATAGATGAGATGATATCGACGAAAGTGCTGTCATTTTCCAATTTGCACGAATTTCATAAAAAACAGACTATGGTGATCAAAAATAATCTGCTCACAATCAAATTATGTCTTTCTATTCTGTGAAATGTACATTGCGTAGTTGATATACATCTAACAATTCCAGCAGTGGGCCAAACTTCCACTGCTTATTCCGAACAAATGTCCGCACTCTTTCAGACCACATTCTGCAAAAAAACTGCGCGCTAATCTTGAAAGTCTATATTTTTGTTTGATCATAAAAGAAGATCAGACACCAAACTCTTCTCTCGATATGGTGCTAGCATTGGAGAGGTCACATTGGAAAGGTCTACCTTGATACATTTATAAGAGTTCCTTTCAAGACGTCGTGCAAAACTGTGTAGCAAGAGGAAAAATCTTGTAAATTTTTTTGGACAGCTTATGTTCCTTGATCCCACAGGCTACTCATAAATATGAGATATACAAATCTTACCGATCACTTTTTATGAGAAATTCCACTGAACCCACCCAAGGATGGAAACATTTTAGTTAACTTACATCGCATACAAGCTTATTACAAACTTTCCAATCGATTCGGAATATCTATTTCTATGAATATGAAAAAACTGGATAACAGAAAATCGGAAATACTTTGCTGAATCTCACCTCCCAAAAATCATTTCTCGTTCATCGTTTTGTTGGTTCCCACTATTAAACACCTTATAGAAGCGTAGTTTTATGATAATGTGATCAAAAAACGCTGAATGTTCGTTTGATCCGGGAACTTATGCACTATAAACTTGATCATGAAGCTGTTGCATTTTTATCATTCAGACTGATTCCAGATACAATTTTTTGGTGTATTCTGACGTCAAATACAATATTCATACTTTTTTGAAGTAAATATTTTCCACTTATCACACTTTTTAACGTGAACACGTTCCTTGTTTGAGATTCTAAATGAACTTAGGAATGCTTTCCCATGGTTACAGTAGTAGTTGCATGGATACATAAAATGTCTGTTTTTTTTAAGATGGTACGTTGGCTAGTTTCCAAACCAGTTGGTTTTTCATATCCTTCGTGGGTGGTTCATCTACCTGCATGAACATCATTATTTAATTTATCTAATTAATTATTCAAGTCGTCAAAATTAACCTCGGGGCCAAGTTACTACCAAAACATATCGTCGCAGGATGCACTTTTGAGATACTTTTTCTGACGTCATAGTTACGCGGTTCAATCGCTAAAAAATATGCAAATTAGTTATTTGGTCTTGGTATTCGTAACAAAATTCGCAGCCTTCGATTTTTTGCTCTACGAACTTGTCGGCCAAGGGTTGTTGAATGGACTTTTGAGCAGACCGCCACCTTGGGTGGTAAGTGTATTTTTAGCTTTGTTGAAGAACTATTGACATCAGCAAGATATTCAAGAATGAAATTAAGCCATCGGTCGTTCCAGCCACCCTATCAACTACATCACATAACATTTCTGCGCTGTACAAATTTGAGCACGTTTTCTAGAGAATAGATGTGGATAAAAACTGAGCATTAATTCTTTAAAAAATTATTTCATAAAAACTTGACTTCCAAAAACCGTCGAAAAATTGACGCCTCAACCATTTCCTCTTGATTGATTATTCATCTGCATCTTTGAACTGTTTCCTTAAGTTTTGCATTCGGGCGTATTTATGATTAATTTCTGAATCTGAAATATGTACATAATGCGTGTTTTTGATGATATCTATTTTTCGAGTGCATAAATCGACTCTAATGGCTGAAATCATACAGTTACCTGGAATAACACGGCCGCCGGGTCGATACAGTGACTAAAATGACATGGTTGACGAGTCAACACATAAGATTTTCATGTGCAGCCTAAACTCAATCCCATTTTCGTCGGCTTGGATCTGGACGACATAAAAAGCAAATTTTTGGGCGCCAAGCCTTTTCTCGATTTGACTAAATTGAAAACTGCTTTGGATGCCGGTTTATCATCGCCTAAAGAGCCTCAACTTGGTACGATGTTCTGGCGGCGGAAAAGAGCCGCTTCCGCCAAGAACAATCTGCCGACGTCGTTCGATTGGCGTCAATCGACAAAGTGCAAGAGTTTTATGCATGTCAGGAAGCAATCTTGTTCGGATTGTTGGGTGAGTAATAGACAACACATTGTTATATGCATTTGACCTCAACCCCAAAGTTGTTGGCCTCAACTAGAAATGGCGTTTTCAAGCTAAAAAAAAATATTTCATGCAAATTGGACATCAATTTATAGATCTCGCTGTGATCTACTCGAAAATATAACGTAAAATAATGTATCTCTATTTTTCATTGAGCCATACGAAGTTAAAGTTCTGTAAAACTCAGCTTGCTCCCTCTCCAAATTTTTTTTGCTCCTAATGTAAGCTACCAACGATGTGATGTTTAAGAAAATAATTCATTGGCTTGAATTCCAGGTTCAGGTTTCATGAGAATACTTATCAATTTCGGTACGCATGGATTGAAGATTATATATTCAAATTTCACAGGATAACTGATAACAGCAAATTTACAAAAATTTTATAATCAACGGTACCATACTGTCAGAAACATTTTTCTAAACAGGACTGAGATTCCAATTCTCCAAAAAATGTAATCAGTCAAACAACAAACATTCTTAAATTCTATATCTTATGCAAAATATCCAAAACCAGTGAATCAGAAGTAAGTGTATTTTTTTTAAAGAACTGCAAGTTGTTAAATTTTCCCACAGTCTGACTGAACACCAATCCAACTTTTTCAGGCCGTTTCGTCTGCAGCAGCAATATCGGATCGCTATTGCTTGTACACGAATCAAAACTTGTACTTTTCTGCCCGTGAACTGGGCGCCTGCGTCTACAAAGGTAGCGGAGGAGGGTAAGACCCTTAACAACCCGAATGTGACTTTACGAACGATCTTTTCGAAGTTGAATTTTTCGCATGTTCCACGTATGCGAATTTTCCTGACTTAAGTTCAAAAAATTGGTTTTGTATACAAGGTTGTAAGCCCTGTTGGCCTGCGGTGCAATGGTTAAGGATAGGAGTGAACAGCAAATTACCAAAATGGTAGCGTTACTGAAAATATTCGTATAGAACACATGCTGCATACCTCGCGGATAACAGTTGAAAACAATTGTTGAAACCCATTAATAGTTACAATATTTCAGCTCTGGATTCAATGAGCGGAATAGGGAGAACTCCCAGCAAATTGTAATTATCGAAGAAATAATTTATTTATTTATTTCTAATTAATTATTTAATTATTTCTTTTTATTCCTTTTTGTTCCTTATCTTACTTCACTTTTCTTACTTTTATCCGTCTCCTATTTTTCATATGATATCTTTTTTCTCTTTGTTTTCATTTTCTTATGTTTTTCTCTTTTATTCTTTTTATATCTCATTGTTCGTCCACTCTCTCACAACTCATATTTCTCCATTTTTTTATTCAGTCGCTCATATGGGATTCACCTCTAATCCATTTAAAAAAAACACTTTGTGAGTAGATAAACGGCGGAATCAATACTTGTTCGAGTTGTTAGTAAAAAGCTGGGGTATGCAAATCTTCCATACAAAAGTTGAGAAAGACACAAAAAATCGCAAATATTTGACCTTTGAATCTTTGAATCAAAGTGTTTGAGTTTGTTATTTTCGAATTGATCTTGAATTTCTAGCTCACATTCAGAATGACACACGCAGTTTTTTGCCAGCTTTTGAAATAAAACTGCTTTCTTAATATTTTTTCATGTTCACAAACAATTCAAAATTCACGTTCATTCAGATCAGGGACGTTGGCCCGAAAAAATCAGTTTTTTCCAAATGCACTCTAATGTCCCAGCGCTCTAATCCTGCGCTCTTATGACCCTGTGCTCTAATGTGCCTGCGCTCTATTGCCTGCACTCTAATGTCTCTGCTCTAATGTCCCTGCGCTCTATTGTCTGCGCTCCATTGTCCCTGCGCTCTATTGTCCTGCGCTCTAATGTCCCTGCGCTCTAAGGTCTTGCGCTCTATCGTCCTGCGCTCTAATGTTTGCTCACGATCAAAACCCATTTTTGAGGATAACTTCTGCTCTATGCACAATGAATATGCTTATTCCTGACCGTTATGTCCCTATTCTGTCTTGAGCAATTGCACTACAGGTAAGCAGGATATACTACCTGTGGAGAATGGTCCAAAAAGTAGTCCAAAGTCTACATTCTACTCGTGAACCTAAAATGAATAAAATTGCATGTTTTTTTGTGAACAGAAGCTAAACGGATCTTAATCCAGCTTAGAAAAATTTCGCAAATCCCGTTGTCAAAATTATTTTTATCTTTTTTAAGCAAAACAAACCCATTTTTAAATGTCACAGTTCCTACAGTGAGCTGTAATGCAACTTATACGACAAGTTTTATGAGTCTCTTCTATTTGAAAGCTCGAAATTCTTTTTCTGATTATATTGTCGTCCATAAGATTCTACAGTATGGTAATCAGATTTTTCGTCTGTAGTTTATCATTTTACGCCTACAGTTTCATCTACCGTACGCTTCAGTCAAAAATCGCCCACTTCTGTAAATTATGACAAGTTTAAACAGTGAAGCACTGCTCATAGGGGTTTGGAGGCACAATAAAACTTAGCTCTCGTGCGTTTTTTAAGGTGAGGTCAGCAGTCTCCGGGTTTATTTTACCGGCCTAGCTGAAGCCCAGAACCGGATTCTGCCCAGATCTGCTAGAACCACCAATTTTGAGATTCTTAGGCTCAGGTAGGCTTAAAGATAGGACAAAGAAATCCGGATTTTTTGTATTCTATCCTAAATTTTTGGATCTGGTAGGTTCCAGTTGAAGGTTTCGCCCACACCCGAAACTTACCCTGCAGTATGAAATTTTTAACCAATTTTTTTTCTCATTGCATTCCAGTTGCGACGGTGGTTATGCTTCCGACGCTTTCCAGTTCTTCAAAAAGACCGGGATAGTGCAAGGAGGTGACCCTACCTTATCCGACGAACCCAAAGGTTGCTTACCCTACCAAACGATGACCAGCAAAAGTGTCTGTCCAATGAAATGCGACGACGGCAGTGCTTTCGGTGGAATGAAATCAGGTGAGAAAAGAATGCACTAGATTCGTTCTCTTTTTTATTTGTTTTCTTTTCTTCTCTTTACTTTTGTTTCTTTTCGTTTGTTTTTTCTTTTTTTCATTTATCTTGTTTCTTATATATTGTTTTTTATTTTGCTTCTTTACCTTTGTTTTATTTCTTTTCTTTTGTTTCTTTTCTCTTTCCTTGTTTCTTTTGTTTCTTTTCTTTTGTTTCTTTTGTTTCCTTTTGTTTCTGTTCTTTCCCTTTGTTTCTTTTCTTTTGTTGCTTTTCTTTCGTTTCTTTTGTCTTTTCTTCTGTTTTGTTTCTTTTCTTTTGTTTTATCTCTTTTGTTTTGTTTCTTTTGTTTTGTTTCTTTTCTTTTGTTTTATCTCTTTTGTTTTGTTTCTTTTGTTTTGTTTCTTTTCTTTTGTTTCTTTCCATTTGTTTCTTTTCTTTTGTTTCTTTTCTTTAAATTCTGTTGTTTCTTTTTTTTGTTTCTTTTTTGTTTCTTTTCTTTTGTTTTATCAAGAGCAGAAGGCTTTTTTCAGGTGGCGACTATCGCATGATTACGAGTAGAAATGTAACAGAAATTCAACAAGAAATTTACAGATTTGGCCCCGTTGTTACTATATTCGAAATGTTCGATGATTTTTACTATTTGGGATCAGGTAAAAAGTCCTGGTACATAAAACATAACTTTGGAAAATGGAAACCATGTCTCCGTTTGTTCACTAAATATATTTATTTTTAAATTCATTGGCATTTGAAGTTTGATGCGATGTACACTACGCAGTCTACTAGAGGCATTGATAATTCGAAAAGTTCAAGGGGTTTTTGCCATTCATAACGTCTCTGGAGTCCTTGTTCGGATAGAAGCCTCACACTGGACAGCCATTGATAGTTCGGCTCCTTGGGCATTCCCGAGAAGTATGCCAAGCAGTCCCTAACATGTCCCATATGTGCTAATCGTAATTGTGACGGGGGCGTATGATAAATCCAACACACTCTCCGGTCCACATGCTCCTGTCATCCGTACCCTTTCTTGAGTTCTTTTCGGGATAACAATCTCATAACTGACATTGGCCAGAGATATTTCAGCTCCAAGGCCATCAGGCCCAACCGGTTAATCCAACTACCGGCCTATACATATGACAATAAAAATATGTGACGGAGTGACTTAGGGTCAGATGGTGTACTGTGGATTGATATATTACGGTCTGTTGGCGTTTCATGTCGAGTTTATGTCCAACGGTGAGTTTGTGTGTTCATCATCAACTCTGCATAATACATCAACCTCACCGGGAAATCGAATCCACGTGAAAGTAAGAAATTTATTTTCCTTACAAGAATATGGAATGGAAATAGTGGTAAATAGATTTGAGCGCAAAACCAAAAAGGTCGTAAGAACGGAAAAAGGAACATTAATAAACAGTCACAGAATAAAACACGAAGACAAGAAAAAACTAAGCAGAAAAACAGGCGAAACGGAGGAAACTCTGGCGCATCGCCCTCTGAGGAGATTCAAATTTCCCACGTGCAGAGAAGAGGAGCTGCAGAACGTGGTCATAATGGCCGTAGAATCTTTGGCGGCTGTAGAGATCCTAGTTGCCTTAGTGGTACAGATTCATCAACCCTGAGTGTACAAAGTATAAATGGTGGTTCTTGATATACTGGTAGCTGATGTGGCACAACCTTATGAGAGGTCACTGGTGGCGGTAGAGATCCTCGTGGCTGCAGAGAACCTGGCTGTATACTTAGCCCTATCCACGTGATGGACCTGTCGGTATTCATTTTCGCATATTTTAGATTTACAAGTGATTTTATAGTGCATTTTTATTCTGATTAATAAAGTCCAGAATTTCGAGCTATTTATTCGAGTGTTATATTTTCCTTTATTGTGTAGGCAAAAACTTGTGATGCTCGCAACACCTGCAAATATAGAACTTTCGAATTTCGCAGAAGGCCTATTTTCGATAGAAAAATCCACTTGTAAAAGCTACAAACGACTTTGAAGAAAGGACTTACTTTCGACCTTTTTTGATTTAGAAGCATTTTTTTCACTCAGGTGTTTACAAGCATACATCCGGCAGTAGCCAGGGATATCACGCCATACGGATCATAGGATGGGGCGTGCAGAATAACGTCCCATATTGGTTGTGCGTGAATCAGTGGGGGCCGACGTTCGCTGAAAACGGGTTTTTCAAAATTTTGCGAGGATCAAATCATTGTAACGTAGAAAACTGGGTTGCTGCGCAGTACCCTGCCGAAGCCTTCTGATGTACAGCGTTGACTCCACATTATTTACGTGGCTGATATTCCTTTAAAAAATAAAAAGAAATTACAAAGAATTCAAATTATGCAATGTTGTTTAGATTAATTTCACGCTGAATTAGTCGTACAAGGTCGTATAGTGAATGTGCATTCCGCGTTTATTATGATTTTTTTAAAATCAGGTAATCAAGTTACATTTCTTCGAAAAAGTTGTCAAATCTAGCGAACTACACGCCGTTAGCTAGCTTCCAGCCAGTGATATGTCAGACAGTGGAATGGATATTATCAGTACATTCAGACACAAATTTCACTCAGGTTTGAAAATTTTATGATTCCAATTTATAGCATGCAACGAGGATGAATTCCTCGTGCTCATCCACAACAGCGTTGAAAACAACACTTTTGTGTCTCATCTTATCTGATCAAAGACTGTTATTTTGAGCGATAGCACATTGATTTGAGTTCAAGTAAGCAGGAAATTGTATATGCGTCTCTGAGCTTTCTGCTTCAGCGAGAATATTATTCAGTGTCAATTATTCAGAACTGACATTTGATGCAGGGCTAGCCAATAATATGAATGGACAACTTTTGATAGACAATTCGAACTCACCTACAGTATAGCTATTTTATATTCACTCAAAAATTTAAGGGTGTTTCCAATTTATTTGTATGACCATCAGCTAGGGGTAAGCTTTTAATCGACCCATAAATCAATAAATTATAATTTAGAATTACTGTATTTTACCGTATGGAACTATGAAACAAAAAACCATAGTAAGTCAAATTTTTATCGGGATTGAACAAAAATTTGATCGATGAACAGATCAGTTAGTTTTTTATTGTTATTCATGAATTTAAACTATATGTGATCCGTATGATAATGATTAGTTTAATCTGAAGCATGAATGTGACGTCAAAGATATGCAAATGCACGTGTTCGTAATCCAGCTTCGAGATTTCAGCAATATCTGACTGCCGGAAATTACGATAACAAGTGTGTTGTCTTTTCTAAGATCATGATTAGTATATTACTTCCAACTCTTCGCCACACCAAAATAACTGCTTTTTACATGTTTTTGAACAATTTTTCACAATGAATTGTCTTTTCTATTTTTTCACAATCCATTGTCAGTGTTGTCTTTTCTAAGAGCATGATTAGTATATTACTTCCAACTCTTCGCCACACCAAAATAACTACTTTTTACATGTTTTTGAACAATTTTTCACAATGAATAAAAATTAACTCAACTCCTACACGAAAAAAATTTTTTTTTCAGTTAGCCAAAGTCAAAAATCATTCGAAACGTTCATTCGTCGTCTACCTACAGAACTAGTTCATTCGATTTCTAGGAACTAAAAACCAATGACGACATTGTAGGCGAACTTGAATTTTAGTTTTCGAAAATTAAAATCATGTGTGAAAAAAAAATTTCACGGATCATCTGCGAACTCGACTGACACGTGCCCTTGAGAAAAAATTTGTTGAATAACTGGTGTAGTGAATGTATATATGATGATCTAGAGCGAAGTGTGGATCAAATTATCAATGTCAACAATGGAGTTTCATATTTTACGATTGGCTCTACTATCTGTGCTAGGCCATTTGCACCTGGCTGCCGGTGAACTATACGAGCAGAAAGGTGCCACAGTTATGAAAGCATTAGCCGGCAAGTCGCTGACGTGGAAGGTAAAATGATAGCTCGATGTAAAATTGGATGTGAAAAATTGGACCAGATTTCGAAAAAAGTGAAGGCAGGATGAACGCATGATTGAAATTTGTAATTTGAAAGGAATTAACAACAAACTGAAACTGATTTTTATAGAATTTCAGAATTGAGCCGCGACTACTCAAATTTCTGAACAAGTTGCAATATTATAACAAGTGACAGGAAATGAAATACCGTACCGACCTGTCGGTTGCGAGATATATTGTGGTGCGAGTCGAAAATTCTGCATCAATGTCAGCATAATTCAGAGCATCATATTTCTCATTTCACACCATGGAAATTAATGCCATAAATCATAAACAAATATTTTTACATATCATAAAATAGGTATTTTACTCACATCATAGTCTGTGTAACTCATTAATATCGAAACTGCTTTTTGATCCCAGGTTAACAAAAGTCTAAGCTACAAGCTAATAATTTAATACATGCTTCATCTTTGAGAGACCTCGCTCGTAGTTGGCCTTGCTATCTGACCTATAATCTAGTAATCTTATAACACTGTTCCAGAGGAATGCCGTAGTTGGCAGATGTAGTGAACAATCTCTAAAAGATTTTTTTCTTTAGATGCTTCCTATGAAAAGCGGACACGCATTATCATGCACAAAAAAATGTTCTTCTTTCTATTGGGATACTCTGAATACTTCTACCTCGCAGTGCCCTCCTCCAGGAAAATTTTCTATTGTATTGGCTATCTCCACAAAGGCTTCCTTTGAAAGCCTATAAATTGCTTGAGCGGCGAAGTCTTCATCTGAATATTGGTACTCCTGATATACAATGAGCTAAACCGTCAGAGGAAATCATCAAACAGCACCTAGTCTGTAAATCAAAGATTGGTTGAGTTTGTGAGTCTTAAGTGAGTCTGGGAACGCAAAAAAATACGGCATAAGCATTTTTCCTAGCCTTCTCTGCATCATGGCATTTCCACAATATACTCTAAATACACTGAAAATTTTATTTGTCACAAGCTATTTATGCTAAGCAGTCACAGCTAGATTAACAAATGAGGCGAAATTACAACATCTGGAGAAAAATAGATATTTCCTCAAATGAGATTCATTTGCAGTTTGATGGATGCAGAGCGATGTCCCTATGTATTCTCCTACGGTAAAGATAATGACTACTTTGTTTTTTGTGAAACAATTCTAACTTTCAAATTCTCTAAACCAGTTAGTTTACGAAGTTTTAACAATTTTTATACAAGGCCAGTTGAACATCGAAATAATTCGTCACAAATTTTTAACCTTTACTTTGAGGTCCAAAAAGCGGCTGGCCTCAAATTGCCGCCTCACAAAGAGTATAGTGTTCGAATCATTTGCGTTCAGTATCAAAATTACTCCACACTAAATTTTGAAATGATCGATGCAGCAATCCCACGAAAGTAAATACGGAGAAATTAGTAAAGCTTATTCCACGTTTTTTGTCTTATGAAATCTTATTAAGATCTTACATTTTCTCATAAGATATGCTAAAATCTTGTAAATTCTGATTAATAATCTTAAGGCTTATAAGATTTTATAAGTTTTTCCTGCATCTTGTAAGTTTTTCCTCTAAATTGTCTCAGATCATGTAAGATCTTGCGTGAACAATTTACAACTTATAGATCACGATGTATCTTGTAAGACATTTCAAGACATAACCCAATCTTACAAGAAATCTTCTAAGATAACGTATCACCTCGAAAGATATCTTGCAAGATACACACAATCAGCTCTACTTGAAAGATACAGGAGGATCGTACAAGATCCATCCAAGATTCATTGGGTTTCACAACATGTCTTACAGAATCATGTACAGTTTTGAAAGATTTCTTATAAGACAGACTGTTCTATGACATCATAGAAGATTCAAGCCTTGTTCAGGATATCCCACATGAATTTGCATGTACAGGCAGTACTATTCAGGCTTTCGACTTCAAAATTGCATTTTCGCACAACATTTGTGTTCTATCCCTTAAGCCATTATAGATACAAGTTCTGCCTGGTTCGGGAACGATTTTCCCCAAATTCTCAAAAAATTAATCTGAAAAAATGATTATTGGTGAAGAAATTGATGTATTTATAGCTCTTGAGTAAATAAAGATCATATCCACCACGATTTATGGTCCACTTTTCTTTAGATGCTTCTGAACAATAAGACTGGAAACATGTGATTGTTTGAAATTTTTATAAAAATGGAAGGCAAGTACTACTTCATATTTCTACTATTTCTGGAAAAACCATGAGTAACATAGGACTTGAAAAATTGTGAACTTAATCAACTAACCTTCAACAATTTTTTGAATGAAAAATCTTGCAATAAAAGCTTTCTGTAAACAATAACTTGGTCATTTTTGAATTTAGAAGCATTTTATAAAAAACAAGCTATAGAATATTAGCCTATTGAATTAATTCTTTGAGCATGTTGGATCAAAAGATCTGTTGTAAAGCCTTGTGAAGGCGATTTTCATGACAGTACTTACCTGTTTCATGACAGTACAGCACACGACAAGAGTCCTGAGATCTTACCACAGAATTTGTATGATTTCATAAGATTGCATACAAGAATTCTTGCAAGAACACTAAATTTCATGACAGAATATTTGGAAGCTATCCTAAAAGATCTTATAAGATCGTATAAGTCTGCTTATATGATGAGAACGTATTGTTAAGATCCTGACAGATCTTATAGCAAACTTACATGATTATGTAAGTATCTTATAAGACAATGGTACAGATCTTGCACGACTTCTCCCAAGATTTTTTTAAAGATTTTTTCCAGGATCTACCAAGACCAAGAACGTGAGATTACTGTAATGAATGAATCAATTTTCTCATAAATGAGCGATAAACAAACAACTGAAAATTTCTTCTCACAAACTCGTTAAATGGTCAAACTATCTCGAATGACACTGAGGTGTCAAACACAGTCTTATCCAAATCAAATGTGAACGATCGTGGTGATTTTCCTATGGTTTTGGACATCCTATTGTCATGACGAAATTTAGCGTTTTTCTACAATAAAAAGTCTTCTACTCCGTGAAAATTGCGTATCAAATGGAATATGTACTGCATCAATCATTTCAAAATAAATGGATTATAGTATCACATGACGTAATTTAATCCCATACTTCGAAATTCACAGACTGATTGCTATAGCTTAATGCAAAACCGTGATTTTCATGGCTCATTTATTTATATATTCTGGAAAAACCGTGAAATTCAAGGTAAAACACTGTAGACTTCAATTTCTGAATGAAATACGCTCAATGCATTATGAAGACTTGATTTTAGATACTGGTTACTTCGTTCAGTTTTCAGTGTTGGTTAAACAATTTTAGAATTAGTTCACAATCGTTAAAAATTGCAGATGCCTCATAAAAAATACAGAAAACAATGTGGTTTACTATGAATGAGGAAACGAAATATAAGAAATTTTAAAGTGTGAAACTAGAGTTGATAGGCTATCCCTATATAACTGTAGTTTTATAATTTGAACCATCGTCTGATTTCATAATTCGAAGCTATTGCTAAATGTTTCTCTGCTTACTGCATTTGAGTTCAAGCTCGTATACGAAATACTAACAATGGAGGAATAATTTGTGCCTGATATTGAGACAAAAAAGGTGAATCCTGAAAACTGACGACAGTTCACCGGCACACTTTCGACACTGGCTTATTATCCTCTTCTCACAGCCCAAACTTAATCCGGATTTTGTCGGCAAAGATTTCAAGACCTTGACGAAAATGTTGGGCGTCAAACCGGATTTTAGGACCAAAGCTAACAGGACGGCTAATGCGAACAACGGCGACGGCCGATCGAAACGACGCCACAAAGAACCGAGGCGCGGGAAGTTCAGGGGACGTGGCGACGGACCGCCGCCGGGTTGGAGCAGGGAACGTGGTCGCGGCGGCGGACGGCCTAGAACGGATCATCGACGTAAAAGGCAAAATTCTTTACCGGAAAGTTACGATTGGCGGAATTTCACCGATTGCAAAAGTTTCAGAGATATCCGGATGCAAACGTGCGGTGATTGTTGGGTATGGTTCCTAGTGTAGTTAGGCTGAGGTTCCATAAAGAACTGACCGACCAATAAAAGTCTGTTTTATGTTCTAAATGGCATGACCTCGTGTCTTACTTCATGAAATGGAAACAATTCAACTTCTGTAAGTTCTGTATTGATGTTGCATGCGTCAGGTAGCATTTGAGTGCAAACACATCAGTGTGCCCTTATATTCCACAATACAGCATATTGTATAATAATCCACAGATCTCGTGAAGATATACCTGCGTTTTTGATTGAGTTATCAGAGGTCAAAGTTTGAGCCAAAAACGCCACATGCTCACATTTTCTTGGCTGCTGACTTGAATCCTGGTTGCTATCTTCTGCACGCTTAATGAATACAGGAATTAACATACATGTGTTGAGTCACGTAAAAGCCCAGTGCCCTTAACTCTGAAAAGTACAGATTCGTAGAGCTTGGTAACATCAGGGGTATTCTCATGTGAGCGATTCCCAAGTGAGCCATCCCCAAGTGAACGAATTCCCAAGTAAGCGAATTCCCATATGAGCGATTCCCAATTGAGCGAATTCCCAAATAAGCGAATTCTCAATTGAGCGATTCACATGTGAGCGATTCACATGTGAGAGATTCTCAATTTAGCGAATTCCCAAATGAGCGAATTCTCAATCGAGCGATTCCCATCTGAGTAATGCCGAATTGAGCGAATTCCCAAATGAGCGACCGAGAATGTAATAACACTTTCTTCATATTTTCCTTCCTTCAACTCATATTTTCTTATGTATGTATTTTTTCCTTCGTTTTGTGTGTGTATTGCTTATGTTTTCGTTTATGTATGTTTTTACGTTTTCATCTTTTTTATCTGCTTTCTTTCATTTTCTTCCATCTTGTCGTCTATTTTTTTCTTTTTTTGCTCGTGATACAGAACATTACAAGTTTTCATTAAAAATAATTGTAGTCTTCCGTATAATTTTTCTACAGTTCGGCATACTTGAGTGTTTCGTCGTTGTTAGCAGGAAAAATTTTCATAAAAAGTATAAACAAAAGAATGCTGAAATAAACAAAACATCAAGAGAAAGGAAACGTCAAAAAAATGAAGACATTAAGAATGAAAATAGGTGGAGAAGCATTAGAAAAAGAAAAAACATAAAAAAGTGACAAGAAAGAAGATGCAAGATAGAGAAAGCAGCAAGGAAGAAAGGAAAAATAATGCGAAAAAAAAACAAAAACGAAAAAGATAAAGGAGTAAAAGCAAAAAACTGAGATGAAAAGCAGGTAAGAATGAAGAAAATACGCCAAAAGATGAAATTAAATAGGAAGTAGAGCGTGCCGAATTGTATAAGAATTATATGGGAGACAAAGCTTATTAAAATGACAACTTGTAATGTATTCTTTCATCAGTAAATAAGAAAAAAGTAGATGACAAAAAAAAAGAAAATGAAAGAAAGCAGAGAAAAACATGAAAATGCAAAAACATACACAAACAAAAGCATACGCAACACACAGAAAGAAAAAAATATATACAAAGAAAAATACAAGGTAAAGAAGGAAAATCTGAAGAAAGCGTTATTACATTCTCCATCGCTCGTTTGGAATCGCCCAATTGGGAATTCGCTCATTTGGAAATTCCCTCAATTGGAAATCGATCACATGAGAATAGACCGTAATGTCATAGCAGTTGATCACAGGCAGATTAGCCGCAAGATTTGACAAAAATTTGTTTGCATGTTCAACGACATTCAATCAAATGCGTTGTGTCGCGTCCCTGAATACATCAAGTTTAGAAATTGATGATTTCCAAAAAATGCCATCGAACGCTTTATGTGAATTACAGGCTCGCAACCGTATGATTTACAACGAAAGAGAGTATCAGCAATACACTTTGTTTAATCATGAAATGTTTTTGAAATTAGAATTTTCTTGTTTCCCAAATTTTCTATCAAAATAATCGACTAATACTTACGATGCTGAGCTTTAGGATGTGACACCAGGGTACTGTAGTGCGCAGTAGATGGAACTTGCGTGTATGTATTACAGCAGATAATTTTTAGGCAGTGTCTTCGGCTGCAGCTATATCAGACCGCAAATGCTTGTACACCTGGACGGACGTCTACTTTTCGGCAAGACAGGCTGTATCTTGCGTTTATGGAACGGCGGGAGGGTGAGAAAATGTGCACTTTTCGATTTTTGTCATTCCAATAAGAAAGTTTTTACATATAAGCATCACACATTTTCTCGTGAAAAAACTATAATAAAAAACATATACTCGACATGTTTAGAATCTGGCAGCATTTTTAGTTGCGAAGGTGGCTATCCGGACGATGTGATGGCCTACTATACGAATAACGGACTGGCCACGGGCGGCGATCCGCAAGCGACCGTTGCCGAACCGACCGGTTGCCTGCCTTATCCCAGTCTTATGGCCGACAGCGCCTCGTGCCCCACGGCCTGCGACGACGGTTCGGCGTTGGATACACAAAAAGGTTAGGATAATGAAACGAATGCGTTTATTTGCTATAGTGACCTTTAGCTGCAGAGTAAAACTAATTCTGATTCAAAATCCCGAATTCGTTTCATGGAAAAAATTGAAGCATATGGTTTAAGAATCCAAAATTTGACGGAAAAAACAGAATAACGGCTTGAGGCCTAAAAAAACTGGATTTATGTGAATACAACTTATCCTCGATCTTCCCACATGTCCACATGGGGAAACTTGAGTTCCCGAATTCTAACAGATCTTGGCTTATCTCAGATTATTTACTGACTGATTTAACTAACGAAAAGATTTCATGATTATTGATAGACAGAAAGTGATAAAAATCGCACTATTTCTATGCACTATTTATACCATACATCAGCCTGAATTCCTAAATTGAGACAATGGTAGTGCCAGATCGCTTCATTCATCGACCAAATTCTCAGGCATACTTCTGAATTACTGATAGTGTCTTTTCGTTAAGTTTTTGGTACTTTACGAGCGAACGCTTCAATACCGAAGTTTTGAATTTCTGAACGTCTGAAGTGTGTGGTGCAAGGTTACCAGTTGGACTGTGCAAATCTAGTCAGTGAATGGAGAGAGTCAATTTCTCCTGCGTTGAACACCTAAAAATCAAAATCAAGAAACTGAATCGTACGAGTAACAGAAGACACATAATCGCGCTTCGTCAACTAAATATCACAAATCATTTCTTGCAGAAAATCCACAAATATTGGTGTCAGAGGATCTGTTTTAAAAGAAAATCTGATGAATTGGTTACTGAATCCTGATATTTTTTAGCCGGAGAATATCGAACGATCACTTCCAAGAATGTCGATGAAATCATGCAAGAACTGTACATTTACGGGTCGGTTGTCGTCTGTTTCGATGTTTATGAAGATTTTTACTATCTTGGCCCGGGTAAAAATCTGTTACAATGTGATCTATCTTTTTTTTTTATAAACTGACTGCGGAAGGACTGCCTGTGTATGAATTCATGGTGGCTTTGAAATTATTAATTTTTGTTAATCTTTTGAATGTTGGTTTCTACAGAAGTCCTAGGATTGTTGAGAAACATGCAATGTCTCTCAAAAACATTGCATTATCTCAAGCTAAAATCTACTGTGGATGATCAGGATTTTGAAGCAGGTGAGCTACCATGAATTATGAATGCGACAATCAACAGATCAAAAGAGATTCTTCGGAAAATATTTTCGAGAAGAATGACATGAAACTATTTAAAAACTTTCTACATTCTTATATTTGTCCCTGAAATTCCTAACGCTTACAAAAAAATTCAATTCGATTTTTTCAGGAATCTATCAATACAGTTACGGTCCAAATGTCGGTTCGCACGCCGTACGCGTCATCGGATGGGGCGTCGAAAATGGCGTCCCCTATTGGCTGGCTGTCAATCAATGGGGCACCGGATTCGGTGATAACGGGTTTTTCAAGTTTTTGAAAGGCGCCGATCATTGCGGTTTCGAAAGTTTGGTCAGTTTCGCTTACCCATCCGACGCCTACTGATAGAAGACAATTGACTTTTTGTTGCTTATTAATAAATAGTATTAGCTTATTTATCTACCAAACATTGAGAACTAGTTCATTATTCATTTTCATTCAAGATATGAGTAATGCGTATAACAAACATTATTTCACAAAGTGAAAGTCGTATGGAACTTACGGCAAAATTTCTCAGGATTGAAAATTCTCTACTCAACTCATTCGCACTTCCATATAATTCTAATTTAATCATCGATTTTTGAAATTTGACGACCGCCAACAACTCTCCATGAAGCATTTGTCGTGAATGTGATACTGTCCTTGAATGCGTTTTTTATGAGCGGAGAAGCCCAAGCTACCGTAAATTAATGTTTCACTACAATTTACTTCCAAAAATGACTATTTCTGTAAATTGTTTTAAATTATGGCTCATTTATACTCGCCTTTTTCGACGGAACGAAACGGAATGCAATCTACGGAACGTAACCGAACGCAACAGAAATTTTCGTTCCGTTCGGTTCAGTTGGAGGCGTTTTCCGCAAAATTGCAGTTATCCTTTCCATCCGAAAGTGAATTTTCAGACTGAATATTTCAAGCTGTTAATGATCCGTTCCGTCGTAAAAGGCAAGTATAAATGAACCTCAATAGTTTTCTGTAAATAGTTTCCGATATTTCACTTATTGCAAGTATGTAACCAAAAGTATAGCTTTTTTAATTCAACAAGATTATTTGAATTGTTTCAATTGACCGCTCGACCTATCTGCACGTATAGAATCTAAATATTATTTGCATAGCTTGAACACTGCCGAAAGATGTATACTGATTGCTTACGAGTTTTTCACTAGAAAAGTTCTCTTGTATTCCAATTTTCAAAAACATATGCAGCTCAGTTTTTTCTAAATCTAAATAACACCAAGTGGGTGTTGCATTTTTTCAGGATCGTGAATCAGAATCTGGCTCCTATTGTACATACGGGAGCAAACATGCAACTCTGCATTATTGAAAAATCGTTCAAAAAAGTTCTATGCTAATGAACACTTAGCTCTAGTCTTCCTGAATCCATTGTCAGAGACATCTCTCAAAATACACCAAGAATACAAAATATCGATGAAGCATAGGAAACCTTTGTACTGCGTCTATTTCACTCTTATCTGTACTGTGAACATTGTGAAATGCATGTGTGAAAAGCTAATCTGATGAATACTTCTTTGAATCAATGTATTTTCTATTCTGTATGATACCCAGAAGTATTTAATTCCTGCGACATCTAAAAGTTGAACATTGTATGACGATCACGTGACACAATCTCGTAAAAGGAAAGGCTGGAATACTCGGATCCATTGATCATCCAACTATGCCGCATTATAAAATGGCGAATCAGTTTTGTCAACAACACAAAAAACGAAGTGCTATTCCTGTTTTTCGGGAATTTTTAGTTGACTTCTCTGTTTAGAAAAAAATGTCAAGTTTGGCTTATATTTCCGTCATTTCTTCATTCTTGGCGGTGTGCCAAGCGGATGTTCAACGAATCGGAGTCATGGGAACATTGTACTGCAAAGGCAAACCGTTTCAGGGTGCCACCGTGACGATTGTAGACAAAAGTAAGAAACTGATGAAAAACTGGCACGAATTATATCTTGCGAAGTTTCACAGCACGTTTCCATTGCACCGAATGAAGAAATGAAAACTTTTGGTGAAAAAATATGCGCCACATTTCCAGTGCCATATGTTATTTCTACAGATATGTTTTATGACAGTGCAGGTCGCAAAAAAATCAATGAAATCATCTGTTGTTGTCGTAATAGATGCACTAACATATGAGATTTAAAAATGTTGTGCAGGTCTTTCCTTAAGAGGCGTAAGAAAAGATTGGGTCTGAACTGACCTGTTAGAACTGATACCTTGGCTAAGCCTCGGTGATCTGTGCAACAGTCCGTTTTTCCCCAGACCTACAACAACAAAGATAAACTTTGTTCTAAATACGGGGGCCTTACCAAAGACCTCCGCAGTCTCCTAGATGAGACAAGGAATCCCCTCAGGGATAAACTTACTTGGGTATAACCCGAAAGGGGTTTCCCAGAACTTACTTGAAGTAAGCTGGCGCCTGGGCCTCTGGCCCTCCGCCTTCGCCGATCGCTAATAATATCTAAATAAACAAACGAATATATTAAACAATAAATCCGACGAATTATGCAAAACGAATGTGGATATACCACAGTGAATAACTCAGTAAGAACACAAGTTGCTGGGAAAATTGTATTTAGGGACGCCAGCAAATATGTCAAAAAATATAATAAAAACGATATTAAGTGAAGAATGATTTTCACTATCTTTCTTGGTCTTTTGGTGGCGCTCCATTCTATGCAAATGTCTGCGCCGCTGGTCGTCCCTGTCGTCGATTTGCATGTCAATTTCCCCACACGAATTGGCATCAACGGGGTGCCCAACATCCCTCGCGCGTCGAAACCGACCTACGGGAGGTAGAAAAAAAACTTTTGGCCGGGTTACCCCGGCATTAAAAGAATTAATCAAAAAGAAAAAAAATCTACAACTCCGGCTGACTCCTGATAAACAGTTTGTCTCACCGGACTCCCGTTTCACAGTCTGTCCTAATAGAACTCCTGTGCTGGTCGTTGGACACAACGAATACCAAGGGCTTCGCCGCAATGGCTGGCAAGTGACGTCCATTTTGACCTCGGCGTTGATGGAATAACCTCCTGCCCTAAGGAGTATGACGTAAACGTCGGTGCCGGATGTGTGGTCGGCTTCGGGCTCGGCCGCTCGGTCTGCATGCTGTGTCAATTCGTTGGCCATGGGTCTAACCGCATGCAAATCGACTTCCCGCGTCTCTATTTTTTCTAAATTAAACTAAAATACGAGATTATATTACGATACAAAAAGACGACGCGGGAATGTACGGATATCACAAAATTTAAAATGCGCTAAAAAATTTGAGCAAGAATGTGGCCAAAAGTTAAAATATTTTTTACGGTTGCGTTTTTGCACCGGTTTTGTCAAAAAAGAAATTTTTGATGGCCAGCAGCACCGAAAATAATGTTTTTGGATTTTTTGTTTTTTGATTTTTTTTGGATTTTTTGTGATTTTATTAATGTTTTTTGGTTTTGTGTTTTATGAAATAAGTGAAAATATATGTACGAAAAAGAAATTTTTGGGCCAAAATTTTTGCGGCTATTTACTGCTGCTGCCCGCCGCCTCGGTAGCCTCCTCGAGGTCTACCTTGATAGTACCCCCTCTGACCTGGTTGGCCTCGGGTCTGACCTCCATCTTGGCCTCTATTTTGGCCTTGTTGGCTTCCGCCGCGTCTACCTAGCGGCATAAAATTCGGATTATGAAATTGAGCATCCGGGTCTTGACCTTGGTGTTGCCAGGTTCCTCGGCCTCTGTAAGGTCGCTGAGGGCGCCCTCTGAAGCCTCCCCTGGGTTGACCTTGGTCATACCCCGGTCTAGCCCTGTACGGGGCCGGGTTTGAGAACATATCGTCTCTCCCCTGCTGCCTTTGACCACTGCTAGTGGAGCTGCTGCGTTGTGGTTTTTGTGTCCGGTAATTTGAATTAAGAGATTTAGATGAAATTGATTTTGACCGAGAAAGCGGACTTTTGTAAGAAGTGCTAGCAGCTTCACTATATGACCTCTGGCTGGTCGTAGCCGATGATTGTTGTATCATCGGTGGTTGTTTCTTAGCCGGAGGGAGTCTAGGCACCTTGAACTTACTCGGGCTCTTGGCAGCCGTTCGCTGAAATTTATCAGCTTGCGACCTGTCATCGCCTGGTGCCTTCCTCTTAACACCCATCTGGTTTAACCTCTGCGAGCCCATAAAAATATACTGATTAAAGGCTGCAATGTAGACATCGTCTACGCGGTTTCCCTGGGCCTCAACGACTAGTTGTCTGTTCGCAAACGAGCACGCCTGGGCATACCACCTACCAATTGCCGTTGGCGTGATCGGAGCGAAGTCCAACTGAAGAAAAATCATTAGGGTCACATACCTAATGGCCGTAAAGACGTCTGAGGCATCGTAGTCCTGAAGCCATCTGGGGATGAGAATTAAAATTATCCATTCCCAGATCTCCTCAGGGATGCGCTCTCCGTCAAACATAAATCCGCCCTGCATTTCGAATTGCTGGCGGTAATTTTTGTGAATCTCGGCCATGGCATCATTGACCATTCTGTAAATTATCGGCCGTTCTTGCCGATCAAAGGCGAAATAATTGGCGACCTCTGGATTTTCAAATGAGATCGGCCCAATTAAACGCCTTTGCTCCCGTTGCCACTCCCAATAATCAATCAGAGTTTCGGCTAATTGACCAGGAGTGACAAACTGCTGTGGTTCCCTTTCGGGTCTACTAGCTACCACATTCAGTTTGACCTTCTTGATCAATTTTTCCTCTGATTCAAGATCGGGCTTCACCAATACGCTTCCCGCAGGTTTGCTACTTCTTGCGGTATAGCTGGAGGGCACGGATTTACTTTTGCCAGAAGAAGTACTAACCTCTCCGCCGGTTTTCGATACCGTTCGCGTCTGAGTGTACGATGTTGTCGCAGTGGACCCTGTTGTCCTATCCGATTTTGTCTGGCCTATGGAGGTCTCCGTTCGCGTCTGACTTTTTGAAGTCTCCGTTCTCGTCTGACTCTTTGAAGTCTCCGATCTCGACTTTTGGCTCGTCGAGTATTGTGGGGTCGTCGTTTCTTCGGCCGTATCGTAGGCGTCGTTTTCGGATCCAGTGGCGGCCGCTCCTTGTTGCTGCTGTCCCTGAGCTGCAAGTCTGCGTCGCTTGGCCTTACCTATCCTCTTTCTACGCCTTACCTTTTCCTTGGCTAGGTGTCGGATAAATTTTTCCGACATCCCTTCAGCTAACATCTGCTGAACTTTGTCTGGGGAATAAATTCCAGGAATACCTTCCTCGGCAATTCTTCCCCTCCGCATCAGCTCTGTCGCTGCAATGGCTGAATCTGAGCTATCGTCGGCTAGTGCCTGCTCCTTCAGCTTTCTTTGGATTGCCCTCTGACGCAGGAATTCCTGCTGCGTCAGCCTTCTCTGTTCCTGAATTTTGGCCTGTAGGGCCTCTTGCTTCGCTTGACGGTCATGATCCTTAGGATCTTTGGCCTTCACAGGTATCTCCTGGGATGCTTCCTGCATCTTTTCCAGTCTGACATCGATCCCTGACATTTTGGTGACTGCTTCGTCAATTTGAGTCTGGATTTTTTCCTCCTCAAGAGCCTGTTTCTGAGTTTTGGCCTCCATCGCATCCTTATTCTCTGATGTCTGGCCCTCAGATTCGAGGATTTCACCCTCTTCTTCTTCTTCTACATCCTCCTCTGAACTGGACTCAGAGTCTGAATTCCGTATCTTCGGCAACAGCTGCTTTACTTTAGCCGGCAAAACAGCTGGTGCCGGAGGTACTGATTGCATTATGGTGACAACCTCTGGCTCAGGCTCGGCCAGTTGTTGTACTTGAGGTACTTGAGTTGGCTGTGCCACCGCTGGTTGGATTGGCGGCAGCACCATGACAACTACTGCGGCTGCCTGCGTAGCAGCAGTGTCCAAAGCTGGTGTAGCTTTGACCACTGGCGCTAGTGCCTGCGGCTGCACTTTAACCTGTCCCGTCCCTCCGGCTTGCGCCGTTTGGGAAGTTGAGGGACGATTTACCGGTACCTTTGATATTAACTCACCGGCTGGGGTATATGTTAATGTATACCCGGGCATCTCCGAAGCGATTGTTCTCTCCCGGAAGCTTTTGCTAACAAATTCCGGTCTGAGCTCGAGCGGATTTCTTGGTGCGTAGGTAATCGGGTAGTCGGTTGGCGATGCGTCTTCCGTCATGGGATACCGCAGTCCCGGCGTTAAAGTCTCGAAGCCTACGTAGTAAAAAGTTACATAGAAATAAGGATTTACCTTGTAGGCTCCGTCCTTCAATAACGATTTGTCGTCGCCAATTTGTAGAATCTCCTCGGCTTCTCGAAATCGTAGCGGGACAAAACCGAACCGATTCTGCCATGCGTATACCCCTTTTTTAGATGGAAAGCGGGGTTCCGACGGCGGTAGCGTCGCTGCTAATTCTAAATAGTAAGCCAGGCGGTCGCCTGACTTCCAGGACATTTTCTTTATCATTTCCTGGCCCTCTTTAGTATAACTATTTAGAAAGTTATAGTTTAGCAGAGCGCTAGTTTCATAGTCGCACTCCGCTCTAGAGTGAGGCCATGCCAAATGATAAGCCAATGGCATAAATTTGCAGATGACCTCTAACTCTGGGAAGTTTCGCTCATCCAGCATACCTGAAATCTTTGCCAAGTTTGGCGTATAAAAATTGGTCTTATAGGCCTGTCTATGGCCCTCGATACCCACTGGGTAGTGGTTATTAGAGGAAAACACCTCTTGTGGAATGGTATCGGGCTTCCCGGCTTGTTGCCAGTATAGCTTGGCGTTTTCGTACAATGTTAAAGAAATTTTCCCGTCTAAATCCCAGTAGGTTCCACCTGACTTGAGATTTTCCAGGATATCTTTTGAAATATTAACCCAGTCTGGTATCTGGACGTCCTGGATTTCATCGGGATCGCTATCTGTGGTGTATCCGTCGTCCTTCATTGGTTTGTTATCTCTTGGAAGTAGTGGGTAGAAACCACTTGGCAACTGAACTCCCTGAGGACGGACTGGATTACACTCCGTGGGCGCAGTATAATAACCTGTGTTATTTCCCTGCATCTGCACCGCCCAACGGTTATACATCTCACACTTCATCATGTGATAGACCATATTTGGTTGAACCTGATCAGTTTCCATAACTGGGGTACCTAGCCCCATTTCTCGATTCACATTGCCCGGAATCATTAGATATTGTTGATAAAAATGCAGGGCAATGGTGTTGATCTGTTTGGGATCCACCTTGTCATGGTCGAAAATCTGCATTTGCATAAGCAGTTGATCGGCCATGCCATAGTGAATGGCAGCAAACATGACCAATAAGGAGTAGTATGCGTCTAGAGCGGCGTATCTGAGCTCTTCCGGCAATATACCCCTTTTGGCAAACCGATCACGGTTCGCTTTCAACGAAAAGTCATATTGGTAGGGGCCCACGTCTATCAAATAAAATTCCGTGAACAGTCCCTTTAACCGAAAAGTTTCGGGACATATACCTGTCTGAAAGCATTTCTTCTCCAGGTTTACTCCTACCATGGTGAGGGCGAAACGGTCTAAGTCAAAGTATCGACCTTTGGTCTTTCTTAGAAATTCCCGTAAGGGGACAGTTTTGTCCCTGTCCTTATTATCTCGCCCTGCGCCACAGACGTTATAGATACTCACCAGATCCTCCAATACGGCATATCCGGCGAAGAGCATGTCGGAGTTCAAGAAGTCGTGGAGGCTGGTCCACTCTTTGATCATCATCGACGTTGTATCAATAACGTAAGTTTGACCGTTCGTTAGCGCGAAGCTGATATATCGGGCAAACTGCTTTCCCATCGGATTGTCGACCTCCCTTGTTTTGAACAAGGCGGCGACCTTATCCTGGTTGACTTTTTCAACGTCGAAGCCACAAACTGGTTGTCCTCTGAAGATTGATACTTCTCAGATAAAATGGAGTACCTGGCTGACCTTCCCGATGTCTACCATTCGAGGTTCCTTGGGATTGGCCGGCCAGTACCCAAATGTGGCTTTGAACCACTGATCCAGTTCGTGGATTCGTACGGCCCGTTTGACGTTATAATCTAAACATAAAGTACTATTAATTTTAGTGTTTTATTCCCCTTTTTTCAGCGCATTTTCGGGTCTATACTACACCAGCACCACAACACCAAGCGGGTTAAGTTTCGCAGAAAATTAAGTTTAGTGCAGGTTGTTAGGTGAGCCACTGATATACAAACATTGAGCTGGTAGGCAACTAACACCTTACCAAATCTTACCCTTGCTACCTCTATATGTTGGGGAGGGTAGACCTGATCCGATTGTCCACCACTTGATCGGACACCAATCTCTGACCAGCTGCTTGAGCGACCAACTACGCTCCATTTATGGCGCTGTATTTACAATTTTTATAGCGCTCGAAATTGATAATTTTTAATGAATTTTGTATCGAAAAAGTGATATGATTTGATTTGATTTGAAAATAAATAATTTTGATAAATTTTTGAATGATAAAACTTTAAAACGGGCTGAACCCAAGGTTCTAGGTTTCCCTTGAATCGTATAGCTCTCGGTGGTATCAGGTATATTTCCAAATTGGAAATTCCCTGCTTGGCTTCGAGCTTCCGCTTCTCAGTACTCCCATTTTTCGTTCCCTCTAAGTTCTAACCTCGTCTGCCCTTTGGGGCACCGAGCTGGTCTTCCAGTGACTTCTGGGCATTACCTGCGGTTTCCAAGAATGTTTGATAAAAATAAGTTCGAAACTTACCGTCGATAAAGAAAAAACGGTTGTCTTGGCGGTGCTGGGCCCTGCCATATTCAACGTGGCGCTCTGTGTGCAACCACTCGCGCGTCGGAGCTTGTTGGCGGTTCCGCGCGCCCTTTCCCATCTCTTTTCTTTTCGAAATTTTTGTTTTCGAATAATAAATTGATAAATTTATTTAAAATTTTTGAATGCTGAAAAAGTTTAATTTAGCAGTTCTGCTAATTTCCTTTTTATCGCGGTTCGGGGAATATTTTACTTCTTCCTTCCGATGGAAGTTTAGAATTCAGATAAGCGGGGGCAGCTATAGTTTGATTTTGAAAAATGAAAAATTTGAAAATTAATTTTTTAGAAAAAACGTCGGAAATTTTTTGGGTTGTCACTTTGGTCTAAAATTCCGAAGAATTTTTCCCAAAGTCTGAGATTAATATGAAAAATTTACAAAATTAATACGAATACTACATAAACGCGATAAATATTACAAATTAATACAATTTTAATTAAAATTAGTACTTACACGCCCGAGATATGTACATAAAAAATAAAAAAAATCAGCGCGAGATCGCGCATAGATTCGCCTTGAGCGAATTTTCAAATGATTTCATTTGAATCGGCGCTCCAGTCATAACTGTTTGTGCCATATTGGAAAGTGACGTATTTTCGTCACGTGGCGCGTCCTGATTGGCTCGCGCTATTCGCGGCAAGACCCTAGTGGTCTCGTAACGAAAATGTTTCAACCTACTGATTGAAACTGTTTGGCGATTTAGCGGGTTGTCCCAATGTACAATGGTGACAACGTTCTCTGCTTCTCGCGAAATGTCCGTAACTATGAACGGACCGGACCATGGTAGTCCTAGTTTTTTCTGCTTGTCTACTTTAAGCAGAACCCAATCCTTTTCTTTAAATCCATTTTGTTTGGACTTTTTATCGAAGTATTTCTTCGATTTTTCGGCAGCACTCTGGATATTTTTGGCAATATCCTCGTAAAGGTTGACTAAATGATTTGTCAACACAAATTTGTATGCCTCAGCATTGCTGTCCGGCATTACAATATCGTATGCTTTCGATAAGTTTAACCCGAAGGTTGCCTCATGACCTCTAAGCAACGAAAATGGGGATTGCCCCGTGGCTGCATGTGGTGTAGCATTGTAAGCAAACACCACAGCTCTCAAGTATCTTGGCCAGTTATCTTTTTCCTCGATGGCCACCTTTCTGAGCTGCTTGATGAGTGTCTGATTAAACCTTTCTACCATACCATTTCCTTGTCGATGGTAGGCTGTTGTAAAAATTTTTTGACACTCCAATAACTTGCAGATCTCCTTCATTAGATCTGAGGTAAAACAACCTCCTCTATCGCTGAGTAGTCTCCGTGGAGTCCCATGCCTGAATACAATAGCTTGTAGAAAAGTATCTACAACGGTGCTAGCCGACTGATCCGGGATCAGTTCAGCTTCAACCCACTTTGTAAAATAGTCTTGAAAGACTATGACATACGGTCTCTTCTCACTTAGTGGAGAAATACCCACGATATCCACTGATACAATGTCAAAAGGACCTTGTGGAATAATTGGTATCAGTGGCGGAATTTCGGTGTTTCCCTGATTAGCCATTTGACAAACTGGACAAAACTTGATCCAGTGCCTGACATCCTTTTCAATTCCAGGCCACCAGAACCGTTTTTTGATCATAGCAAGGGTTCTTTTGAACCCCTGATGAGTCATCATTACGGCACCGTGGTACTGGTGCAAAGTATTGTCCCTAAGGCAGGATGGGACGACCACCTGATCATCTGATCCCTGTCCGGCTTCGCGGTATAACACGTCATTTTGGATGTAAAATCCACTATGATACTTGGTTGTCCCATTTGGACCCAATCTATCAAAGTATGGTCGTAGTACCTCATCTTTTCTCTGCAAGAGGGCCATGAGATCATCTCTAATTAGCCCTTTTGGCAATTCATCTTCTTTGGGGTCTGCCAAAGTAAACTCCTGTTCCTTTTCTGGGTATAACCAGGTTACTCTTTTTTCCTTACCTTTGTCCTGGTTTCCCCTACTTACCTTTTCGTTGACCTGATTGCCGTCAGGCTGGATCTGAGCCTGATTACTCTTCTCTGCTTCCTTCGCCATGCTCCTTGTAGTTACGGCATTTATCAAGTCTGCAGGCGAGTTTGATTCTGGATCACCCTCAGAATCTTCTGGATAAATCTGGGTGAATCTCGGACTCATTTCAGTCCTCTGATTCTTCTTACCTTTTGGCTCCGGATGTAACGGAGTACCGTCTTCAGGATTCCGATCTGTCAGAATTCTGAATCTCTTCACCAAATTGAGATGTTTTTTCTCAATAATCTGTGCCTCAAGATCTTTCAGATTTTCGGACTCTCGTTTATCCTTTAAGAACATGTGTTCCCATTTTGGTGGTATTTTTTCCGCTTGATCGTCTGGTTCATCCATCCTGGACAAAAAGTCTGCCATGGCATTTTGTTTTCCAGGCACATACTCTAGTTTATGGTTGAACTGAGAGATGAACGAGTACCATCTCTTCAACTTACCATTGGTCATGGCATTGACCTTCATAGATAATAAAGGTTTGTGATCAGTTCTTATGATCACTTTATGACCTACTAAGTAGTGCTTGTATAACTTCAAGCCATACACAATTGCCAAGCATTCCCTTTCCGTGGCTGACCACTTTTTCTCATCCCCTTTTAGAATTCTGCTATTGTAAGCAATTACCCAGCGGTCTGACTTGGTCTCCTCGTAAAGGACTGCTCCTAGTGCCGTTCCACTGGCATCTGTCTGAAGGACAAAGTCCGCAGACCCATCCAAAACCGGATACCTAAGGAATGGCACAGACAATAGTGCTTCTTTCAGGCTTCTAAAAGCCTGATGGTGAACCTCCGTGACTTCCCAAACACAGTTCTTCCCAGTTAGTTTATACAATGGTTCAGCGTGTTTAGCCAAACCTGGTATGAACTTTTTACACCACTGCAACATACCTAAAAACCTTTGCAGTTTCCGTTTAGACTCTGGGAATGGGAAATCATTTATAGCTTTGACCTTTTTCGGATCTGGGGAAACTCCATCCGAATTTAAGATATGTCCTAAAAAATGAACTCTCTCAGGCAGGAATTCACACTTCTCCGGCTTCAAGGTCAAATGAGCCTTTCTTAGAGCTTGCAGGACTAGCTCTAGATTAACTAGGTGTTCCTCAAACGTATTTGAGAACACAATAATGTCGTCTATATAGACTAGACAGATTTTCCAAACATATGGATGCAAAACTCTTTCCATCATACGCTGGAACTCGGCTGGCGCATTTTTTAGGCCAAAGGGCATGACTTTAAATTGATAAAGCCCTTCTTGGCATATGAAAGCAGTTTTTTCCTTGCTTTCTTCGTCCATTGGCACTTGCCAATATCCTGATTTGAGATCTAGGGTAGTATAAAATTTGGCTTTACCTAAACAGTCTAGATAGTCATCCATTCTAGGAATGGGATACTTATCATCCTTGGTAACGTCATTTATACCCCTAAAGTCCACTACTGGTCGCTTGGTACCATCCTTTTTACCTACCAGGAATAACGGAGCTGCCCAAGGCGACTTTGATGGCTCAATTACACCCTTCTTGAGCATATCTTGCACATGCTCACGAACATGTGGCCGTAAATTTATGGCAGTCCTGTGGTACCTTTTTGCCACAGGTGCTGCATCCCCTGTATTTATTTTACAGGTCAAATAGGGTGTAGTAGTTGGAGGATCACTGGGCAAGCTGAACACGTCTCTATATTTTGCGAGACACCGTAAAGCTTGTTCCAATTGTTCAGATGGTATGTTGGATTTAGCTAGCATATTGTACAAGGCTTCCTTGAACTCTTTCTCATCCACTTGAGTCGAATCAGGTCTAGCCTGGACTGCACAAGTTTGCAGCTTCTCCAAATCCTCAACTATCTTCCCCTTAAGTTGATCTTGGTTATCAGTATCACACAACACCAAATTAGTATGGCCAATTATTTGATTTCTTTTCAAATGGCATCCTGATCCTGTGTTGTTGGACACCATAACAACAAAATCATCTTTTGTACCATCTACTATGGTACTATCAATGTGGAACCTTTCTTCATTGTCTTCAGACTCTATTATGATTCCATTAAGGCAATTTTCGCCTACCTTATCCCAAAGCTTTGCTCTCAGAAGTATATCAGTACCACTAGGTAAGTAGATTGGATTCACACTCACCACTGGTACCGAAACCTTTAGCAGGCAAATCTTTGGCTGGTCTTGGTCGGCGGCGCTCATTGTGGATTCCGCGGCGCTCGTGGTCATGACCTCTCCACAATTTGATTGGGGCTGGTCCGGCGTCACGTATATCCGTTGTTGACGGTTGTTGAGCGTCATCGTCCTATTCCTGAAATCTATTATGGCTCCTACCTGAGGATGAGCCAAAAAGTCTGTTCCTACAATGACATTTTCACCTGCTTCAGGAATTACAATAGCTTTAACGGGGAACTGTCCACACAATGTATCCATCCTAAATTGGATATACCCATGGGCTTGGACTGTCTTACCGTTGGCTACAGTGACATTTAATATCCTGGGATATTCAGTGTAATCCGGGCCCAAAGTTTCTTTCAGAAACTTAGCCGACATGACAGTGCACTGAGCTCCTGTGTCAATTAAAGCCATTGTCTTACGACCTCCTATAACAACCTCAATGTGGAATGGGGCTGTTCTGGGGTACGTATCCAGCAAATGTTGTTCCTGAGGACTAGCTGGTGTGCCTCTCCTTATTACTTGTATTGATGGTACTACAGGTTGTGGTGCAATTGCATTCATTTGCACAATACTACCTAATACAACATTTGGGCAACTCACTCTCTGGTTTACTTCACCTAAAGGACTCATTTGAGATTGCCTTGCAACCATAACACTCGAATAGTCCTTCTGGGGTGGCTGATTTGTGAATTGACCCTGTTGAAGAGTCTGAGTCGGTCCCATAATAGCCTGAGGAGGCTGAGGATGCTGTAATGCAGCTTGCTGTTGGTATTGCTGCATCTGTTGGAACTGCTTCTGCAGCTCCTTTTGTTTTTTAAACTCCAGAAATTCATTATAATCTGAATTCTGTTGATAACTCTCGTGGCTATCCTGATAACCTGAATAGCCTACATTATAAGCACCTCTGCCTCTGCTATTAAAGTTGGCATTTGGGTAACCTCCTCTACCTCTATAGTTACCTCGAGCAAAAGTGTTGAAGCCTCCCCTGTTGTAGGTAGGGAAGCTTGCTCTACCTCTGCTCCTGCGCTCGGACAATACTCTCAATGTCCTGCAGTCTGCAGTATTATGTGTTATGTTCTTGTGGAACTCACACCATGGCTTTGTCGGATCTCGGGAAACTTGACCTCCCTGACTGGTACTAGGTATGGCCACATCAGACCGATTTTCCGTTTGCCTGTTATCAACCTTTTGCTGGAGCTGGTCGAACCTTTCGACCAGTTGTACCATCTCTTTAGAGATTTTCAATAGAAGAGATTCTTTCTTACCTTTTTCGGTCTGAGCCCTAGGGGCTTCCCGAACTGGAATCTCCTCTATCTCAGGAGAATCACTCCTTGACCTTTGGGTTTGGGCCTGTACCTGATTACCTACGGTTTGATATGGTTGCCGAAACCTTTGCCTCTGGCCTTGTTGATATCCTTCTGACTGGTTCCTAGCAACTACGGCAATTTCAGGATCATGCCCACTAGGCATACCTACTTCATTAATTACTATAGGATCCTGTTGTTTTCCCTTGGGTCCATATCTCTGAAAGGCATTTTTGTACCTACGTTCAATATCATGAACCTCTACTGCAAGATCATACCAGGTTCTAAAGGTATGCTTTGAATTTTTCAGTTCAGACTGAAATGTAGGATCACTCTTGTAAATAAAGGTATCAATAATCAGTCTCTGTTTAGACTGATAGTCTAAATCACCTTTAACTAGTTCCACTAATATACTGACCCTTTTTAAAAACTCTACAGCCTGTTCATTGGGTCTTTGTTGGATCTCAAACAACTCCCTGGTTAACATTTCCAGGTTGCACTCAGGTGCAAAGACATTAATAATGGCTCTCCTGGCCTCCCTATAGGTCATGTTGTCTCCTGCAACAGCCTTCGGTCTACCTTTAGAAAGCCTCAGCAGTGCTTCATACTTAGCTGATTCGGGTGTATCCCTACGGAATTCCCCTTCAAGTGCTGTTAAAAAGCTAAGCACCTGCTGATTTACCATACCCTCATCTAAAAGTTTGGGTAACACACCTTTAATGATATTCCTGACTACAATCTCCTGTGCCAAATTATTTGATGGCACTTCCCTCTGATCATAAGCTGCTGTTAACACTGGATCAAGATCAGAGTTCAGGGATTGCAGCATAACCCTATTTGGATCTCGTTGAGGTGGTACACCTCCTTGATATGATGGCATATTGTCTTTGTCAAACCTGTAATCCCTATATGGGAAACATGCCAATTGATCTGGTCTAAGGGTATTTGGATCAACTATATTTCCTCTACCATCATAGACCACTCTAGTTAAAGTTGGATGCTGCGAAGCTATCTGACTTTGATTCCTGAAGTCTGCCGATTGCTCAGCTCCTTCGAATCGAAGATCTCTAGCTGGACCTCTCCAACTTTTGGGCTCAAAGTTAAGCCTTTGCCCTTCATCAACATCAGGCCTATTACTAGGCCCTGCGCCTGCATTCATTTCAGCAGCGAGATGGTTGTCTCTTTCTGCACCCTTATTACATGGTCTAACCTGTCTATCCGGCTCCTGTCGGCGCCTGTCGGCTTCCCTTTTGTTGTCCTCTGTGGCGGCATTCGCGATTATGTCGAACAAGGCTTCGACGGTCCCTTTCAACTCGCGTAGCTGCGTCGCCAACTCCTGATTGGACATCTCGGGAGCTCTTTCCTGCGGTTGGAATCGCTCTTGTTCCTGGGGAATCCTCTCTAATCTTTGATCGATTTCGGGGTCCCTTTCTTCCAGATTTGGTCGAATTTCGGGCGTAACGACGTCCCTTTTTGGTCCTGCTAATTCGACCTTTGGCGGCGGTGACCTTTTGAAATTTTGCTGCGGCGGTCCATCGGCGTCTGGGTTCGGATTCGCCGGGCCTGCCTCCTGCGGATCGATGGCAATCGCTGGCGGTCGGTCAATTGGTACGCCTGCATCTTGAGGCGTAAAATGCATTGCATTTTGTTGCAATGGTTGAACCCTCGCGGGAGTTTGATCTGGGATTACTGGGTCCGGAGCAGCATGCCGTTGCTGATCTCCGTCTCCCAAATTGACTAGATTCCCAGCACTCGCCACTCTGGGTGGTGATCTACGTAAAGTATTACCTCTCGGTATCCTTTCGTTAGGCATTTTAAATCCTGCTAACTTTCTGTAGAAACCTGGAGGATTTTCTTTTCTCCTAGTCTGACTACGAAGTTCCGTGGTAAGGAGTTAAAAGCCACCACACACACACACAAACGATATTAAGTGAAGAATGATTTTCACTATCTTTCTTGGTCTTTTGGTGGCGCTCCATTCTATGCAAATGTCTGCGCCGCTGGTCGTCCCTGTCGTCGATTTGCATGTCGATTTCCCCACACGAATTGGCATCAACAGGGTGCCCAACAAAAATACTATTTATTGCTTTTTGACCCTAAATTAATTGTGAAGTTAAAATTAGTTCAGAATGTTTGGTAGGGAAGTAATCCCCAAGAATCGCAAATTTAGTTAAAGTTCTGCTAAAAAAGATTATGAGATACTAGAGCTCATGAATCCGGAAAGTGCACATTTCTTCTATTTCTTCTAGGTTTAATACTTGCAGAATTCCGCGACGCAGAAAAGAAAAATGAAAATCTCGAAATTGTTTTTATCATGAGTTGTTCTTCAACGTTTTTATTTTTGTTGAATTTCAACCGAATTTGCCAAAAATTGCACGTGCAAGAAGCACGCAAAATCAAAGTTTTCTCAGTAAGCTTGTCACAAACACCAAACGTAAACACAACTTTGATATATAGATTTTTTGACATTGGAAGCGAGAGACCAGTTTTGGTTGTCGTAATATGACTTCTACTTTCCAATCGATCATCTGTACCTTTGTACAATTAACAGCAGGACTATTTCTTTGGCATGCTATTCTGAGATTTCCAAGCTAATGTACAATTTCGTGAATGTGTAGAGTAAAATTGCACAGCCGTGTCAACAAGAACTTCATTTTTAACTTTTCAAATTTCCGCCGGCAAAGAGCTCCATGGTGCAGAACGAAAAATAAAAATTGTACTACAATCATGAGAATTCGATCCTATACGTGATAGTTTTGTTAAATTTTGTCACCTGTCGACAATTACATGTAAATGACGTAAATTAACTTTTTCACTCAAAGCTTAACACTGACATCAAACATTAATAGAACATTTTTCACGTAAATTTACATTTTTTGACATTGAGCACATGAAGCTTGTTTTATATAAGTGATTTTGCATAGTGAACTAGCACTGATTCTATTTACCATGAATTGCAGAAGATGTGCTTATTCTAAATAGTATTAGTCAAGTCTGGGGGTAAATGAACAAAGTCACAAGTGTGAAATTTCAGTGCTATCAAAAATCACATGAACTTGGGCATATTCGTACACTTACACTTGATCCGCAAATTCATACGACCGCCAAGATAAGAAATATGCAAATTATATTATAATCAATGGATCTCATATATTTATATTCAGAATGAAAATACTGAGCGCGAGAAACTTATTTCATATTGACCCAGCATAGATTCTATTTACCATTCGAAAGATTATCCAAACTCAGTTTGCTTATTTTAAATGGTGTTAATTAAGTCTGCGAATACATGAACAAGTCAGGAGCGTGAAATTTCAGTGGTTAGATCACATGAATTTATATTTATTCGTACACTTATGATCCAAAAATTCATGTTGCCAAGATCTGCAATACGCAAATTGAACTACAATTAATGGATCTCATATGTCTATATTCAGAATGAAAGCTTCCGATATTTTTATTTTCTCTTTTCCATTCTTTGCTACATCACAGTTGCTCTTCTGTCGAACTGCTGTCATGATCAACTCCAAAAACTTGATATTTCAGATACAGGTCCTGACACTGGGCTCGACGAAAAGAAAACCGACAACAACGGTTCATTTCTCTTGGACGCCACGAGTTCATCTTTGACTTCGAAAATTGATCCATACTTGAAAATTTATCACACCTGCGATACTAGTCGTTTAGTGAGTGAAAATTGGCATTATTTGACTCTCCACCATGATGTTTTATCAAAAAATCCCTTTTTTTTCTAGCAACCCTGCAAACGACGCTGGGTTTTCAAAATCCCGAAAGATCAAATTTTTAGTAAAAACGACAAAAAATTCAAACCGGTCAATTTCGGGTTGGCCGAGTTGACTTTTGTACCCAATCAAGAAGATTCCAAATGTACTCCAGTCGGTTGATGATGTCATGATTTTTTGGGCATGTCATTTTTTTCGATTTCATGTGAATCATACGTTATAAAATAACAACCTTGGAAACAAAAGAATCTAGTTTTATTCAAAACGAGACTATTCTAGAAAAACTATTGAAAAAATCTGGCCAAATTTCGAAAAATTCGCAATATATAAACGCATGAACTAAGTAAACTAGACTTTCCTTGTTTTATTGTGTTTTCATACAATTGTGCTCAACACGGCAGCCATGTTGCGCGATTTGTGTATAACTTTGGCTATGCTTTTCACTATGGCTCGTTGTTCGGTGTACAGAGTCAAAGTTCAAGGACAATTGAATTGTATGGGACAACCGGCTAATGGTGTCAAAGTGAAACTCTACGACATAAGTAAGATGATAAAACTCTGCTGTCTGAGGTTTTTAAGGTATCCAGAAGAAGATCATTTAATGTAAAAGGATCCAAAAGAAATCATTATCCAGAAGAAATCCAATCTCTTTGAATATTGATCGGCTAGAAACTTATTTTTGAAAAAATCTTGATTAGTCGCTGCTGGCAATTTCCAAAGTTTGACTGAATTATACAATTTCCGAAACGGAATCATGGTTTTTTGCAACATGATGTTTTTTCACCCTCGTTGACTTACATCGTGGCAGTATCAAAGTGAGCTTGTGAATTCAGCTGATGTGCTCCCTACTCGTCCGATTATCTGAATATCATGAATTTAACTTCAATGTACATGAGTAAAACAAACGTTGATAAATTTCTAGTTATGGGACCACTGATTCTAAAAACTACATCTCCTCAACGTCCATTTCATTTTAAAGTTTCTACGATCTATAGTGTGTTTTTCTTAAAATGCTCCCAAATAAGGAAAGTGGAAAGCAAGTAGTCTGATAAACAATATATCATACAGGACTGGAAATTTGTGAACACACTGACCTAACCTTCAATAATTTTTCGAGTGGAAAATTTTACTGTAAGGGCTCTACGTAAACTATTATGACGACAGTACTGATTTGTGTAACTTTTCTATTTGGAAGCATTTTATAAAAAACAGACTATAGAAACGATACATTTCCATCTGATAAATCACGTTTCGAAGTTTGGAAGATCGTTTTGCATCACCTTCAGGAGAATCGCAACTGTTGATCAAAAAGTGTCATATTAAAATTAAATTCCCTCAAGTAATCTAATTATTTTCACCAGGCAACTCCACAGTTCCTTAACTACAAAAAGTTTCACAAGTGATTGGTGATTTACAAATAGAAGGCTTTACTACACTCCATTCATTTTGAAATCATCGATGCCTCGAGATCGCAGCCAAACTTTTAATTAAAATTATATTAGGCTCGTTGACTCTATTCAATAATTTTTTCCTTCATGATTTTTTCAATCATTTCAAGATTACCGAAATTGATTTTATTTACGTATTCAGGCTGCATTCGCCGAAACTCTGACCGCTGCATCGATCATTTCAAATGAATGGAGTGATTAGGTATCAATTTCAGTATGATAAACAACAGTGAGTTGAACTTTAAGTGAGAGATGACTGAAAAAGATTATCATTTACAGTAAGTTGATCCTACTTTTTTGTTTGGCAAAGATTTAAAATAATTAGCAGAAATTATAAAAAATTTCTTGTTGAACAAGTTTCTTCAAGTCTTCAAAAACAAGTCTACCTCCAATAAAAGTAAGTACCTCGAACATGCAGTTTTGATGAAACGCCGACAAACCTGGTTACAATAGCAACAAAGCTATATTTCTCTCTGGATAAGGTGAACTCAGCAATAACTGCAGGTGAGGAACAACAATAGGTAGATATAGTCTGTTTTTCTTGAAATGCTTCCAAATAACGAAAGTGGAAAGCAAGTAGTATTACAGATTTTCGCGATTTTCTGATAAACGATATGTCGTATAGGACTGGAAATTTGTAAGCATACTGATCTCATCTTTAACAATTTTTCGAGGGATGAATGTTAAGAGCTTTACGTAAACCCTTTTGACGACAGTACTGATTTGTGTCATTTTTGCATTTGGAAGCATTTTATGAAAAACAGACTATAGATCATTGCATCGATATTGATCCTAGTGAATCGGTCCTTTAGGCAAGTGATAGCAGAAGTTTTAGGTTCAAACTTACGTCCACTCCGACAAGTGTTTTATCTTATTTTACTGTAGATTACGGAAGTGATACCGAAATGGACGGCAAAGTGACCGACAGCAATGGCAGTTTCAGCATCGACGGCACCAGTTCGCAACTTTTGGGCAAAATCAGTCCGGTGTTGAAAATTTACCATAAGTGCAACACGGGTGCATTGACGGTGAGTATGTTAATTTTAGAATCAGGAGCTATCTACAAAGAATGTATTTTCTGCTAATTTTTTTCTAATTCATATTTTTCTAACTAGGCGTTGAAATAATTAATAATTTTAACTTGTATTTTTTGTTGCTTCAAGATATGCGATCGAAGATGGGTCTATAAAATCCCCAACGAATTCATCTTCGATAAGAACGATCCCAAGTTGAAAACGATCAATTTTGGCATCGCTGAATTGGCGTTAACGCCGGCCGAAGAAGATAAAAAGTGTTTGCCAGTCAGCGTCAAAACCCACAAAGGATCAAAAAACGCCACTATTTGAAATTTAGGATGCAATGAACAAGCAATTTTTTCATTGATTTCTGTATATGTGAAAACTTACTTAATAAAGTTTGCATTACAATCATACGTTGTGTTGAAGTTGGCTTTGGGGTTTGACTTCACTTTTAAAAAATTTTTGATCATACACAAATAGTGATTTTTCGAAGCGAGCTGAAACTTTGTTCTTGTAAAACGCAAAAAATCGGGTATCAATCGATAAATGCCGTTGAGATCCATTGGAAAACAGGTTTCAAAATGTGTACCTTCATTTTTGACGGAGTTATGTTTGGTTAAAGTTGGTTAGTATTTGGCTGACCTACCTCTGATTTTCCGTTCTACCAATATGGCCGAAAATTTTCTTGGAATGTCATTACTGTATAAGTGGAATCGAGCATCTTTGGTAGAGTAAAGTATGTAATTCGATCCAGGTCAAGATCAAATTAATATCAAACTGGATATATAATATTCCAAGTCATAAAATACGAGGGATTTTTGCCGTGAGCGCCAATTAATTATTGACCACCCACGTTTTCTTATTAAAATTGTTATTTTTTCACCCACATAATGAAAATCAAATTGTGATATCATGGATGTTCGCTAAATCAGTTTTGACGTCACGATTGTTTTTCCCTCCTCAAATATCCGTAACTAAGCGTCATTTTTTTCATACTGGATCTGAACTGTTGCAATCATGAAGCGGTGTTTATTGATCTTTATGCTAATTAGTGTTATTCTAATAGAAGTAAGATACTGCCATGCAGAAGGGAGTTGATATAGATGATGAATTATGAGCTATCTTGTGTTGTTCTTTTTTATTTTGTCTCCATATTTGTACAATTGAAATTGTGAATTTTTTCTGTCGAGATATTGAAAACAAGAGTTTTACTCGGTATGACTATCGTTTCGAAATTTCTGTGAAAAGTTTTGGCAATCTGTGGAAACTGAATAGAAAAAGATCCGAAAAATAGAAAAAAAGGTTCTGCTTCAATATTGTACTTACAGTCTACTTTCCGAAACCCTTCGAGGGTGGTGTCCCGGGACTAATCATCTGTATTTTTGGTTAAAACGCTACAATAAATGTTTGGTCCAAACAATTTTCACGACCGTATTTGCTTTTCGTACTTTCTATTCTAAAACAGAGTGGTATACCGTAGCTTTTTCTTACAGATTTTGAACGCTCAACGTTGGCGATACGAAGAATCGCATTCCAGGGAAAGATACGACGACCATGGTCGAGGCGACGAAGGCAGACGGGACCGACGCCGGGAATATGAACGTCGCAGACTGGCCGAATGTCGGTACCGCTGCGGTAGCGGCGCCGACTGCCGTTATTGGGAATACGGGCGCCGTTGTCGTTACTACCGAAGCCAGGGCGGTGCAGGCGGCCGTGGTCGACCATGGCTCTTGTGAGAAGTCATACTGATCTGCTAATCAAGTGATATCGGCAAAGAAAGTTTTAAATTTTTTGCCTCCTTGCTGACGTCACACTCAGGTTTTTGTAGACTTTACTCTACTTTTTATGTATTCTCGTGTCTCACATTGTTGTCATAATTATTTATAATTATAAATGTACATGAAGCAATTTCACTCATAGTCCTATTCTTCTTGAAATGCACGCGGATAATAATAGTGGAGAACATTTTTTCAAATTTTTACCATTCTCTGCTAAAACATATGTCTCATAGAACTATAAATTTGAGAGCCTGCACAACTAACCCATATTTTTGAGAAAAACTCCTACAGTAAAAGCTTTTCGTAAACGACTTTGAGAGCGGCACTTATTTTTTTGTCATTTTTCACTTTACAAGCGTTATATAGAGAAGAGATTATAGATTGATTACTTGTGAAATGAAAAATGCTCCCACCAAAGACTTTTCAGGGTTATTTCTGCGATATCACAAATTTCCAATTCGGTAGGTAAGACATGTTTTTTAGCAGAAAAAACAAAAATGTAAAATATTTGTTTTGCAGTTTTATCGTTTCCTATATAGTTCAGTAGCTTAGTAGTTCGCTTGTTCAGTAGTCTTACCTTAAAAGAGTGTGCCCCATCTTTTTTGAGGCGGAAAAACACCTCTTTTGTTCACCTCAGTTTCTGAAATTTCAGTAACTTTGAAAAAATTCACATCATTAAAAGTTACTTTGTGACAACTATAATCTGTTTATTGTGAATTGAAAATATAAGTAAAACACAAAGTAAGCTTATCACTGTGATCAAAGAAAAAAATTTTCTCGCCTATGAGCGGCAAACAGAACAACGCGAAAATTCCGTTCAACAGCTTAGTTCAATGGTCGAAATTCCTCGAGTAGCGTATATATGGCGACTACCCAAATTAAAATTTGGTAAACATGATGCTTTTTCAAGAATTTTGGCCTCCCCGTTTTGTTTACTGTATAAAATTTTCCACCTTGTGCAATTTGCATGTCAAACCGAGCATACTTTTTTGGTTGTCGGTGGGTCGGCCTATCACAAAGTAAATGAGCTATAGAAAAATAACTCATTACAGCACTTCAATTTTTGTTTGTAACCGGATACTTTCATTTGGGGCCGGTCTCATAAGAAAGACTTAAGGCCTTGTCATACTTCGCTGCGATGTACCGCGCGGCGCCGGCCAGTGCCGACTGGGAAGTATGAATAGATTTTTCTGATTTTTGCGGCGCCGCGCGGTACCGCCTTCAAAGTTCAACTCAAAGGAAATTTTCGAACAACTCATGTGTTATAAAGCTGTAATATATTGTTGCTATAACATATTGATGCATACCATAACATCTGTATATGCAGTTCAATCATATTTTTTACATGAATTGTGAACTATGACACTTTTCAAGTATTATTTTATCATGCGTCTTAGTGCACAACATAGAAATTCCGTGGAGTCAGCCAGTACAAGCAGCATTGTTTTTCCAACATCCAAGCAGCATGTTTTTCAATGTATATTAGCCAAATATGTGAAATTATTTGCTTAGACAGCATCTTTTAAAGTTTTAAAGCTTCTTCTTTGAATCAAGTATGCTTCGTTTGGAGAGATCGTTTAACTACAGTATCATTTTCATTCATGATGACTTTCTCTTCTCTCTTGATCATTTTTTCGTTCATCATCTTCTCAATCATTGTAGGGGGTCAGATCTGCTGGGGGGTCAATAGCCTCAAACCCCCCTCCACGTGCATGTATGCTACATTCGGAAAAAATCCATCCTACATTCTAAAAAATCAATGATTGACAAGTTTTGGCCATGCACTCGGAAATTTTCCCAGTGAAGTTTTTCCTGCAATTTTATCCCAGAGAAATTATTTGACGTTTTCAGAAATAGATTTTCAGGTGGACTGGAAATATGTATAGTTCGTTTTTATAAAATTTTTGCAAATTGAAAATGGACAAAAAATGAACCGTCCTCAGAGTCGTTTGCACAAACCGTTTACTATAGAATTTTTGGCGTAAAAAAGTCGCTAGAGGATCAGTTGAGCAGATTCTGTAAATTATAGAAATATAAAATGATACTTGCTATTCATTTTTTTATTCACAAGCATTTCCAGAAAAAGAGACTATAGGTTTTTGCGATTACAAAATTTACAATGGAGATATGAATGTGGAAAATTATTAATATGCAAAGTAGGTGTAAACACGTTTCCACGGCCTGATATAGTCTTGGCAATAAGCCAAGTGCAATCAGCAGTTCCAAAAACAATGAAAAACAACAGTGCTTGCAAATTTTTCGCGAAAGTTATTATTCAGAGAGCAAAATCTGAAAGTAAAAAAGCGGCGCCGCGCCGCAACGCCGCGCGGCGCCGCGCGGCTATGTATGACAAGGCACCGTGCGGCAAAGTATGACAGGGCCTTTAAGCTGCAGCTGAGCAGCAGGCTGTAGCTTAACTTACCATTTCCGTTGAGGTGCAACTCAGGTACAGCTTAACTCATACACACAAAACATACCGAAAAAGTTAAGATGCAGCTGAGCTGCAAGTTAACGGCAATGGTAGAACATTTAAAGTTGAGCTACAGCTTAAGCTGCAGCTCAGGTGGAGCTTAAGTCTCTTTAATGTAACCGGACCCAGACATTTTCAAGTAATCCATAGTTATCAACTTGGCTACTAGTGTAGCTCCATTCAGCTGATCGAAACTGAAATTATCGAACAAATGATCTTACTTATCTTAAGTAGTTCAGTTTCCGAACGCGAAGCCAATTTCATAGCAGAAACACCAAGTAAATAAGGCAGTTATCAACTGACAGACTTATAACAACTTTAGTTCAGAAAGTCAAAAACCTTAAAATGCTAGAGAAGGAACTAGTTCCTAGAATCGAGTTTATGATTAGTTAATCATTTTTCATACAGTCCGCAACTTGCAAGAACTTTTTTCAGAATAAGGAGGTAAACATGCTGAAAAATATTTACAGAGCGGTAAACAAGAGCGATTTTTACAAAAACCACTTCGACAGTTTATAGTATCCTGTCGTACCGTCACGTTCTGCGTTCTTAAACGTGACTTCTTTCACTATAATAGATGAAAATGTAGGTTTTTAGCATTGTCAACATGAATATTTCACAATAAAAAGAAAATTTGCATCAAGTTTAATCAAAATTCAAGTTCGATTGCACATAAAACATGAATTGTATATTTTTTACATTGCTTATATGCGCATTACTGCTGCAGGTAAGTCTCTATTGTTGTGATTATATTCGTGATCTGATGACATGAACATGATCAATGTGTGAAATTTTTCAGTCGCAAACCATGCATCTGTTGCAGGGTCGTCTGATGCAGTACTCGAAAAAACCGTGACTTTTTTCGTCGATAGCTCCAGCAGCGAAAAACTTTGGGCAAATGTGGCTTGAACCACGGATGACTATAAAAAATGTATTTTAAATCATGTTTTTGAATAGATTTCAACTTTATTTATTAATTAATGTCCAGTTTAGTAGGTTTTTGCAGCAAAAAATGTCGTCCCGACTCGAAAATTTGAGCAGATTTCATTTGAAGGCCACGGTGATACATACTCGTCAATCAGTATCACATCCAGCTTCACTGCTTATGCACATAGAACCTTAAATATTTATTTTTCACAGAAGAACCGCCTGGAAGCCCACCATAGGGCCAGCCATTCCGACGAATTTGGTCATCATGGTACAAACCGAGGTGGAGGAAAGATGAATTATCGCACGGCTGCCTACATTAATCGCCGCCCTAATTTGGGCATTAACAGAGCCTACACTTATAACGACCCGATTAATAATGGATACAGTAACTACCGCAACGACAGAAATTACGGCGCCGGGTACAGATATGATTTCGACTTGCTGCAACAGCCGAACGACGCCATGGGATTTTCGAATGGCGGACTTTTCGACTATAATCCGGAACTTGCCGTGAAATGAAACCTAATGTGTTTGGCTAAAGAGAATTTATCTTTAACCATTAATTTGTATCTGCATTTGCATGAATCGTGAATACAGAAATACCACTTGCTTGCGAATTCAATGAATTGACAGTATTTTCACTTTATCTTGTGAAATTGACCTGAACTAAAGGATAAAAGCTGCGATATGCTGATTCATGTATACTATAGTTCTTCCGTGTGTTCGATGTTCGTCGTAGAGGTTGGCATTTCTATGTCTAATATAAGATAGAGTGATCAAAAAACGAACTACATAAAGCGCTACAATATGGTAACCAGAGCAGATCCGCGGTTTTTGCCGATTGCATTCAATATCAAAATTACTCTGTTATCCTTCGCCGGAGTTTTCATTTGCGTTAGAAATCCACAGACTGAATAGCGTATCTCATTGGCAATCTCTGGGAACCACAAATTTTATTCAAAACACTTTTTTGCATTGATTATTAAAGTAAACGGTTATAAGCTAGAAAGCACAGGTTTATTGTATAGTCCACTAAATTTTCTAGCAGTCAAGCTGATTTATAGGAAAGTCTACGTGATTAAAGCCAAGTATTGTAATAGTCAATGCAAGATGCTTCTCAAAGTATGCACTGCAAGCATATGCATATGAAATTTCAACGCAAAAACTGTAGTCAACTAAACAACCTGGAAAAACACACCTGAACACTGTAGCTGGATTGGAGCTACGAAGACATAATTTTCTGCAGAAAATATGCAGGTCTCGGAAAAACTACAGGATTTTTATGGAGTGTCCAAGTCATGATTTCGAACTTTCTTCAGCAAAATACAGCAGTTTTCCAACAAATTCAAAATTTTAATGTATAATTTTTCCCGCTATTTCAAGCTGAACTCTCACTCGTCTGGTTACTCGACTCTTGCACAAAACCGTCACATGAACCGCAACGTTATAGCATGCAGGCCAGTTAGGCGTGTTTGGACACGCTCGGGAGGGCGTGTGAGGGTAAAAAAGTTGTCCTCAACCATAGTCTGTGAGACCCAAAAAACTGTTGGAAGTCTGTCCCGCAATTGCCTCACCAGTGATTCTGTGATAGCTACCGGGTGTCTGCCACGCAATGGTCAAGGATAGGGTTAGCTTTGAGTAAATAACAAACAGTATATAGGTCCCATAATCACCTATGACTCAAAACACGTATGTTTTGGGGAGCGTTCGCACAAATTTTTCCACTTACAAATCAGATAAAAACCGTCTCACTGTGCTCACGCAGATTGGCTGACTGTATTTTATCCAAATTAGATTCCATCATTCAAATAATGGTAAATCATGGTAAAGTAGCAGTATCTATATTGTGAAATCACATTTGATTAGAAAATATGTGTATTTGGAAGATCGATCGAAAGAATTCATTTTTTCTCTCATACCTATAAAGACATGTGCCATATTTTTAACTACTCAATTTCCCTATACATTTTCATCATTTTATGCCCTTTTTGCGCCAGGTATTATTATTTTTTCACATTTGGAACCATATTTCTGCCTTCTCTGAGTCATATTTTGCCTGAATTTTTTTCCATAAAAAATATCATATATTTTACCGTTTTTTGTGTCAATTATCAAGCTTTTTTCCGGTGTGTGCTATTTTTTTACCCATTTTTTAAAGAAAATAGCACATATTTCTCGTTTTACTGTTTTTTTTTGTGCAATTTTTACAATTGTTCAGAGCCCCAAAGTGAAGTTTAACAATGAATAGGTCGATAGTATTGAAAAAGTTGTCATTCAAGCCGTTGATTGACAGAAAAATATCAGAAATGTAACTCCTTAGACAGTGCGATAGATATATCAGTATACCTATAACTTTTTATCCGATCTGACATACTCAACTTTTGAAGACAGGTTGAATGCACGAATTTTTGAATGGTTTAACACTTCTATTGCGACTTTGATCTTTTTTGCGGGGTAGAATTGCAAATTCTCTACAGCCAAATATTTAGAATCATGCCGTATTTGGACACGTGGGGGTATTTTAATTACAGCAACTTTATTTTGGTCTGCACTATAGTTGTCCCCAATCAGTTTCAGTGCCTATCATTAGTGCATTATATTAGGTTAGTGCTAACCTGCCTCTGTGAATGCAGTTTGGACTACTAGATATTGAGACACGAGCGTACCAAAATGTTTTCAGTTTTCTGCAGTTTTAGGGAGGATTTTCACAATTTATAGCAGCGCTAATTCAGTCCAAAATTTCGTTCATGCCACATTTGATCCGAGAAACTGCGTCGAAATTGCTGCGGCTATTTGAAAAAGCTATTTGACGAATAGAAGTTTCACGATGTTCCTTCAATGGGTTTTAGATAAAGCCGTTCCCGAAAAACAAATGAAAAAGACCCTTTGAAAATCGAAGGAGGCTAATTCAATTTATATTATTCGATAGAAAGTTGCCCCTCCGGTAGAAAAAATGATCAAGTTCACGTCTCAATTATCTCTGAAAAGGATACATGGAATCAACTGATTGTCAGATGGTCAATTCCTCTGATCTTCGGTCCTCTATTTATTATCATTTTCATTTTCTAGAGTCCTTTGTTGCTAAAGTAAGCTCACTATTTATTAGGTAAACAAAACTTTCAAAACGGTTTGTGTCACTCTATTTTTGGTACAAAAATCTATAATTGGATGAGATTGTTTTGCATAGACAATTTTTTGTTGATGTTTGGCGACTTATTCATGTTTGTGGGACAGTTCTTTCTGTCTCTCGCTTTCTTGATAGTGTGTGATATTGAGCTTCCCCTCGGGGAGAGACAGTATAGGACTCGTGGGAGCATCCCTAGCCCCTGCGATTCTCAGTGCAGGTCTAGGAGGAGGTGTTAGGCTTTCATTTGGCACGTTCACAGTTCTCTTCTAACTTTATTTGGTGTTTTGTTATTTAGAAATAATAATCCCGTTTTCATCAATCGTCTTTGGCTAGGTACCGTATCTGTCCCTCTCTGTTTCTTCTCGCCGGGTTAGCGTCAGGGTTAGTACCAGCTAGGATCTCCCACGAACCGCATCCAGGTAGCCAGGGTATACGCAGGCCTATATTACAACATGATGTGAATACGCCTTTTGATCAACAGACTTGCTTTATAGCATTTTTATAATTATTACTTTGATGTAATGTTACTGTATAAGAAATTTGGTTGTCCTTATCGACAACATTCGAGCAATAATCAAATGGTGTCTGCAAATCAAGGTTCATGTGTTAAGACGTTGCAGCTGCTAGACACATGCAACTATGTTACCAGAACAGGTTTTACCATACGCCAATACGTTTTAATATATACAAATTGACATCATCTAGACTTCAAGCATTATCAGTTAGCTGCTAGTAGGACAAAAATATACATTTTCTCGGATAAATTAAGCACAAGGTAGGTCTTAACATACGACGCAGTTTCATAGTTAATGAGCTGACAGATTTTTTCGACTCTTTTTTTGTTTTTTAGTTCGCAAAACGACGCTGGAATTGAAGATACAAGCTGCGTCATATGTTTTTTTCACAAATGGTAGAATGCCGACCAATATTCAAGAAAAGGTTCCCACTTCTTGAACGTAGAAGATTGATGAGAACGCGCTGCTTTAGCAAATAATAATAAGCAATAAACAAACAACAACAAAGACACTCTAGTTCCGCCAAGCTCGTCGGCAGCCGAAAAGTGATTCTTCACTCTAGTGAATGAGATAAAACACCTTGGTCTGATGATGTCTTCAGTGGTCGTGGTCGGCAGTTGCGTCTACGACATGTTCAGGTTAAATGACTTTTTCGAACATTTCAGTGATCGAAACGAAAATGGTATAATATATAGAGTTAAGCTTCAACTTAAGTTGTAACTCAACTTAAGTCTCATATGAATCCGAGCTCTGATCTGGATTTGCGTTCAAAATTTACTCAAGCATCACTTATCAGAATCCTGGTATGTGTTCGAGAATGTCAGACAGGTTGGTACAGCTTGAGGCAAAATCAGTCATTTTTGTAGCTTTCCATATATTATTTTTTGATAGATTTCAAAAAAATAAACAATTTTGCTGAAGATAAGAGTTCAGTTCAGCAGAAAAAACCGTCAGTACGATCAGTATATGTGAAAACTTGATTTCAATTTGCTTTAAAATATACTTCAGATCGTTCTGCCTCCCTCAGTCATGCTGGTATTCAAAATTTGAGAAAATTGAAAGTTTCCGTGGAAACAATTCTGAACTTTTGCTCATCATTTCAAAATAAACAACTGTAGCTTAGAAACCAGACATTTATTGTTTAGTTCGTTCAGTGTTTATTGGTGGATAAGCATTTTTACAATAGGCCTTTATTGTGATATCCGAACATTGCTGCTTATTTAATTTTGAAAGAAGATCAAAAAGCAGTGCTTTAGTATGAATGAGTACAGCTCACGCTATATGTAACTATAAATATGAAACTCTGAGGTCAGTTATTGGAATAGATAGGCTATCTAAGAAACAAAACGCAAACACTACCTTGGCTAGCTGAGGTACTACGAGCCTTTCAGACGGGCCGTTCTTTGAACCCCACTGCAGATGGTGAGATCTTAACAAGATTATGAAAGTGCAGAGTTGGTCTCCCCATCTGGCGTAAACGAAGTCTTTTTGGGTACAGTCTCCACTTGGCGCCGTCTCACTTTGGCGCAGGGGCCATAGCGAGACTTTTGTTTTAATTTGGCACCCATGCCAAGTGACGTGAACTCATTTATGGCTTTAGTTACGTTCCTCGCTTGCCGAAACCCGGTGAAGCCGTCATCGGTCGAAAATTTCGCACAATGTTCGGGGGCAAAGGCGCCAATCAAGCCGTGCAATGCTCTTTACTTGGCGCCAAAGTGTCTATGGTAGCCAAAGTAAGCAGTTAAGTTTTGGAAATGTTTTTTTGCTATATCGTATACATATGCCATTTAGCTGGGCAACGACAATATTGGAGACGAAACATTGGAAAATTTAAAAAAATTTGGAGTAAGCACAGGTAAGGCAACGTCAAGACTGCTTAGGAAAAAGCAAAAACATTTTCTTATTGACTATTGAACAACCATTAAGAAGCAAAACGTCGCGCGATTGGGTTGAAGAATTCCAGAAAATTTGGATTTGTAAAATTTACTCAACTGTGAAGAATTTTTATTGATTTTCACCAAAGTAATTCATGATGTCATGCTGGCTTCTACATGTCTATTCTCAGTCAATTTCAATAATATCAATTGATAACTCATTTAGTAACCAGTGATTAGCTACCCGTAACAAAAACTCAGTCCGTTCAAGTGTATCAGGTTTTTCGATGATTCAGTTGTAGGAAATTTCCATTTCACCCAATCAACCTACACGTCAATCAACTTAACATTACTTATATTTTGGGCCAACCCGTTAATTCTACTAGTACTAATTTTTCAGCAATTTTTTTCATAATTTTCAGCTAAACGGGCTTTTTGGAATGAACGGCTGTTCCGACTGAACGAATGTTTTTCTATATAAACGTCCATGTGGCTGTTTTAACTGAACGAGCGTTTCTCTATGAAAAAGGGTTGGGCGTGGCTTTGAGCACATAACCAACTTCAGTCCATGCAGTCCAGTCCAAGAGTTGGAGAAAATTTGCTTCATCCGTTTAGTTCGTTCAGTCCGTTCAACCCACAAAGCCTGCTGGGCCATCGAGCCATTGAGACTTTTGTGCCTTTAACTTTCTCTCATCCAGTCATCACACATCAAAACATTTATGCTCTCATACCCTCCGAGACTCCCGTTCAGCCTACCCGAAAAAGATGACCCTATACATTGTATTAGTAGGATTGACAGGTTGGGCCAATGTGGGCTATCGAATGCACTATAATGCCAAAATTCAACCTCCTATTACTTGCCAAAAATATAGCTACACAATTTGCGTCTAAACGAGATCTATCGATTGATTTCCAATTTGTGCGCTTTAGAAGAAAAAATCCAGCTATTTTTAAAGTTAGGGTCAGACACTTCCTGGACGAAGTCAAATTTTTTTGTCATTCAGCTCACGTGACGCGTACTGACAAGGCTTCGAGCGGCACAGCGTCAATTTTTGTAGAAGAATCTGGTAATTATAGCACATTTAATTTGAAAACTAAAAAACTAGAAAAACTAAAAAACGTAAAACTAAAAAAGAAGGTTCGCTTTGATACACAATTTTTACCAAGTGGAAAGCTTTATACTGTAGAAAACGCTAAATTTCTTCATGAGAATGGGAAAGGCCAAAATCATCGAAAAAACATCATGCTTATCATCCGTCGATTTTGACAGAACTACGTCGATACCTAAGTGCTACTCGAGAAATTTTCACGACTTTACCAGGCTATTGTAGGAAATTTTCAGCTGTTCTGACGAAGAATTTTTTTTCTCACGAAGAATTTTTTCAGTGATTTCATTTTAAATTTTTCAGTAATAGGTTTACTAGTTTTTTTCCGTTATTGCACTTACTCTCACGGAATCGCTGCATCGATCATTTCAAAATGAATGGAGTATAGTGAAGCTAACGGGTGGACATACTAAGTCTGACATGATAATTTTATAACTTTTTTGCCGCACGTTCAGGTCAAAACGCCATTGCCGTTATTTTGGGGTCGAATACGGAATTAACGCTGCAGGATGTGGAAAATGCCTCGGAAATAATTTCCAATTCTAAAGTGGTCGTTTGTCAGTTAGAAACGCCTCCAGAAACGATTTTTTTGGCATTCGAAATAGCTAAGAAAGGCGGCGGTAAGTAATTTCCTGTACAGTGATCCAATAGTAAGTGACTACAGTGTTCATTAGTTTATCAGTATTGTATGCATTGCAGCCCTTTATACAATAATCTTGAATTTTTGGTTACAGGAAGAGACCTCATGAATCTTTTGACCCCAACAACAAAATGATGGTGTTTGTTAATCTCTGTTTTTTGTCTTTGCAGCAACCACGATATGGAATGCCGCTACTGGAATACCAAATCTGGAAAATATTGAAAAATATTTGCAGCTTGCAGACATCACTGTCACGAATGAATACGAAGTAAGAAGGAGAATAATCAATCGATCTCAAATTCCCATTACGTAAAGTGACCAGGAAAAGCTTTCTCACGTCAATCCCATGCATCAGAATGAGATAAAAATGATCATAAAGGATTTAGCATAGTTCCACCCTAAATTTTATTCCAATTCGTCAGACTGTGGTGAAGAAAGTTCACATCGCTGGACATTTTACAGTATGATATTTCAAGTCAGTAATTTACTTTTTATGGAACTTTCGTTCACAATAAACACGTTTTATGTGGACAGAAACCCTCATCTCCAGCGTGTACAACTTTAGTTGATCTCTCGTTGACGAAATGTTTTTTTTCAAATGATCACTTTTGGTTAAATTTTTCTTTGGAAGACCACCTTACTCTACGAAATTGATAAAAACAGCGGAAAGTTTTTTTTTTAAATTGTTTTTTCAAAGTTGAAATTGTTGATTCGCTGAAACTAGCACGCTACTGGAACATCATGACTTATTGCAGTTAAATTACTTCACTAGACTAGTCTGCTGTCGAAAATGGAAACCAAATCCACATCAGATATCTACAAAGCCATGGCCAAAATCATGGAAATGGGTGCTAAAACATTAGTAGTCACTTTGGGGGAAGATGGCTGCTATTTTTGCGACAACAAAAGCAACAGGTTGCCGGTACATGTAAAGTCCGATTCCAAAGTCGAGCCGGTTGACGCTACAGTATGCTCCAGGATATGTTGTTGGAAATTTACAAATTTTGTGTTCCTAGGGAGCTGGTGATTCTTTTATTGGAACTTTGGTCTTTTTTCTATCCGAAATGCCGCATTTGGCGTTCGACGAAATTTTGAAACGCAGCTGCTTCGTCGCGGAAAAATGCGTCGAAAGGGCCGGAACACAGACTTCCTATTATTCTAGAGATGGACTACCGAGCAGTCTGTTCGTGTGAAAAATGCATTTCTCGCGAATTTCGAATCATTGATATTGAAAGCGGTTATATTCTATATTAGCAGATTCGTCCGACACCGAAAAAATCTTTTTGGTCTTCAGTAAAGAACAATTTTAATCGTTTTGTACATTCATCTGCATTTAACAGCAGACAGAATTTTATGAGTTCAAGTTCGTGAAACAGCTATTACCTGTCAAACATTTCTCAAATATCGATTTCATTGATACAACAGCAATCGACAATCTTCGGTTTACGTCAGCGAGTGGCAATCATAACAATATGATCAAAAGTATTTCAATTTTTTTTGAAGTATAAGTTGCAAAAAATGTGAAAAGCAACGCGTTCCATACGACAAAATTTTGGTGGGTGACCACGTTTATTCCATCATACTGTGCGCAAGTCCTAATTTTGTTTGAACACAGTTCGGTAATAGTAGGTTTTCTGTAGCAAAAACAATCGAATTTCAGGCAGTTTATGGTCGCCATCACCGTTTTTTTTTTCCTCAAATGGGGTCTTTTGAGGAAAAAAATTTCGAAATGAGGAAAAAAATTTTGGGTATAGTTCTCATTGAGGAAAAAATTTTGGGGAATTCAAAACCGAAAAGATGCGTTTTCGGTGGACTAAGGTCAAGATCTCAATTTTCCAGCGCTTGCGCCAGTCATCAGTGTTTTTTTTTGCTCAAACATTTCGCCCCATTTGAGGAAAAACCCCAAAAAAATTTTCCTCATGAGGGAAAAATCAATTTTTTTAGTTTCCTTGCTTAAAAATCGCTCTAAATCATTTCTGATGTGATTTTTGAATGTTTCCCATTAACTTGCATCTTATTCCGCCAATAAACCGACATTTTTTGCAAAAAGACTCGAGCTATGACCTGTATGTAGATAAATATTTAACTGAGTTTACATGAGCAAGAGAATAATTCAACAGCATAACCTTTATATCTTATATTTCTTTGACAACATAAAACAACATAATTTTGACATAAGAAGTACTTAAATCAAACAGTAAACTTTGATAAAAAGATAAAAATGAAAAATATAATTCTTTTTTTCTCCAAATGCCAGGTTCTGATGTGATCTAGCAGACAAAGTCCAGGAATTCGAAATCCAAAATTTCAAAAAACGTATGGAATGAATTATGCAGACAGGCATAGCGTCACCTTGATCTCGTATGACAAATTTTACGCCTTGATGCAACCCTTGGAGCATGTGCGTTTCTACAGCGAACTGACATCATAGCAGAATTCACAGGAGAAGCCCTCACCGTCTGGCCCTGTAAACAAGTAAACGCATCTAAAGTCTTCTACAACCATAAAATCAACCAAACATGCTACAAACTTTTGCCCATTCTGGTAGGAACCGAACTCATGTTTTCAAATCCTGGAGGCAACGATTTGACCCCTTTTTCACAAACCGTTGACTGCCATTACATGCATGTAGCTCTTTACAAACAGAATAATACATGGGTCAGTGAAACAGGATCCCCGCATGTCACAAATCTACCTTTAGAAATCGTCTGGAACCAAAATTTCTCCCTTTTCCATTTTAATACACCCGCCATTTTTCATGATCAACTTGCAACTATTTCAACCAACTTACTCTTTTTGAAACAATACATTTACAAAACTCACACACTTGAAAACGTTGTTAAAAAACTCGTCAATTACACCGCCCAAATGTCCCTTAACTCCGATACAGTTTACAACATGATCTCAGGCACTGGCCAAGCAATCGGAAATACCCTCTCTGGCGCCAGTCAAGGCATAGAACATGTAATAACCGGTACCACCCAAAGTCTCACAGACGGATTAAACAATTTACTCAAAGGACCCCTGCAAATCATTATCAATCTAGCTGTTATTACTGTAGTTATTGCAGGCGTCTTTTATTCTTTACTCGTTCTCCGAAAATATTTCCCCTCTCCCAAGCATCATGCCACAAACGAACATACATATGAAATACCATCACACAACAGACGTTTACATGAGACCATAACCCCATCATTCGGCCATGCTCTCTTAGAATTAGCTAATCGTCGTGGTGCACAAATGCAGCAGAAATACGTCCTTGTTGATATTGATACCCCCTGAACTCCTGCAATCGAACTCATTAATCAAATTCGCCAATCTGCATCAAACAAGCCACCCCAAAATGTACCCAAGAAACATACCTCTCATATTCCAATCACACTTAATGGCAAATTAATAACAAAAGGCATGATTGACACTGGTGCAGTCTACTCACTCATTGATTCACAGATCGCTCAAATTTTGCAGTTAGACATGAAACCCCCCCTAGTCCAAGCAAAAGCAGCAAATAATCTCCCAATTCACTTTGTAGGGACCACTTTTGTCACAGTGACAGCCCAAACAATCCAGGAAACAATAATGGTCCATGTCCAAAAAGATTGCACAGCAGACATCCTTCTAGGCAAAAACTTTCTCAGTCGATTTTCAGAACATACTATCAACAATCAGAAATCCCAGGTCAAATTTGGCAATGTCATACTACCCTGTGATAGCCTAGAATATATCCCCCTTTCGACCCGTGGTGGAACCTATCTAGACAAAAAATTAGAATTACCACCCTGTACAGTCACTGAACTCACTGTCCCTTTGCCCAAATCGTACCTACAAGTTAAACAGCTTGAGTTTACCCCGAAACCTAAACAGAATCCCAAAGTCCATTTCGCAGCTTGTGTCTATGAAAACCAAAACAGTCGCATACGCATATCGGTGCTAAACACACAAGAAACAGCCCAAACTCTTTACCCTGGAACATGCATCGGTACAGTCTCCTGTTAAATCCCAAAACAAAGCGCTCCCACTAACGTAACCCCCTCCATGCAAAACCAGCCCAACCGTTTTGATACATTCACATGGTTAAAAGAAAATGTTAATTTAACCTCCAGTGACCTCACAGAAACCAAAAAACGCAACTCCTATGCGCCCTATCGAAGTATCCTACATTATAGGCTAAATCCAAAATGGACATAGGTAGAACCACCCTTGTTTCACACACAATTGACACCAATGGCTCCCAACCTGTACGCAGGCACCTTTATCGGACTTCCCCAAAAGAAAAGCAAATCATACAAGCAGAAGTCGAGCAACTCGCAGCAGCAGGTGTCATAAGCCAAAGCAATTCTTTATGGTGTACCAACACAGTTTTAGTCCCCAAAAAAGATGGAGGCCATCGTTTATGCATTGATTTTAGAGGTCTCAATAAAGTAACCAAAAAAGATACCTACCCCCTGCCCCGCATAGACGAAATTCTAGACACCCTCCGTGGAATGAAATATGTTACATCCCTTGACCAATCCAATGCATATTATTCCATTCCCATAGCACAAGCAGACAGAGAAAAAACGGCCTTTAATTGCTCAGCCAGCCAGTATCAATTCAATTACCTCCCCTTCAGTCTCACCAACGCCCCAGCCACATTCCAAAGGTTAATGGATGTTATTCTTTCGGGATTGCAATGGAACACATGCCTTGTATATCTCGACGATGTTTTGGTATTCGCAGACTCCCATGCCCAAATGCTGGAACATTTAGACACTATTCTTGCCCGATTCTCACAAGCAGGCCTTAAACTAAACATACAAAAATGCAAATTCTGCCAGCCCCAAGTCCAATACTTAGGCCACATCATTTCTCAGCAAGGCATTTCACCAGATCCCCATAAGCTACAGGCCATTTGTGTCATACCCACACCCAAAACCTCAAAAGAAGTTAAGTCATTCCTTGGCGTACCCTCTTATTATCGCAGATTCATTCCGAACTGCTCCCAAATTTCCAGTCCCCTCACAGCCCTACTCAAAAAGAATTCAGAATTTTCCTGGGGCTCTGAACAGCAAAATGCATTCACTAAGCTAAAAGAGTTACTCATTCATGCCCCAATACTGCAGCATCCGGATTTCACACAACCGTTCATTCTGCAAACTGACGCCTCAAAACTCGAAATCGGCGCCATTCTCAGTCAGCTGGATAGTAAAGGTCAGGATCGCCCCATTGCTTTTGGGAGTCGCACACTAAAACCCACAGAACGCAACTACCCGATAAATGAGTTGGAAACCCTTGCAGTAGTCGAATTTGTCAAGTGTTTCCGCCCCTACCTTTTCCAGCAACATGTTATTGTACACACTGACCACACAGCGGTTCAGGCAGTCTTACAAAAGGAAAACCCGTCCCCTCGCATTGCCCGTTGGGGATTAGCCCTCTCTGGTATTCAACTCGACATTCGACCTAAGAAAGGCACTGCTAACCGCAACACAGACGCAGTTTCTTGATTCCCCTCACAGATAGCGAAGCAATCATTTGATATTGAGCAATTAGAAACCCGCCCCGAAATATCAACAATCAATTCTGTTCTTGAGGCCCAAGCAACTGAACAAGAAGAGCAACAGAAATATTTCGTCGAACTCCAACGCACGGATCCAACTGTCAAAAGTATTTTAGCAAAAATCGCCCAAAAACACCCCCTACTCTGATCAAATTCGCAGTGGATTAAAACATCCTCTTCCGTATAGTCGACAAACAGGCAAAACTATACATTCCCAAGTCCCAGGTCCAGCACCTCATTGCCTCTCACCATGACAGCAAATTCACAGGCCATTTTGCTGCCCGAAAAACTTTACACTTGCTCAGGCAAAAATATTTTTGGCCCCAAATGAGCCGTGATATCAAACGTTACTGCAAAACTTGCCAAACATGCCAGACACAGAAAGCCCTCCGACACAAAATACATGCAAATCTCGTACCAATTCAGCCGACTGGCCCATTTGATAGAGTCGGTGTTGATTGCATGGGGCCGTTACCCCTCACTGAAGACGGCAACCGATTCATTGTCGTTTTCATCGACTATTTCACAAAGTATGTAGAGGCATTCCCGACCCCTGATATCACTGCAGCAACTATCACCAAATTATTTGTAACCAAAATTGTTTGCCATCATGGGTCCCCAAAAATCATCCATTGTGATTGTGGCTCCGATTTTGTATCTGATCTCTTCTCATGGATAACTAGTTTATGCAATACTGAGAAAATTCATTCCACCCCATACCATCCCATTGCCAATGGAGAAGTTGAGCATTGCAACCAAACTTTAGCCACCCATATCCGCATGTACATCAATTCAAATCACACTGATTGGGATACTTATCTGCCCTATGCTGTTTTTTCGATCAATATTCACAAAAATGATAGCACCTCGTATCCCCCATTCCAATTGCTCCACGGTAGGCAAGCTAATCTGCCATCAGACGCAGCCTTAAATTTTTTCCCCACGTCCTACATGGTTGATTTAGACGATTATGCCCTTCTTGTAAAATCACATTTTACGGAAGCACTCTCAACCATGCAGAAAAGTTTACAAAAAGCCCAAGACCACTATACCCGTCAGTATAACAAGCATGCTCAGAACATACATTACAAGGCAGGTGATCTTGTTCTTTACAAAACCATTCGTGTAAATAAGGGCTGACTCCCAAATTCCTTCCGCGCCAAAACGGGCCCTATACAGTTACAAAGTTCATGTACCCCAATGTTACACTTAAACACCCCCATAAGAATATCACATTTACGGTGCATGTAAACGAGACAACCCCTTTCTACCCTCCGAAAGCAACTATCGAATCTACCCCCACCCCTCCTAACCCTCGAAAGCCTTGAACGAGGACGTTCAACTCCGGAAGGAGGGAAATGTAACGTACCTGCTAAAGCAGTACTGTAAATATACATAGCATACTGTATGTGATAAACATTTATTAAATATTATTCATTTTCGTATTCTATCGTCTCAAGTCTGGGATTCACACCCAAACATCCCTATAAAATTACGTGAAGTACTTTATTTTGATCCGTTCACTCCCACGGTAGCCCAATTAAGATGCCCCAATTAATTTGCACAAAGGGCAGCTGGTCCCCTAGAACATACACTTAACTACACATTCCACAGCTACCATAATCCCCCGTAAAAATCGTAAACAACACCTGCACACAGTAAAATACATAAAAGCCCCGCCAGACAGTAGTCTCAAGTGTAACGGTAGCGGCAGCCCCACAAAACATGTGTATACAGAGAAACCGATACAGGAAGCATGCACAGAAGCACAAAGGTGTGGCTAAGCCCACTGTAGAAAGCAAGCGAAGCACAAAAAGCATACAGTACCAGGAAAGCATTAGAAAGGCGTAACTAAGAAAGCATAAAAAGCGTAGCAGGAAGCGACGATTGGGGGAAGAAGATGGACAGAAGCACGACCTCCCGCGACGCCCAGGGAGTGGCCAAAAACGTCGTATAAAAGAAGAAGCAAAGCGTGATTTTATTATTATTGTAATTTTCAATTTTCGACTTCCCCGCCCTGTATTTGCAATCGTTCTCATACTGAGAGTGAGTTTCATTTTTATTCGGAAGCAGTTAAGCCGTGTGTACTCGCCATGTTTATCGTTTATCGTTGTCATATTGTCGTATCGACGTCTCAAGCAGCCGTCGATCATTGTAGCTGTATCCCCCCGTAATACCGCCCACGCCCCCATTCCGTTATAGCCGTTCCCGCCGTAACGCCATTGGTTAAAGTAAAATGCTTCACACAAATCTGGTCGTTACAAACAGCAATCGACAATCTTCGGTTTATGTCAACGAGTGGCAATCATAACAATATGATCAAAAGTATTTCAATTTTTGTTGAAGTATAAGTTGCAAAAAATGTGAAAAGCAACGCGTTTCATACGACAAAATTTTGGTGGGTGACCACGTTTATTCCATCATACTATGCGCAAGTCCTAATTTTGTTTGAACACCGTTCGGTAACAGTAGGTTTTCTGTAGCAAAAACAATCGAATTTCAGGCAGTTCATGGTCGCCATACTACGATTTTTTTCCTATGGGGTCTTTCGAGGAAAAAAATTTCGAAATGAGGAAAAAATTTTGGGTATGGTTGTTATTGTGGAAGAAATTTTGGGGAATTCAAAGCCGGAAAGATGCGTTTTCGTGGACTAAGGTCAAGATCTCAATTTTCCGGCGCTTGCGCCGGTCATCAGTGTTTTTTTTGCTCAAAACTTTTCGCCCCATTTGAGGAAAAACCCCAAAAAAAATTTTCCTCATGAGGAAAAATCAATTTTTTTAGTTTCCTTGCTTAAAAATCGCTCTAAATCATTTCTGATGTGATTTTTGAATGTTTCTCATTAACTTGCATCTTATTCCGCCAATAAACCGACATTTTTTTTGCAAAAAGACCCGAGCTGTGACCTGTATGTAGATAAATATTTAAGTGAGTTTACATGAGCAAGAGAATAATTCAACAGCATAACCTTTATATCTTATATTTCTTTGACAACATAAAACAACCTGATTTTGACATAAGAAGTACTTAAATCAAACAGTAAACTTTGATAAAAAGATAAAAATGAAAAATATAATTCTTTTTTTCTCCAAATGCCAGGTTCCGATGTGCAACTTGGGCAAAAATTTTGGTTGCGCAGATAAATTTTTGGTTGTTCACTCTATAATCAATAAATTGGCCTAATTTTATCGGAAAAAATACCAAAAGCTGGTTTCTTCTATTTCATTCGATTTGCGTCTGTTTCGGGCTTTTGAAACCAAATTTTTTGAGTTTTGAAGAGAAAATGGAAAGATTGGTATGAGTAACTTGTTCGGCGCCTAGTGCCAAAAATTTTCCTGGAATATTAATATTCTAGAACGCTGGAAAATGCACCTTTACAGCTTTTATTTTCTAGACAGAAGGTTTAATTTTCCAGTGGATTCATATTTAATGAATTTTCAGTCGGGCAGACTACAATTCAAAAACTAGGGAAGCCACCAAGAATTTTGATTCTTCAACCAGCAAGAATTCCCACTTGTCCTCGAAGAGTTTTAATCACACAAATGTCAAAATCTTTTTAAAGACCGCAAAAAGACTTTCGGAAAATAAACCGAGAAAAATCTCGCTTTTCGTCAAATTCTCAATAAAAACGATACATTGATAATTAAAAGCTATAAGCATTAGCTGGAATGAAATTTTCTAACCGCAGAATAATGAAGAAAAAGTATTAAATAATTATAATTCGGCGCGAAGCGTCGGAAAATTTCGACAATTATTCGGTTTTATAACGCGTAAAATGCATCTCCAGACAGAAAACCATCAAAAAAATTTTCCTCAATTTCAAAAGAGTTCCTCAAAAAGCGTCGATTGAGGAAAAAAACTGTGCCGGTTATAGGTAGATAATCACTATTTTCTATCAGGCGCGGCCGTTAGCATAAATACTTCCACTTATTAATTAATGTTCAACAGTTTCTATCAATCGAGTTAGCTCGTTTCATTTTCTAACAGTTTACAGTTAGTATATTATTTCGCTGAAAATAGAGATTTTTCATCAATTCTCAATTTTTTTTCTCGATGCTCGGAAATTGAAATTGAAGACAATATTCTAGACTTTGATTTTAAACAGAGCACCCAATGGAGGGTATGTGGGGTATTACCCCCGTCTTAGATTTGGAAATTCATTTACTACCCCCATAAAAACAGCTCATTATAGCAAAAAATTTCGGTAGATTTCATCCTATCCCCAGTAGGTTATACTAATTCGAGAAAAATTGCAGAATGTGTGATTCTGAGGAATTACTCACTGCTCTTTTTGACACATTTACTGAGCAAATGATAATGGGAAAGTATGCAACTTCTGTGCCATATAGCGATTTTTAGGAAAGGATATCAGCACACTAATATATACTACTTGTAGGAAATCATTATAAATATAATTGGGAGATGAAATAATGACTTGTGTATATGTGATTAATCAAAAAATCGCCCCTTGGGAAGAAAAACATTATGTTCTTTAAATTCTGCCTCTTCATGCTCTCCTTTCCTTTTCCCCGCTTCTGCGTTGGATCTTCTGTGCGCATATGGTTACCCAAGCTGTGGCATACTTATTTATGGCGCGAAGCGCCCAGAAAATTGATGTTTTTGACCATTTTTTGTTCAAAAATTGGCATTTTTCATCAAAAAATTAACATTTTTCAGTATTTTTCTGATCAAAAGTATGGGGGTCCCTGGGGCTACCATATGGCTAGCCATAGGATTGGAAAATCATGGGGGAGCGGTCGCCCAATTGCTAGCCATATGCTCGAAGATTTCTGGGGGGGGTTCCCATAGCACTTCCCCCCCCCAATTACATGTATGGCTGCAACTATCAATTTTGCTCAATCAATCTAAAATAATGTTTTTGAGCTAGAAAAACAGATACTTTCTAGGATTTTCTTACCAATCTATAATTTTCGCTCATTTCACATATTTTTCAAATGATTTAAACTTCCAACGAAAAAAATTTTCGTGTGCGGAAAAAATTTTGGGTCATTTCCGCACGGTGCGGATGAAGGCATGCGAAAAGCACCCTGCTGTCGACATTTTTGAGCGAAAAACAACTTAGAGAAAAATTTTCTCCTTGAAATTCCTCTAAAGTTGAGCGATTTCATATTTTGCAGTTTTTGCTAAATCATATATATATCATTATCACATACAGGCCTGTAGCCAGGAATCTTTTTCGGGGTAGCACACATTTTTTTACCCAATTTACTGTAAAATTGACATTTCTCACTTTACTTTTTCTTGGAGAAAAAACCAAAGCTTTTCCTTTGCTTTTTTTAACACTTGAAACATTTTGGGGGACCATGACCCCCAACCTCCATGCCTACAGGCCTGAGCAGATATATGAGCATACTCGATTAGTCTTAATTTTGAGTGGAGACTTTTATGGTCAGAGTTTTTTGTGAGCGATTTTAACGACAGTATCAGTTTTTGTAATTTTTCATTGGTTGGAAGCATTTAAAAAAACAGATTATAAATTTCTTCCAAATGAAAAGATTTATCAACAGTTTAACTAAAGCAAAAATGATAAAAAGTAAAGAAATGACGCAATTATAAAACACTAATGAGAATAATAGAGGAAAAACATGAAGTGGAGTAGAAAACGTCGAAATAATTCGAATGAAAACTTCATTCTCGATGCTCAATCTTGATTTTGAATTATGACGGTCAAAAATTCCGACGAAACTTCAAATTGTTTTTTATCACTAATTTACTTTACCACAACACGTCAATCTATAGATTGTAGTAATCTCAGAATTCAGACATGAACTTTTGAAGCCTTTTCAAACTCGCTTTTTCTAAGCTAAAAATAAGTTCAATTTGACATGACCACGATCGAAGATAAATTACTTTACGGCCAAAACGCTGGCTATTGCAGTAGTTCGGACGACGATGAAGATTTTCAAGAAGCCAGATCTAATTCACCCGACGTCAACCGTCACCCTACTTCGTCTACTTATAACGGCGCAAGCAGCAACGTAAGTTATTCTATTTTTGAAAAATGAGAAATTTTGTTCTATTCATAACTTGCTCATTCCTAGAAACGTTAATTAGTTTCCATAATTTTCGATTGTGTAATGTTTTCAGACTGGTCCTAAAGGCGTTATCGAAGATTGGCGGCGTTTTAAACAGCTGGAAAACGAACGAAAAGATGAACAAGCCAAAGAATTGACCGAATTGAGCAAAAAACTTTCGATGACATGCCGGACTCAAGTAAAAATTGTTAATCTGAAGGCAGAGCACTGGTTCGCCTTCAAATTTTTTGCAAAAAGCTTCAAATTATCGATTTAAAACTCAATATTTAACCAAAATTTAGGTTTAAAAAACTTATTCTTGGTCAGTATCATTTTAAATATTAGAATCAAGTTTTTTTGTCTCATACTGAAAAATTATCAGCGCTAAGACGAATAAACCGGGAAATTGACTGAACTGAGCGAAGATGTTTATCCCCATTCCAAATCGGGGGTCAAGTGAAAAATGATAACTCTTGAAGTGCAGCACTGAGTTTTCATTTAAATTTGCAAAAAAAAAATCAAATCTTCGATGTAAAAGTCGAATATTTGCGTTCAAGAAGCTTATCTTGATAGCATACATGCAATTGGGGGGGGAAGTGCTATGGGAACCCCCCCCCCCAGAAATCGTCGACCATATGGCTAGCCATTGGGCAACCCCCCCCCCAGGATTTTCCAATCCTATGGCTAGCCATATGGTAGCCCTAGGGACCCCCATAGTTTTAGCCGGAAAAATACTGAAAAATGTCAATTTTTGAACAAAAAATGGTCAAAAACGTCAATTTTCTCGGCGCTTCGCGCCATAAGTACATATTTTATCATTTTTTAGACAAAAATTACTACTTTTTAAACCGTTTTTCGGACATTTTTCATGGAAAAAATCGAATTTTTTTTCCTTAAGGGACCCCTCCCCCCAAAATTTTGGGAGTTACTGACCCCCGGCCCCAAAAAAGTGCTCCAACCCCCCCCCCCCAGACCTTGGAGCTCCGTTACATGTATGATTGATAGGGTTTTTAAATTGTGCAAAATTAGGATGTAGTATTATTTCGTTTCGAAATGTTTTCAGCGCGAAGACGAACAAGCCAAGGAAAAAGAATTGGAAGAAGAATTGTTCAAAGAAGCTTTGTCGGACGACGATTTCCTCAAAGAATATATGAAAAGACGAATGCAAGAATTAGAATTGAACTTGAAAAATAAAGCCAAGTAAATAGAAATTTAATCTATCTTAAATTTTTAGTCGAGTTATCACTATTGTAGTTCTTGTTTAGAAATTTCGGAATCGTTTACGAATTAACCGATATCGATTCCTTTCTGCACGCCGTTGAAATAGAATCTAAGCAATATGCAATTATTGTACATATTTACGATAAAGTGAGTATTTTAGGGTTAAAATTGTCCTGCTAACATTATATTACATATAGAAAAATTGAATCTTTGTGTTTGAAAGCTTTTGGCGTCTTAAACACCAAATATTGATGTCGCAGAATCGGAAAAAATAATGTGAAAATATTTTAGAATCAATTTCATAGATTTTCTTATTATCATGTCTACTTTATGACATACGTGTCTACAGGCTCTCGCCAGTACTAGACGATGACAAAAGTTCTTACCGGTCGAAAGAATCTCAAGTTTTGGTTGATTGTCTAATTTCTGAATATTAATTGCCTCTTCAATCCAAAAACGATTTGACTTATGTTGTTTTGACCAAATGTATGAAAAACTTTATTTATAGCTAATAATTTTGGTTTTATAGCTTGTTAGCGACACTATCTAGCCGATTGAAAAAATCGGGACATTGTTCAGGTCTCCATATTTGATGTAGGAATTATTGCTTTCTGCTCCAGAAAATTCTGGAAAACCTGGAAAGTCAGGGAATTTCATTTCGGATAACTGCTGTACACCCTGGTCCGTCGCAAACCTTTTCAAGTCATCGTTTTAAGGTTTTTGTTTTACTTTCGAAATTTTGTTTAAGATGAATAAAAAATTTGGAATTTTTATGAAATTATGCACATTTTTGAACTTTTTCTAAACAAAATGTATAAAGACAAGTTTGAATTCGAAATTCTCAAATTTCAGAAATTTTCAAATTTCCTTTCTCTAATTTCGCTTAAAATTCTTGAAGAATCCAATTTTAATATGATTTTTTTTGTTATTAGGATTCACAAGGCTGCGCCGCTATTAACGGTTGTTTCGTTAATTTGGCTGAGAAGTTTACCGGCCATAAATTTTGTCGAGTACAAGCGTCTATTTTGGGCACGTCTCAGAAGTTTGTAAGCAAATTTGAATGAGCTAAAATTGTCTCGTGAAAAACTAGAATTTTCGAGAAATCTCTGAAAATCGTACTACTGAAATTATTTTTATATCTTACGAGCTGAGCATCTTTTTTCAAGCTGAAAAACGCCCTACCGACTGTACAAGTATACAAAGATGCGCAATTAATTGGAAATTTCGTACGATTGACTGACGATTTAGGAGACGATTTTTATAGCGATGATTTGGAATCTTTCTTGAAACAGTGAGTTTTTGTACAATTATTACCTTTTAATAGCGTTTGAAAGATATAACACCTTGCCGTACTTTTTAATTTTTCCTTAATCGTGGCAAGCTACAATTTTTTCCTTCTCAAGATACGGCCTATTGCCGGACGACAACGTTTGCCAATTGTTTTCGTGATTGATTTTCCGAAATGGAGTGCTCTAAGTTGTACATTATATGTTGTCCTGGTTCCGTTTTCGTGCACTGTAACTTTTTGTACTGTTTTATATTGTTCTGCGATTGAATTTTTATTGGATGTTTGTTCTCAATAGTAATAAAGAGTTGTTATAGACACACCTTAGACTGATTTTATCCTGATTTGAACTCTCACCGAGCAGTGCAGGCTTAGGGAGGTGTGCTGCAAAAACTGTTTAATCAGATGCAGGCTTCTAGTGAAAAAATTTTTACTCTAAATTTTAGGGGGTAGTTGAGCAGGCTACAAGCTTCACCCCTATTCAGCGAAGCTCAATACAGCGATTCTCGAAACAGCGAAGTCTCAATATAGCGATCCTCAAAACAGCAATGTCTCAATACAGTGATTCTCAAAATAGCGAAATATCAGAACAGATTCTCAAAATGACGAATTTTCAAAACAGTTATCTTTAGAATGAAAAAATGGAGATTGGGCGGGGTAGACGTTTTCGCGCATTCTATTTTTTTCCTACTTTTGATTACATTTTTTCACTTTTCGTTTCTTTATTATCTGTTTTTTGTTCTGCCTTTACTGTTATTTATTTTATTCATTTCATCTTATTTGCTTATTTCATTTTGTTATATTAATTTCATTAATTTAATTTTTTTTGCGATTAAGCTCCTTACAAAGCGACATTGACGGGGAATCCTTATGATAATTTTTTGCTTTTTTTCAAACGTTTCGCAAAAATGTTTTTCTGACAGATATTTTTTTGTGATTTTGGAATGATCCGTTTGTGCATACCTACCGCAACTGCAATACAAATGCACGTGAAACTTAGATGGCCAAAAATGCAACTGAAAATAGATTATCTCAACTATCAAAAACGCGTTTAATTTACCTAATTTGGATAAATGATGTGTGCGTTTACTCTAATGCATAGAACTTCGCTGTATTGAGACTTCACTGTTTTGAGAATCGTTTTTCTGAGACCTCGCCGTTTTAAAAATCGCTGTATTGAGATTTCGTCGTACTGAGAATCGCTATTTTGGGACTTCACTGTAATGAGAATCGCTCTTTTGAGACTACGCTGTTTTGAGAAACGCTGTTTTGAGTCTCGCTATTTTGAGTTTCGCTGTTGTGGGTTTCGCTGTATTGGGGACACGCCAGCTCACAAATTTTCAGTCCGTTCAGCAAGGAATGGTAAAAATGTGAGATAGCGCTTTTCCTCCCCATCCTTGATATTCGAAAGCATTTTATGAAAAACGGACTAAATTTATATTTCAGAACTCTTGATGCATCTATCCGTTGCGTTGCACAGCGGTACAAATCTTGTACGCATATTTTGTACCAGATCAAATTTTAGATGTGACGATGCGACATTCAGTAAATCTGTGGGTGAGATATTTGTTTTGCGCGCGCCTGCTTGGATTGGAGACTGCGAACAGATCTTATGCATCTTATCCTGCGCGAAATGACACCACAATACAGTAGTGTGGTCTCTGCTACAAGTTCACTGTAAATACTAAGTGAGTCATGTATTTTAAATTTTGTTTATTAGTGTACAATATATAAATTTTACTTTTTGATTTCCAATCCTCTCAAGAGGTATTTGCACCAAAACTGCGGTAAAGATTGTCGTGCACCGCATCGCCCTGACTCGATACCAACCATATTTGCAGGTTTCAAAACAACGAGATACTCTCAAACTGATATTTGGCAGCTTTTTTGATGCCGTACAAATGCACATATGTTAAATAAAAATTTTATTAACACGTACAACATATGGCACTTAAGCAGTAACTGTTGAAATCATCCTCAAGGGAAGACAATTTTTTATTATCTCTTTATATCTCCATGATGCTCAAAAAATCTATTTTTTAACTGTGCATTTTGTCGTCGAATTCCACAAATCCATCTTTTTCAGGTAATTTCGTAATCGATAACATGAATGTCGGCTATCAACAGTCGTCAGTATCACGGTTCCACCTTGTAGTGTTGTTTTCGGTTGCATTTTCGGTCGCCAGTTTTTTATTTCGCTTCCATTTCATGCGACGATTCTGAAACTAAACGTCACAAATACACTGCTGGGGAAAAGGCATACTGTAGGGTTTTTAGAGGTATGCATAAAATGACAAAGAATTGGAATTTTTAGGCGTGGATGTCAGCAACGAAAAATATAAATGAATTTGAAATAAAACGAAAATTGAAGAGTCAGCTAGAGTTTGTGTCAAAGTGGCACTGTTAGGTAGCAGGAAAAAAGTTTTTCACGAGATCACGTTTTTTTTTTGTTCATAAATGCATCAAATTGGAGATCAATCGACATATCTTGTCCATAGCTACTTCATCAAAAATATGGTTTAGAATGATCTGCCTCAACTTTTGACAGAGTTGATGTCAAAGTTTAGCCCTTGATGGTTTATAAGATCTGCAAGATCCGAATAAATCTCATTTTGTTGTGTTCATTTTTCGTCTGAAATTCATCTACAGTAGAACCATATACACCAGATCACTCACCCATATTTTCACTTGATTTTCCGTTAACGCCAACGACGTGGCCACTTCATACCGCTGGGGCCTCGACAAATACTTGTTGCGTTTGAAATAGCGTTCCAATTCCAACAGCTGTTGGCTACTGAACGCAGTCCTGGGGCGTCGAGTTTTGGCGGCGCTGCTGACGACCGCCGCGACCACGGTCGAGTTTCCACCGCCGCTCATCTGTTGTTGTTGCAGTTGCGGCTCGCCGGTGGTCGTCAAATCGACGGAAGCGGACGGCGCTTGAATCGGATTGCAGGCGACTACGGACGCCAAAGTGCATTGATGATAGAGCCTGTCGATCATTTCTTGCTGATGATGAGTTTGATCGATGCTGGGCATCAAGCCTGCAAAGCGGGCGTTGAATTTTGAGTTTTTTCATTATTGTTATTGAGGCAGATTTCACATGATGACCAGTAGTAATTCTTCATACAGTGCTCCGGAAAAAAAGCCTGCGTTGTATCTCAGCTATAAGCTAGAGTGTTACGGTTCAATTCATCAGATAGTACAGGGTGAGCCGAAAAAAGGCGACCTGTGCTGACTTTCATAACTTTCAAACGGATGAAGCTTTTATAATGCGGATTGCTGCATAAGAATGCCCTGTTTGTCTTTGCTACTCGGGCCAAATTTTATGCCCCAGCATTTATGTTTACTGTGAAAACTGAAATTTAGTAAAAGTGGTCGTTCTTCAAAAAGTAAAAGTTGTAAAATCGAAGTAAAAGTTGTCCTATTCAGAAAAAAAGTTTTGTAAAGCTGTTTATACACAATAATACTTTTAAAATCACCCAGATTTGTAAGTTACACGTAATTTAAAGTCAGAAACTACTTATTTTAATATGGTCGAAATTTCGCCAAAATCAAGGGCTTTTGTTTTGAAATTGGGAAAAAAGGAAAATTGAAGCAAAATGAATTCTGTCATTGACCAGATCGAAAAACGATTAAAATTATTGGTAAAACAGAAAGTAGGACACACTAAAACGACTCTTTTGTAGTTTGCAGCTGTTATATGATTCTTATGACTGGACCTATTGTACATTTCTGCTGTAAAACATGTTGATTTTGTCAATATCTGTCCATTTTTTGAATATTTATTTGCAAAAAAATCGACATTTAGTATTTTTGATTCTAGTCAGTCAATATTCGAGCAATCTGGCTAAAACATTACAATTTTTATGCCAGATGTTTTGTATATTGACGGCAGGAAACCGAATTAAACAGCTTCACCCATTTGAGAGCAATGAAAGTCAATACTGGTCGCCTTTTTTGGCTCACCCTGTATATGTACTGTCATTTTTGTTTCGAAATTTCACATTCATACAGCTATAGTGCAGCATGAGCTGTCGTGCTCGTACTCGTTCGTTGTAACTGCACTTTCCAGGTAACATACAATAGTCGACTATTTTAATATGAAAGCTTACTGTTGGAACGTTTTAACATAAGTGAAAAATGGATCGTGAACTGCACTGTCTTGCGTCCCTAGAGATTTCATCGCAAACTGATAATCGTGAGCAAATTTTTTTTTGTTAGAAATAAATATCCAATTACTAACATAGCTGCTGAATGATCGAAATGCATTCAAAATTAATTAAAATCAAACGTCATGATCTTACTGTGATTTTTCATATCGAAATAAACTAATTGGCGGTATTTTCATTGACTTTGTAGTATGTGCTTAAAATGTCCATGAACTCCATTAAAATGACTGGTTTTAGTGTGTTAAATGCACAAACTCAGTCTAATTGAATATGAGGTTATGACATTGTTTATGTACCGAATGGAAAAGTTGTAAGTTTTTCCGCAGATTATGATCACTGATGTCTGTTTTTTCTATGATTTTCCAAGCGAAACTAACCAAAAATGTCATTTTCTCTCTAATTTTTCGCATTTTAGAAATGCATTCGAAAAAAGTTTTGTCCAGATCGGCTTCTACATACTGGCACTAACGCAAATCGCCATTGATGACGAGAATTTGATCCATTCTGTTTCTCTGATCGGCGTATTGCAGATGAATCTGACTTGTCAAAGCATTTTAGATCGATGTAGCCGTTCAGAAGATGCACTTCGAGCCCTGTTTGTGACCCAAAGATGAGTCAGGCATAAAAAAGAAACTTGGGGGATGCAAATTTTGGTTGATCTCTTGGCACAGTAACCTAATGCATTACAGTGGATTAAGTTCACCGGCGGAGTATGGTAAAAGTAATTCTTTTAAAATGTTTCTGAATACTAGTCGATTTTTTATAAAATAAGTCTGATTTTTTTGTATTTAAAAACTGATTTGAAAATGAATGCTCCTGCAGGTTGATTTAATAGATTGTCCTGCCTCCTGCACTGTAAAAATAAGATGCTGTCAGTCTGTCACTATACTCTCGGTGAAATGCTTACTTTGCAACAGTAAATTATACTGCAATTGGGCCCCATTGATGGCGTTCAAAGACCAAAGAGCACCACCACAACTTTCGGACGTAGGGGTCAAAATTGATCCTTGACGACCACTCGGCCAACTTCGTCGACCGTTGCTGACGTCATCTTCGCTTCTGTGACTTTTAGCCAAAAGGTTGTCTATACCGAACATGATACAGTAAACCGTGTTTACTGTTTTCTTTCCGGACAAACGAAAAGTTAAACAAAAAACAAAACGAAATGGCCTCCACTCTCCCTGTCTCTCGAAAGAAGATTCAATTTGCATTTTATTCCATTTTCTTTTCAATTCTAATAACAATAACCATATGTTTAGCAAAAAAAGAAATCTCTTCCATCCCGGCTGTTGCGTGTCCTATAATATAATTGGCCGGTCCGTCAATTTGGGCCCCCGGAGGGGCGATGATCCGAAATTAGAGCGGCTACAGTAAGACGGCGGCTACCAAAAAATCTCGCCGTTTTTACAGCTCGTCCGAAACATTAGATGAATAGGTGCGAAATTATTATCCTTTTCCAATCCAATAAATTGCGCCTCATTTGACACTTGATATTTTTCCTGTCAAGCTGAAAAGTGCATTTCGAAACTAATTGCTAATGGGATTCCCAAAACTGTAGAATTTAGAGTATCGTTACAAATATACCAGCTGCTGACTTCATGCCTCCTATTTTGTGTGTTGCAAATATTACAGCGTAAGTTGAAAGAAATTAATCCAAAAGAAAACTAACCCAAAATTACAGTAATTCCTCAAAAACATCATATGGAAATTCGAAAATTTCGAAAAACAAAAATTTTGCATCGAAACTTTGTGTGTAAAAATTTGGGATACTTTTACAGATTCTGCAAGAAAACATTGGATTTTGGAAAAATGAAGAAATTCGAATTATTCGAATGAAAAGAGTAACTTTCATGGTCGTTCTAGTTTACTGTAGATTTCTACGCAGGTTACAGTAAGATCAAACTGTAATGTATGAATATTTAGGTTAGAAAATGTCGAAAAGCAGTAACTATTTATAACAATGTCTACAGCATGCTAAAAGACGCCGATATTCATTTCGATTCGTGTCGAAAGGCAGTTGTTTACTGTAGATTTTTGTAAAATAGCTGTAGCGCTAACGGACATCGATTAACTGTCAGTGTGAAGTATAGAACCAGATATAAGAAAATACAATATCTGATAATATGCGCCACAGACTTTGAGTAGTCTAAATTCGCAGTCTAATAGAGCAAAATGATCAAAAGCTGGGTTTACTGTAGATTTTTGTCCAGTACCGCAATATCTACGATTTTAGACATCAGCCTGCAAGAACATCGAAAAGCAATGATTTACGATAGATTTCTGGATATTGTGATGATGCTCGAAGGGTGCAATCGTGCAATTTCTTTGCACATTCATGTCTCGGGCTCAGACCTGGATATTTGCGACGGGCACTGCTGCTGTCGCAACAGGTGATGCAGGGCTGTGCAGTCAGTGGTAGAGCAGTTACCACCCATAGTATTCTACAGCGTGCTCAATATGACCATCATACAAGCACGTGGGGGTTAGGGTGTATTACCCCCAGCAGATTCTTGCTGACCCCCGGCAATAATTTCGGAGATGACGAAAGAAAATGAGCAAGAGAGAAGAGAAAGTCGTCATAAAAACGAAAATGATGCTGTAATTCAACATTTTTCCAAACTTGATTCCAAAGAAATGAAATTAAAACTTTAAAAAGTGCAGTCTAAGCGAATTATTTCACGTATCACACTAACATAGATTGAAAAATGTGTTACTTGAATGTTAGAAAACTTTGTTTTCGTTATCAAGAACGAAAAAAAATTTCTATTCCATCCCCTATTCCTCGCTGGCGTGTTCTCAATACAACGAAACCCACAACAGCGAAACTCAAAATGGCGAGACTCAAAACAGCGTTTTTCAAAACTGCAAAGTCTTAAAACAGTGATTCTCATTACAGCGAAGTCTCAATACAGCGATTCTCGAAACAGCGGAGTTTCAAAACAGCGATTCTCAAAAGTGCGAATCTCTATACAGCGAATAGTAAAAAGTTCTAGGCATTTGAGTAAATGCACGTATCATTAAAGTTTTTCATATGCTTTGTGCTGCTGTTGCGGAAGGTTTGCATGCCCGGACCATTCTAAAATCACAAAAAAATATCTGTTAGAAAAACATTTTTGCAACGTTTGAAAAAACAAAAAATTATCGTAGGGATCCCCGATTAAATTGCTTTGTATGGAGCTTAAAGCTTAATTGCAAAAAAATTAAATTAATGAAATAAATAAAACAAAATGAAATGAATAAAACAAAATGAAATGAGCATAATTAAGCAGTAAAGACAGAACAAAAAACAAATAATAAAGAAACGAAACGTAAAATAATGAAATAAAAAGCAAGTAAAAAATATAACAAAAGTACACAACCTATTAAACAAAGAAAAAAAGTGAGTCAAAATAAGAATATAAAAAGAAAAAAGCGTATAAAGGAAAAAGAAACAAAAAACATGTGTAACGACCAGATTTGTGTGAGGTACTTTACTTCTAACCAATCGGTCGATACGGCCGGGACAAATACAGGACGGGGGCGATAATATATGGCTTTACAATACTCGACGGCTGCTTCAGACGTCGATACGACAATGATACGATAATGCGGCGAGTATACACGGCTTAATTGCTTCCGAATAAAATGAGACTCGCTCTCAAAACAATGCTTGCAAATATGGGTGCGGGGTCGAAAAATTAAACGATACAAGAATGAATAAAATCACGCTTTGCTTCTGCTTTTATACGGCGATTTTGGCCACTCCCTGGGCGCTGCGGGAGGTCGAGCTTCTGTCCATCTTCTTCCGCCAATCGTCGTTTCCTGCTATGCTTTTTATGCTTTCTTAATTACGCCTCTCTAATGCTTTTCTGGTACTGTATGCTTTCCGTGCTTCGCTTGCTTTCTACGGTGGGCTTGGCCACACCTTTGTGCTTCTGTGCATGCTTCCTGTATCGGTTTCTTTGTATACACACGTTTTGTGGGGCCGCCGCTACTGTTACACTTGAGACTACTGTACGGCGGGGCTTCTACATATTTTACTGTGTGCAGGTGTTGTTTACGATTTTTACGGGGGATTACGGTAGCTGTGGAATGTGTAGTTTAGTGTAGGTTCTAGGGGAACAGCTGCCGTTTGTGCAAATTAATTAGGGCGTCTTAATTGGGCTACCGGGGTGTGAACGGATCAGAATAAAGTACTTCACGTAATTTTGTAGGAATGTTTGGGTGTGAATCCCAGACACCCTTGAGACGATAAAATGTGAAAAATAAAATAATATCTAATAAATGTCTATTACATACAGTATGCTACATATTTACAGTACTGCTTTAGCAGGTACGTTACATTTCCCTCCTTCCAGAGTTGAACGTCCTCGTTCAAGGCTTTCGAGGTTGAGGAGGGGTGGGGGTAGATTCGTTAGCTGCTTTCCGAGGGTAGAAAGGGGTTGTCTCATTTACATGCACTGTAAATGTAATGTTCTTATGGGGGTGTTTGAGTGTAACATTGGGGTACATGAAATTTGTAACTGTATAGGGACCGTTTTGGCGAGGGAGGAATTTGGGAGTCAACCCTTGTTTACACGAATGATTTTTATAAAGAATAAGATCACCTGCTTTGTAATGTATGCTCTGAGCATGCTTGTTATACTGACCGGTGTAGTGGGCTTGGGCTTTTTGCAAACTTTTCTGCACGGTTGAGAGTGCTTCTGTAAAATGCGATTTTACACGAAGGGCGTAATCATCTAAATCAACCATGTAGGACGTGGGGAAAAAATTTAAAGCTGCGTCTGACGGCAGATTTGCTTGCCTACCGTGTAGTAATTCAAATGGGGGATATGATGTGCTATCATTTTTATGGATGTTGATCGAAAAAGCAGCATAGGGCAGATAAGTATCCCAATCAGTGTGGTTTGAATTGATGTACATGCGGATACGGGTGGCTAGGGTTTGGTTGCAACGCTCAACTTCCCCATTGGCAATGGGATGATATGGGGTAGTGTGAATTTTCTGAGTATTGCATAAACTGGTAATCCGTGAGAAAAGATCGGATACAAAATCGGAGCCACGATCACAATGGATGATTTTTGGGGACCCATGACGACAAACAATTTTGGTTACGAATAGCTTGGCAATAGTGGCTGCAGTGATGTCAGGGGTCGGGAATGCCTCTACATACTTTGTGAAATAATCGATGAAAACGACAATGAACCGGTTGCCGTCTTCAGTGAGGGGTAACGGTCCCATGCAATCAACACCGACTCTATCAAATGGGCCAGTCGGCTGAATTGGTACCAAGTTTGCATGCACTTTGTGTCAGAGGGCTTTCTGTGTCTGGCATGGGTGACAAGTTTTGCAGTAACGTTTGATATCACGGCTCATTTGGGGCCAAAAATATTTCTGTCTGAGCAAGTGTAAAGTTTTCCGGGCCGCAAAATGACCTGTGAACTTGCTGTCATGATGTGAGGCGATGAGATGCTGGACTTGCGACTTGGGAATGTATAGTTTTGCCTGTTTGTTGACTATACGGAAGAGAATGTTTTGATGCACTGCAAATTTGATAAGGGTAAGGGGGTGTTTTCGGGCGATTTTTGCTAAAATACTTTTGATAGTTGGGTCAGTGCGTTGGAGTTCGGCAAAGTTTTTCTGTTGCTCTTCTTGTTCAGTTGCTTCGGCTTCCAAAACTGAATTGATGGTGGATATTTCGGGACGGGTTTCTAATTGCTCAATATCAAAGGATTGCTTTGCTGTTTGTGAGGGGAATCGAGAAACTGCATCTGCGTTGCGGTTAGCAGTGCCTTTCTTAGGGCGAATGTCTAGCTGAATACCAGAGAGGGCTAATCCCCAACGGGCAATGCGAGGGGACGGGTTTTCCTTTTGTAAGACTGCCTGAACTGCTGTGTGGTCAGTGTGTACAATAACATGTTGCTGGAAAAGATAAGGGCAGAAATACTTGACAAATTCGACTACTGCAAGGGTTTCCAACTCAGTGATCGGGTAGTTGCGTTCTGCGGGTTTCAATGTGCGGCTCCCAAAAGCAATGGGGCGATCCTGACCTTTACTATCGAGTTGACTGAGAATGGCGCCAATTCCGAGTTTTGAGGCGTCAGTTTGCAGGATAAACGGTTTTGTGAAATCGGGATGCTGTAGTATTGGGGCATGAATGAGTAATTCTTTTAGCTTAGTGAATGCGTTTTGCTGTTCAGGGCCCCAGGAAAATTCGGAATTCTTTTTGAGTAGCGATGTGAGTGGGCTAGAAACTTGGGAGCAATTTGGGGTGAATCTGCGATAATATGAGGGTAGGCCAAGGAATGACTTAACTTCTTTTGAGCTTTTGGGTGTGGGTATGTCATGAATGGCCTGTACCTTATGGGGATCTGGTGAAATGCCTTGCTGAGAAATGACGTGGCCTAAGTATTGGACTTGGGGCTGGCAGAATTTGCATTTTTGTATGTTTAGCTTAAGGCCTGCTTGTGAGAATCCGGCAAGAATAGTGTCTAAACGTTCCAGCATTTGGGCATGGGAGTCTGCGAATACCAAAACATCGTCGAGATATACAAGGCATGTGTTCCATTGCAGACCCGAAAGAATAACATCCATTAACCTTTGGAATGTGGCTGGGGCATTGGTGAGTCCAAAGGGGAGGTAATTGAATTGATACTGGCCAGCTGAGCAATTAAAGGCCATTTTTTCTCTGTCTGCTTGTGCTATGGGAATGGAATAGTATGCATTGGATTGGTCAAGGGACGTAAAATATTTCATTCCACGTAGGGTGTCTAGAATTTCGTCGATACGGGGCAATGGGTAGGTATCTTTTTTGGTGACTTTGTTGAGGCCTCGAAAATCAATGCATAAACGATGGCCTCCATCTTTTTTGGGAACTAAAACTGTGTTGGTACACCATGGGGAATTGCTTTGGCTTATGACACCTGCTGCTGCGAGTTGCTCAACTTCTGCTTGTATGATTTGCTTTTCTTTTGGGGAAGTCCGATAAAGTTGTCTACGTACGGGTTGGGAGCCATTGGTGTCAATTGTATGTGAAACGAGGGTGGTTCTGCCTACGTCCATTTTGGATTTAGCATATAATGTAGGGTACTTCGATAGGGCGCGTAGGAGTTGCGTTTTTTCTGCTTCTGTGAGGTCACTGGAGGTTAAATTAACATTTTCTTTTAACCATGTGAATGTATCAAAACGGTTGGGCTGGTTTTGCGCTGAAGGGGTTAGATTAGCGGGGGCATTTTGTTTTGGGATGTAACATGAGACTGTACCAATGCATGTTCCAGGGTAAAGAATTTGAGCTGTGTCTTGTGTGTTTAGCACCGATATGCGAATGCGACTGTTTTGGTTTTCAGAGACACAAGCTGCGAAACGGACTTTGGGATTCTGTTTGGGTTTTGGAGTAAATTCAAGTTGTTTAACTTGTAGGTACGATTTGGGCAAAGGGACAGTAAATTCGGTTACTGTACAGGGTGGTAATTCCAATTTTTCATCTAGATAGGTTCCACCACGGGTCGAAAGGGGGCTATATTCTAGGCCATCACAGGATAGTATGACATTGCCAAATTTGACCTGAGATTTTTGATTGTTGATAGTGTATTCCGAAAATCGACTGAGAAAGTTTTTGCCTAGAAGGATGTCTGCTGTGCAATCTTTTTGGACATGGACCATGATTGTTTCCTGAATTGTTTGGGCTGTCACTGTGACAAAAGTGGTTCCTACAAAGTGAATTGGGAGATTATTTGCTGCTTTTGCTTGGACTAGCGGGGGTTTCATGTCTAACTGTAGGATTTGAGCGATTCGGGAATCAATGAGTGAGTAAACTGCACCAGTGTCGATCATGCCTTTTGTCATTAATTTGCCGTTAAGTGTGATTGGAATATGAGGGGTATGTTTCTCAGGTATGTTGTGGGGTGGCTTATTTGATGCAGATTGGTGAATTTGATTAATGAGTTCGATTGCAGGGTTCGAGGGGTATCAATATCGACAAGGACGTATTTCTGCTGTGTTTGTGCCCCACGACGATTAGCTAATTCTAAGAGAGCATGGCCGAATGATGGGGGAATGGTCTCATGTAAATGTCTGTTGTTTGATGGTATTTCGTATGCATGTTCGTTTGTGGCATGATGCTTTGGAGAGGGGAAATATTTTCGAAGAACGAGAAATGAATAAAAGACGCCTGCAATAACTACAGTAATAACGGCTAGATTGATAATGATCTGCAGGGGTCCTTTGAGTAAATTGTTTAATCCGTCCGTGAGACTTTGGGTGGTACCGGTTATTACATGTTCTATGCCTTGACCGGTGCCAGAGAGTGTATTTCCGAGTGCTTGACCAGTGCCTGAGATCATGTTGTAAACTGTATCGGAATTGAGAGACATTTGGGCGGTGTAATTGGTGAGTTTTTTGATAATGTTTTCGAGTGTGTGAGTTTTGTAAATGTATTGTTTCAAAAAGAGTAAGTTGGTTGAAATAGTTGCAAGTTGATCATGAAAAATGGCGGGTGTATTAAAATGGAAAAAGGAAAAATTTTGGTTCCAGACGATTTCTAAAGGTAAATTTGTGACATGCGGGGATCCTGTTTCACTTATCCATGTATTATTCTGTTTGTAAAGGGCTACATGCATGTGATGGCAGTCAACGGTTTGTGAGAAAGGGGTCAAATTGTTGCCACCTGGATTTGAAAACATGAGTTCAGTTCCTACGAGAATGGGCAAAAGTTTGTAGCATGTTTGGTTGATTTTGTGGTTGTAAAAGACTTTGGATGCGTTTACCTGCTTGCAGGGCCAGACTGTGAGTGCTTCTCCTGTGAATTCTGCTATGATGTCCGTTCGCTGTAGGAATGCACGCGCTCCAAGGGTTGCATCAAGACGTAAAATTTGCCATATGAGATCAAGGTGACGCTGTGCCTGTCTGCATAATTCATTCCATACATTTTTGAAATTTTGAATTTCGAATTCCTGTATTTTGTCTGCTAGATAGTTTAGTTTTGCATTGATGGGTTCAAAATCATCAAAATCGTATAGTGTAGTATGAGTTTCGTTGGTTTTTGGGGTTAAAAATGCGTTACGATGTGGTGTGCTTTTGTCTAATTGTACAATAATGCCTTGTTCGGTTAGAATGCTGTCTTGGATTTCTGGGCAATTGGGGTTTGAAAAGAGTGTGTTTTTAACCGAAAATGCACCTTGTAGGTCTTCTATTATCATGTGGGTTGGCGTGAGTTTTATGGGATGTGTATTTTTGTATTCGAAAGGGCATAAGTTTTCAAATGCTGTTTCATTCCAGATAATGGATTCGTCGGCTGTGACACAATGACCTGATGTCGGTTTGCATGACCCCAGGTCACCTAATGTACCTGTCGTAGATTTTCCATTCCAAGATGCTATTTGTCCTATTTATATGATGACGTTAGTGACCGAGGTACAATGGTCTGTACAACACCATGTGTATTCTACGCTTAGGGAGTTATTTGTTGACCAAAATCCTGGTTGGGTTTCGTATAATTTTTGACCGTTGTGTTCTTTGTCTATAACGATTGCCTTACAAACATGTGGGGTTAGATTTTGCATTTCGGTTTGGTTGAAGACAATACCTTTTGATCCAAAAAATCCTGTATTAGTACAAATTTTGCGTTTGCGAACACTGCATTTGTATGCGTCTGTAATGTGGGGCTTAGTGGAGGGGATATAGATTTTTCCGAATGTCTGTACGGGTTTGTCTACTGTGGAAGGGGGCATGCATGATACAAGTTTTGGTATGCTGACTGAGTGACCGCTCAATGAAGTTCCACACATCTGAAATTGGGCACTACACGATGTGGGGATTATTATACAAAGAAAAATACAAAACATCGGCCAATAGAATGTTTTAGTGGAGGCGGCGGGGCACTGTGTTTTTTCGTTGTGGCCGGTTTGGTGTTGGGGCTTTTGGTGTTGTCGTTTTGCGGTTTTGCGCTGGGGGGGGTGGCTGGTTTGAAATCTGAACATTCTGTAAAACTTTAGAAGTTGAGTTATGGGATGGGATTTGGACTTGCTTACTTATGGGGGTCGGTAGAAGTGTTTGGCGGGGGCGGAATTGGTAGGGTTCGGGGGTCAGGCCATGGAGAAGGGATAACAAGTTGCGGCCTGTTTTCGACGGGGTTTCGGGGGCGGTGGGCGGCGTTGTGTCTTGCTTTCGGGGGATCTTGTAGCCTACGGGGATGGTGGGCGGCGATTTTTCGATTTTTGCGGCTTCAGGCGTGGGGGGTGGTGACATGGCGCACCAATCGGGTACGTCCAGGTCGAGGACGTATTCGTCACTGCGGCGGTGGGTGTTGGGCATGATAGTTCCTAAAGTAGTCTGGGGGCCGTTAGTTATGGCAGGTAATTTTGAGTAAAATGCGGGGTCGTCAATGTCCATGAGGGGTTGGGGTTGCCTGTACTCAATGCAATTTTGAATATTACAACTCTGCTGATTTGGACAATACCTGCTTGTATGACCTCTCTGCTTGCATATGAAACATTGAAAATTTGAGTAGGGTTTCGAAAGGCAGTTATCTGATCTATGTCCTGTTTGGGAGCAGTGGATGCATCCGCTTTTACAATCACGTGTACTGTGATTATTACGGAAACAGATTTCACATGATTTTCGGGTACCTACTGATTTACAATTACGAGCTACGTGTCCGATTTGTCCACACTGGAAGCATGTGGGTTGCCTGGGGGTGGTATTGTTCCTGTAAGCATTATTCCTGCTGAAAGTATTGTTACTGAAATTGTTGTAGCTACTCTGTTGTGGGGGTTGGGGTTTTTGTTTGATCTGCAACTGTAAATCTTTTACTTGTTGTTCTAACTGATGCAAAAGATCCTGTTGGTCTGTATTTTTGGTTAGGGAAAAGATGGGTTCGGGTTTTGAGGGTATGAAGGGAAGGACATTAGATTTTAACTCATTTCTAAGAATTTGCTGTTCAATGTAAGCTGCTTCGTCTGACATTTCTTTTAGAGTTGCGAACCTTCTATACTTAATTGCTTCCCTGATTTCGTTTTGCATGCCTTCTACAAAGAGGGGTTTTATGATCATTTCTCGTGCGTCTGTGTTAAAGTTAGGGTAGGCGAGGGTTGCGAGATGTTCTAGATCAAATAAGAATTCGGTTACTGTTTCTGAACGCTTTTGTTTTCTTTCGCGTAAGAATTGTTGATGTAGCTCATTATCTCTATTGTTTGGGAAAAATGCCTGTAATGCGACTTTATACTGCTCGTATGTGTGGGGAGGGTTTTCGGAATTTGCTAAACTTTTGAATTTTGCTAACGCGGCTCCTCCTAAATGAATTTCTAAACATGCCAACTTTAACTGTACATCTGTATGTTTCATGCCTTGGAGTGCCATGAATTGTTCTAATCTTTTGTTCCATTCACCAAAATGTTGGGTCACGCCGCCCGTGAATACTGTAGGTTTCGCGTAGAAATTGTTTGCCATGTTATTAAGAATGTTTGCTGTTCTTAGATCGTCTATTAGGGTAGGGTTTACTGTATTCTGATTCAATTGTGTGCGTAGGGTACGAAAATGTTCTGAAAACAAATCGTTTATCTGTTCTCTAACGATTTCTCCTAAATGATCTTGCGTTTGGTGGGTCATTCTTGGTTTACGATGGGATTTCTGCTTAAATGCTTCAATTTTTGCTTCACGCTGTATTCGTTTAAATGTATCGCTTAATGTCTCGTTGGAGGGGATTTCCAGTTTGCTTTCTACGAATACTGTCTTACTGTAGGAAATGATTACTACTGTATTATCTAATGCTTCTAAATGCCCAGATAAGAGTACACCTAATTGGGGGCAGGGAGTTCCAGTGGTTAACGTAACGGTATGGTCACCAAAATATGTAACGACCAGATTTGTGTGAGGTACTTTACTTCTAACCAATCGGTCGATACGGCGGGGAAAAAGGGCACGGGCGGTACAATACGGGGCGATAATATACGGCTTTACAATACTCGACGGCTGCTTTAGACGTCGATACGACAACGATAACGATAAACGCGGCGAGTATACACGGCTTAATTGCTTCCGAATAAAAATGAGACTCGCTCTCAAAACAATGCTTGCAAATATGGGCGCGGGGTCGAAAAATTAAACGATACAAGAATGAATAAAATCACGCTTTGCTTCTGCTTTTATACGGCGATTTTGGCCACTCCCTGGGCGCTGCGGGAGGTCGAGCTTCTGTCCATCTTCTTCCGCCAATCGTCGTTTCCTGCCACGCTTTTTATGCTTTCTTAATTACGCCTCTCTAATGCTTTTCTGGTACTGTATGCTTTCTGTGCTTTGCTTGCTTTCTACGGTGGGCTTGGCCACACCTCTGTGCTTCTGTGCATGCTTCCTGTATCGGTTTCTTTGTATACACACGTTTTGTGGGGCCCCGCTACTGTTACACTTGAGACTACTGTACGGCGGGGCTTCTACATATTTTACTGTGTGCAGGTGTTGTTTACGATTTTTACGGGGGATTACGGTAGCTGTGGAATGTGTAGTTTAGTGTAGGTTCTAGGGGAACAGCTGCCGTTTGTGCAAATTAATTAGGGCATCTTAATTGGGCTACCGGGGTGTGAACAGATCAGAATAAAGTACTTCACGTAATTTTGTAGGAATGTTTGGGTGTGAATCCCAGACACCCTTGAGACGATAAAATGTGAAAAATAAAATAATATCTAATAAATGTCTATTACATACAGTATGCTACATATTTACAGTACTGCTTTAGCAGGTACGTTACACATGGATATATGTTAATAATAAACATACCAGAATGCGTTGTAATGTCGTGAAAACACATTCTATAGAGCCACAGTGTCGGAAATCTGGTGATTCGTGCCAAAATATGTGACAACCAGAATCCACCAGGTCGAAATGGAGGACCATGTGCCAAAACGTCTACTCGCCCAATCTCCGTTCTTCCATCCTAAAGATAACTTTTTTGAAAATTCGCCATTTTGAGAATCTGTTCTGAAACTTCGCTGTTTTGGGAATCACTGTATTGAGAATGGCACGTATTCAGACTTCCCTGTAATGAGAATCGCTGTTTTGAGTTTCGCTAAGTAGGTGACCCCTGACCCCCAGCAAAATTTCTATGCTGTACATGTATGATAACGACTGACCTCAATCTGAGGACAGTACAGCACATGTCGAAACAGTAGATTGTTTTGAAGTATTAAAAGTAGGCTTTGATGCCACGCAGCAGTTTATTGTAAACATGTATACAGTATGCCCAGCTAGTTAAATTTCGATAAGATGTACTGTAGATTTACGTGCATAGATTCGATCAAGATAACTGTCAGACAAACTTTTACGTCTTACTATTCATCTGTCAAAGGTTTTGTATTCGAAAACATAACAAAAGTAATGAAAAATGAAATTCTACTCGTGATCGAAAAATCTCATCACAAACAAAAAAAACAGTGCAAAACATAGACACTTTGGAAAAGGGTAAAAAATTACACAATTTACACAAAAATGAAAAACAACGCACAGGGACCGAAATCGACATCGAATTCCCTGATCTGCAGATAACTTTGGAAATTTCGACTTATCTTCGAAAATTGATTATAAAACTTAATCAACATTTTTCGTCTTCAATAATCGATCGATTTTCTGCGAAATTTCTTCGTTAGATTTTTTGGAATACTTTTCTTTTAATTTTTCTAATCGTCCTCTTATTTCCGACCGTAAAATATCATCGTCGAATAATATACTACATATCGTTCCTTGTTCGTTGTTGCATTCTTGTAATTCGGAAGATGATCGATGATGATTTTTTTCAAAATCGTAGCCGCTCGATAAATTCAAAGTTTCTTTAGTATTAAATAAATGCGATAATAGAGTTAACGATCTAATTATAACGTCCTCCGACGAATCGGTGTTCAAAATATCGGCGAAATCGTAAGGCGCCTTGAAAATAATCAAATTTTCACGCTTTTTCTTAGCAAACAGAATCACATTCCAGGACAATTTTACTTCGGAAAAAAGAATCTTCGACGCCAAAGTTGTACAACACGACAAATTGATTAGAAACTTAAGGCAAGCGAGATTTGGGCCGCTTGAAGTCATCAACCTGGGAACAAAAAATAAAAATGAACAAAGAATCAGGAAATCAGGAAAGAACAAAAAGATGAGAAAAGCTAGAAAAAAGGTAAAAATAAAACAAATCGTAGAAAAACGACTCGAGCTCCAAGAAAAATCAATTCAAAATGACATTTTTAAAATAGTGAACCAAGCTTTCAAAAATGCAATTGATATTTTCCTTATAGATGGCGAATCCTCACCTGTCTAAGGTAGTCCGGATAGAAGCAGCAAAATCCTTCACGTGTCTGGGTAGAATTTCGACGCTCAAATTGGTCAATGTTTGTATGGAAATAATTTTTTGTAATTCCGAGCACTCTGGTGACGAATAAGACTCTACAATTTTGGCAACAGCTCTCTGAAACATAACATGAAAAAATTGCATAATCGGACTGTGGAACATAGATTTTGGACAAAAACCATAAAAAATTAACAGTCAATACAAATTGTGCCCAACAGTTCTGAAAACATTGTTAAAAAAACAACAGAATTTGTGAAATTTCCCAGAAACTTAGAAAGATAAATTCAAAAAACTCAGATTTGAGGCTGAAAATTATGACACTTTCAAAAAAAACGTAAATCAACCTGCAAATATGGATTGTTTTTCGTATTGACCGCCATATTGCCCAAACATTGAGTGAGCATTAAACGTACGGACGAATCTAGTTGGCAATCGTCTAATAATTCGACCAGTAACGGTAAAGCCCCGTTTAAACGGAATAAATCCTGAAAAAATGTAGTTTTACTAAAATTTGAAATTTTTTCCGGCCAAAGTCTAATTTTTGGATAATAATTTTGATTACTTGATTAGCCGTAAAAGCCGCCAAATTACAAATCGTCGTCAAAACTTTAAGTATTGTTTCTTCGTTCTTTTGTTGCAATATACAAATTAAATGTTTGGCTTCTTTATTGTTTATTAGTTTATTAGTGCCGTATAAAGCGTTCAAGGTTTCCATTAATGAATTTTGATATTCTTGATGAGAAAATCCGTTTATTTTCCCATTTTCTTGGCTTGAAATAACCACGCGATCGTCCGTCCTCGACTTGATGATCACTTTTTTGAATCTGTGATTATTTCTATTAGAAAAAGTGTTCACCGAACAATCCGATATTCTAGAATCTAAGGTACTACGAGATTCTGGGATTTTTGTATTCGACGACGAAGAATCCATATCGCCATCTTCTAATTTTAACGTATCGCCGCCCGACGAGCAAGATAATCGAGAATAGGATCTTGAATTAAAATTATGCAAAGTAGCGTCGGTTTCGTCCTTTTTAGCTTTCGTGTAGGGATGTTGTTGACCCATACTTTCCAGAATTTCTTTCCTGACGAGTTCTAAATTTAGGAGAAAACTCATTTTCTTTTACATAATTTAAAAAAAACATATTTTTGCGAATTTAAGACTTTTTGTATTTTTGTTTTTTACCTCCGCCATTGCTATATCTCGAATTTGACAATTCCCGTTACTTCCGCTGATGCAACTTTTGTACACACGAGTGAAAAATAAGCCCCGTTACTTCCGCCGTCATTTTACTTCCAAAATGTTTAAAAACATTTGATGATGCTAATTTTTGGCTTTGGATCAGATTTATTATATGATACCACAGGTTCCCAAGGTCAGATTTCCAGGTAGGTGCAAAGTTAAATTTTTTTGGCGATAGTGGAGCCACAAATTTTCCCTAAACACGCCATATTTCCCATAAATTTTTAGGACTTCAAGTAAGGAAGATACCAGACATGAACGGCAGAATTTTTTAGAGGGAGGGTCTACAGACTTTTTATCGCAAGAGGTGTAGTGTAGGTGAGCGAAAAAAAACCCCAAAAAATGTTTTTCATACAAAACATGCATAAAAATCATCAAAAAAACTGTCTTTGTAAAAGTTTAGAAGGGACGTTTGACGATTTTTTTCGGGCCAGAAGGTTTACAGGGTCTCAGGTAGGAGGGTTTACCCCCTACTACCCTATGTGCATGCATGGGACATTCCCCTTTCGTGCCCCTCCCTATGAGGCAGTCTGTATGGTGCTATGCTGAATTAAAACACGAGTTCATACGAGACTTATTTTCAACTTTTGAAGAACTTCTAAAATTTTTCCTGGTGATTTTTCGCTGACAATGAGCAAAAAATTTGAAACCTATGTGATTTCTGTTAGAGTTTGATATGCTGGTTTCAAAGATATTGGTTTCATTAAAATTGAATAAGTTTCCACTGAGACAAAGTATTGGCTTTTCGATAAAAAATTGAGCAAATTTTTCAATGTGTAATGTTATGTTGTTGACATAGAGAAATTGGTTTCAAATTCCTTGGAGTCGAATGGTGTTTAATTGTTTTTGTCCATGCACAATATACCATCTAAAGCGATTTTAACATTGACGACGCCTGGATGCCAATCTGTTTTTTTTAAATACTCGCTAGCTGAAGAATGAAGAAACTATAGTCGGCATAATTTACACGACAGAATTTTTTAATCAAAAAATAAAGATTATTTGAGTATGTTCACAAATTTTCAATCCAATGACTATTTAATTCACAAGCATTTCGAGAAAAACAGATTATATTAATCAATGATACACGGATCTGGGCTAGGAAAGTGTGAGTTTTGTAGCAAATCAATTTAGAACGCAAGTTACTGTAAGTTATCGTGATTTGTATAACTCGACACGTAACGAATTGGGGGGGGGGGTATCAGGACGGTGGAGGTGAAGCTACAGTGGACGTACACGAATGTTTAAAGTTGAGCATAGCACAGGCTGAAGTAACAGGACACTACTTTATATTTTTTACGTGCAAAATTGCACTGATGGAAGTAGCGGGACTTTTTGTACATATTAATGGAAATAATCTTTTTTGCGCATCAAAATTAAATTCCGAACCGTCACCGAAGCGTAAACATTTGAAAATTAATGCACTAATTACTACACCCACCACTGATACAACATTGATTTTCGTCGGCGCCGGTGATATTTTCTTCCTCTTCTTCCACGAAAAGATCATTTTTCTTCTTCCGTTTATCGAAATAGTAACGAACAATCAAATAACTGGCGGCGCCTAAACCGGCCACCGAGGAAATTAGGCACAAAGCTTTTTTGGACGCCGGCCATTTTTGGTGCGGTAAAAGTTTCAAGGCGTTAGTGTAAAATGACGACCAAGCAGTGTTGTGGTTGAATACAGAAAAGATAAATTGTGTGTTCAGGATAAGCATGGTAATAATGGTGATTGTTAAGGTTTTTAGACGTTCATTAAAAATTTGGACGAAAAATAAGGCAGCTGAAACAGTGAAAAAAGTTACATACGCGATAACCTGGCATTTGAACCAAAAGGCTGCCGAAACTAATTTTTCCACAAACTAATATTCTTTCCAATATTTATGGAAAAACTTCTCTCACGAAAGAGGAAATGCATTTTTAGCTGAAAAATTTATAAATCGACCATTGTGGACAAACTAGAGCAGACCTTTTGTTTGTTCAAAAAACTAGTCAAAGACTAGAGTCCTTTGGTTTTTTTTGGCATTTTGGGGGCTTAAAACTAGAGCTTTACACGACAAAAATTTCGTACCCGGGTACCCGTTTATTCATTAGCCGGGTACCCGAATTACCCGGGTATACCCGGGTACATGTTAAAATGAGTTGTAATGTTAATGTACATATATAATATTAGACAGATACACTGTGAAAATAGAATGATGCATTACACACACTCCGTAGTCCCTACTACATAATATTTTTCAACACGTGTTGAAACACTGGTTGTGTTGTTGTATACAATAGGCTGCATAGGTAGGTATGTATATTGCGAATATAATGCTAGAGATGATGATTGATACACATCATTGACGCACCTACGCTTCAAAATACTACACATCACATCACGATAGCTCAATATTATTGACGAAACAAAGCAAAATTTGCATACCTCCAGGGTTTTTTTTGACCTACGAGTCACAAGCCAAGTGGCTTGTTGACCTAATATTTTACAAGCCATTCCAAATTTTTGCAAGCCAATTTTATAATATCAGTATACGTGAATAAATTCCAATGCTAGATTATTTTTTAAAGAAATGTATATTTGAGCATCACGGCAATCGATCAAAAAAGAGATGTCATTCAACATTTATTCAATAACATTTTAGAGCCATTAATTCATTAAAATTCAGGAAACATTTGAAATTTTTGAGTTTGATCGAAGTCTAATCTACAAGCATTGTGGAAAAAATTTTCCAGCAAACTATCCAAGAACATAATGACTTTGAATTACATGAGAAATCGACGGTTAAGTCGTCTATGATGACAAGTGAGAGCCCAAAAAAGCTATTAATCTTTCCTGCCTGAAACGCCGGAAAATTTTTTTGGATATTGACATTCTGCGATACTGGAAAATCAATTTTCCAACCACTTGTTTGAAGAATTAGTTTCGAATTTTCTGTTCAAAGGTCGTAATTTCTGGAATTTCATGTTTGAAAAATTTTAAAATCATTAATTTATTCACACACTCTAATGAACTTGGCCAAATAGATATGAGCAAGAAGAGTAGAAGTTTCCGAAAACTACTTCCATGAAGCTTTTGGATTGATTTTACGTTGAGAAAGGAATAACCACTTCAAAAAGTTTACAGACTTGACGTATTGATCTTTCTCAAAAAATGTGTCAAGGGAAAAATGTGAATCTTCATTAAATATCAAGATGAAATATTGAAGATTACCAATTAAAACATGAGATAATACGTTTAAGATGATTAAAACTATTAAAGATTTAATGATAAATGAAGGTAGACATGTTAGAAGCAGCGCCTGAGCTTGCTTATTTAAGTTATAACCGGCGTGAAGCGCCGGAAAATTTTGAGATTATGACCTTCTAAAATGCACCAAAATGCATCTTTTCTGTATCCGATATGATCAAACACATCACTCAAAAAATTCTGACAAGCCATTATTGCTTGTTGGACTAAAATTCTACAAGCCATTTTGTCAGTCCAACAAGCCATGGCTTGTAAAAGGCTAAAAAAAACTATGCATACACCTCTACTCTCAAGTCTACATATTATACGTGATACAAAACGGGTACCCGAATTACCCGTGTATACCCGGGTACCCGCGAGTACCCGGGTAATGGTTTTCATTTTGTACCCGGGTACCCGGGTAATTCGGGTACCCGGTGTGAAGCTCTACTTAAAACGTAAATTTTTTTTGGTGCTTTGCGTCGCGTTATCCACTTTTATTTAGCCCGAATTCGAGCGAATTCTCTTGAAAACGTATAATTGTCTATAAATGCGGAAAAAATTTTGGGCTCTATCGCCAAATAGCGGTAAAAAAATGGGATTTTAAAATCGGAAACGTGCCTTCTAGTGAACTTTAGAAGGCCAAAATCCCAAAATTTTCCTTCCGCGCTTCGCGCCGGTAATGATTATACTGATCATTGTTTGCTATAATCTATAGCTCATGCGCAACCATCTATTTTACATACTAGTCAAGATTCGATAATTGTTACCACCTAGAATGTTCCATCTTGTTGTTAAAATAGGTTGCCTTTGATAGCTTCGAAGTATTTGACGAAGATCAAGATTTTTTAGATTTTTTCTCCAAAACTTTTTTGTGGTCTTTAAAAATTTTGAATTTTATGAACGAAAACTTTGTGTATCAGGTAAAAGGTTAAAATAATATCGATGAACAGTGACAAAAGTTTTGTGGGTTAAAGAATCGAAATCTTTGGTTTCCTATTCGATTATTGAATTAAAGTTGCACGCTTTCAACATAATTCTTGCATTTTGTCCGAAAATGAAAAATGATTAAATTGACTGAAAAATAGTAATTAGGGAGATCAGTCTTTAAGAGATTTCTTTTCCAGCCACCCAGAATATTAAAATGCAGAAAAAACTTCGGCGCTTCGCGCCAGAATTATTATTGTAGTTTTTGATGCTCTGACCGACTTTATGAAACATTGTTGGCTTCTAGCATCTTTTTTTGGCTTGTCAGCGGATCGAAAACATCTGCTCATTGTCCAAGCCTGAACATCATTAGGCCGGAAAAATTAAACTTTAAATCAAGTCAGTTTTTTTGTACTTTACAAACGAAGCGGTTCAGAGTACAAACGAAAATTTTGGCTTCGTCTGTACCAGCACAAACGAAAATTTTAGCGCAAAAAAATTAATGTCACTCAACAGCTGTCAGTATTCAATATCAATGGACTTGTTAGGACTTATTTCTTATACATCCGCATCGATAACGACAAACTAGCAGGTATGGCATAATAATAAAAGCTTTTTGTGGAATATTTCACTATTGCATGTTCTATGCCTCCTGATCAACTGTTTTGTGTGTGTGCATTCGTAGTCTTCTTATGTGTCTCGTGTAAATGGCCAACATATTCATATTTGACATCATGTTTGTTGCGTGAATGCAATGAATGTTTTTTTCAACAAATTTTCGCAAATTTTGGAGTACAAACGGTTTTTGAGAAGTCATTTGTACCAGTACGAATGGACCGAGTACAAAAAACACTGAATCAAGTGTTAAAAAGATTCATCTTACAACGTTCTAGAGTATCGGGATTCGATAATTTTTCCACCGCTTCGCGCAGGAAGAAAGAATAGTTCAAATGCCGTCCGTGATTTTTCATTTTGGCTAAGCACAGATATTTCAGCAGTCAAATTTTTATGAACTTTAGGTTCGCTCCAGCATTTTGCTAAACAAAAGTCAAAACTTTTGGTTTTTTCATTTTTGGTAAACTACTGATTGCAGAAGCACGAATATGTTCAGAAAAGCTCAAAAAGGCATGAATAATGTGTATGGGCATCTTTATGCCAAAAACCGGCAAGGCAAAAATGGCCAGAAAACTTTTGATCTCTTTCGCCAAATGGCGAAAGGGTCTCCGCGATGAAAAACAATGCTTTATAACCAGGGTTCTTTGTACGGACCAGGTTGCAATGTTCAACTTGGGCGGGAAATTTGGTTGCAAAGAGAAATTTTTGGTTGCTCATTCGAAAATTGATAAATTTACTTAATTATACGGAAATAGACCAAACGTTAATTTCCTTGAAATTCATTTAAATCGTATCAGTTCTAAACTTTTGCAACTGGATTTCATAAGTTTTGGAAGAAAACAATGAAAAGTATAGCCGCCGAATAAATTTCCACAACAAGGTTCCCGAAACGTTAAAAAATGCATTTTCAGCTCATTCATACATATTAAACTATTAGTTATCGATCGTAATCACTGTTTTTTAACACTGATAATCATAGTCAAAAAAGACCAGCGGTAAACATTCCATCGTTTAGTCGAACATCGGTAGTTCTGGCGTACAGCGCCGGGAAATTTTCTGAATTTTAATATTCTAAAATGCAGAAAAATGAATCTTCTCAACGTTTATTTTCTGGACAAAAGGATCACTTTTCCAGCGAATTCAATATTTTTCAGTTGCGCAAAATACAAAAATTATGAGAACATGCAACTAAAATTCAAAAATTAGGCACGCAGTCGATAGTTTAGATACCTCAAGCAGAAAGAACATCTGTGATTTTTTTGCGCTGATAATTTTTTAATCATATTCCAATTCCCAAGGTGACCAACACTTTCAGAAAAAAAATTCCCTGACTCTTCCAGGTTCACTTATGTGAATTTCCCAGGTTTTTTGAGCAATATTTAAAAGAAAAAAATGCATTTTACATTAAATTTTTTTGAAATGGTAAAGCAATAGGTACATTGTACATAACACGCTCAACAATTTATCTCAAATACATGCAGTAGTTTACTGCTACATCAATTTTTTCTGTTTCCAATTTTCAACAAAATTAGCCAAAGTCTCACAGAAATTCTCAGAAAAAATTCTAGTATAATAAATAGAATGAAAACAGATGTTGAATGCTCACCGAGTCTTCGCTTGCGCCCCGTCTATATTCCAGAATCGTATTAGTATGTCCATTAGTCACTTTTGAGAAATGTGATTGAACTATGTAAATTAACGAAAACATCATCTAGTTATAGTACACGAACAATGATGGATAGCAAAAAATTTATTCAAAATCGAAATGACACGGAGAATAACATATCATGGAAAATTCGGCGCGAAACGCCAAAAAGTTTTAAGAATTTTCCGTTTTAAAACGTATGAAAATGAATTTCCGGACGGGAAATCCTATAAATTAATCAAAAGGATCGTCAGGCTTTATGTAGAACCAGGGTTTTTTGCACACAGCAAGCAAATTTCGGGTTGTGCAACCACATTTTTTCTGCTAAGTTGCACAGTGCAACTAGAGGCCCGACTGCTCTTTTGATTAGGTTATAGGGTTTTCTGTCCGGAGATGCATTTTTAGGCGTTTTAAAATTAAAAATGTGAAAATTTGTCGGGCTTGGCGCCGGGTTTCTTTCATTAATAGTCTTTTATACTATTCTAGTGCGCGGTTGAAAAACTATATTCTAGTTAGTGCTTATAGGTTCCAAGTATCAAGATATTATGGATAAATGCTTGATCCTGTATTGTTTTTTGACGAATTTGATGAAAACTAGCATTTTTCGCGGTCATTTCCCCAAAATCTTTTTGCGATCATCATAGAAATTTTGACTTTCATGTGATTAACACATTGTGAGTCTAACACAATGCTAGAAATTCATGCCGGTTGAAAGATCCAAATTCTCAGTCGCTTGCTTAGTTTTTGAATTTTAGTTTTTCAGAATGAAAATTCAATAAATTCACTGAGTAATCAAACCATCTGTCTGGGAAATGAAAGGTGGAGAGATTCGTTTTAGAACGTTCCAGAATATTGAAATTCAGAAAAATTTTTTGGTGCTACGCGCCATACCTGAGCAATGCCGGGCCACCCGAACCTGCCGGTAGCTACGTTTTTGTGCGTGGTAGCTACGTTGGCGGCCGTGGCTGGCTCCAGAAAATCAACAATTCCTGCCTGGAGGGAAGAGGAAGGCAAAAAAGAAAAAAGATAGGGAAAGAGAAAAAGAGAGAAAGAAAAAAATGGGAAGAGAGAAGGAGAAAAAGAGAAATAGAATCAGTCAATCAATCAACCAACTTGAAAAAAATCCACCAACGAACCAATCTAGGAAACAATAAACTAAGGGATATGGTAAGCAACCAACCAACTGATCCGGGAAGTTACCAACCTATTTGGGAGGCACCCAACCAATTTAGGAAACAACCAACTAACTGATCTGGGAAGCAACCAACCACTTTGGAAAGCAACCAACCAACTAATCTGAACAGCAATCAATCTGGGACTCAGTCAACCATCTGATCAGGGAACCAACCAACCAATTTGTGAAACAACCAACCAAACGATCTGGAAAGCAATCAACCGATCTGGGAGTCAACCAACCATCTGATCAGGGAACCAACCAACCAATTTGGGAAGCAACCAACCAAATTATCTGGGAAGCAAAGAAAGTCAACTAATCAACTAATCTGCGAAGCAACCAACCAATTTGGAAAAAACCAACCAACTTATTGGGAAAGCAACCAACCAACCAATTAGGGAAAAACAGACCAACTGATATGGGAAGCAACCAATAAACTGACCTGGGGAGCAACCAATCAACTTGGGAAATAACCAACCAAGTGATCTGGAAGACAACTAGCTAACCAAACTGGGGACCAACCAAGGAATCTGGAAAGCAACCAGCCGAGATCTGAGAAGCAACCAACCAATTTCGAAAAAAACCAACCAAACGATTTAGAAATGAACCAACCAAGTTATCTAGAAAGCAACCAGCAAGCTGATCTGGAAAGCAACCAATCACCTGATATATAGGAAGCGACCCACGAATCTAGGAAACATCCAACCAACAAATCCAGGAATCAACCAATCAACTAATCTAGATGTCAACCAACCAACTGACCTGGGAAGCAACCAACTGATCTGGGAAGCAAATGACCAATTTATGGAACAACCAATCAATCTAGGAGTCAAATAACTCACCAACTGGTCAGTGAGCCAACCAACAAGTTTAGGAAACAGTCAATCAGGGAGTCAACCAAAAAAAGTTTGGGTAGAACCTCAAATTCTCAAATCTTCTAGAATTTTTAGAGCCATTAATTCGTAAAAACTGAGGGGAAGAATTGAAATTTTTAAATTTGATCAAAGTCTATTCTACAAGCATTGTGGAACAAATTTTTCAGCAAACTGTCCAAGAGCATAATGACTTTGAATTACATGCGAAATCAACGGTTGTGTATGTATTTTATAATGAAAACTGAGAGCGCAAAAAAGATGTTGATGTTCCCGGCGCGAAGCGCCAGAAAAATTTTTTGGGTTTCTGTGACGCTGGAAAATCAATTTTACGAACATTTATTTCAAGAATTAGATTCGAATTTTGTGTTCAGGGTTATAATTTCTAGAATTTTATCATTTAAAAAAATTTTAAAACCAATTGATTTTACATTAAGAAAGGAATAATTGCTTCAAAAAGTTTTGAGACTTGAGGTGTTGACCAGACATGCACGGCAAGAATTTTCCAGGAGGGGAGGGTCCTTGGATTTTTTGTGCAAGGGTGTGGGGGTGGGTGAGCAGAAAAACAAAAAAGTTCTGAAAGCTTGTTTTTCATACAAAATATGCACAAAAATCATCAAAAAAGCTGTCTTGAAAAAATTTCAGGGGGTGTTTGACGATTTTTTTTGGGCCAGTGGGGGTGGCCAGAACCCCCCTATGTGCATGTATGGTATTGACCTTTCCCAAAAATGTGTCAAGGAAAAAATCTGAATCTTTATTAAATATCAAGATAAAATGTCGAAGATTACCAACTAGATTGAGTGATAAGTGAAGGCAGCCATGCCAAAAGCCGCATCTGAGTTGGGTAATACACAATAATGATTATCAAAGTTATAACTGGCGCCAAGCGCCGGAACATTAAGAGATTATGACCTTCTAAAATGCATCAAATGCATCTTTTCTGTATCTGATGGCCAAAATTTTCTTCCGCAAATGAGGAAAGAGTCCAAAATGTTTTCGCCTTTTCCGATTTTTTCCCAAAAAAGCACGATTTGGGGAAAAACAGAGCCTGTTACAACACAATAATAGTGAATACAGAAAAAAAACAAATTAAATGTGTTAAACTTGGACGAATTTATACTTTTTTGGATAAAAATTCTAAAGTCTTTAAATAAGAAAAATAATTGATTTTGAAAGTTCAGAATTAGTGACTGACAGACAGGGCCGTGCACAAGGGGGGGGCGGCCGCCCCCACCCCCATTGAGGCAGAATGCACACAGTGTATCGCGTAAAATCAACATTTTCTGGGGCTATTCAGTAAAAAAAAATTAGTCCGCCCCCATAAAAAAAATCCTGCGCACGGCCCTGCTGACAGATTATAGAAGAAAATTATGTGAGCAAACTCATGACTCAAAAAATTCTGCACCAGCGCAGAAATCACAAAAAAAAATTCTGCACGATGCCTAAAAAGTCTAAACTATGCAGAAAAAAACACTGGCTCTAGGTATCATTCGCTATTCTCCAGCGCAGGCACGAAAAATGCTTTACTTTGAGTTTTGTTCAACTTTAAATCATTTTCATCATGTAAAACGTTTTATCTGATTTGTAATCTTCGATATTTTGTTTTCACTTGAATAATTACGAGCAAATGAAATTCATCTAGCATTCGGGTCTGAAAATTTTTTCGGAGCAAGCCGACAGTAGAAATGTCCTTTGTCGAGCTTGTAAGAAATCCGAATTATTGCACTTTAGATTGTGGTTGGTTTTGCTGTATTCAGCACTATTTGACATAGAATTCAAAATCTTTACTTTCGCCTTTAATTTACACAAATTACCGACTAATATAAAAATAGAATGCAAAACAAGCTTGAAAGCGTGCATACAAAAGATCATTGGGTATTTTGGAGTGAAAAAGCATTAATGAAAAATAATGAAACAACCTTTTTGAAAAATGACAACCAACCTGTAAATAAATTTGGCTCGGATAGCAACGTACAAAATTTACTTTGCCCATGCTACGCGCCGAACAATTTACTCTAGTCTAGTCATATTAATAATTTTATTTTCTCTCCAAAACTCAGAAAATTGGATTTTAAATGCCTAAAACCGACGCGGATCGAATGAAATACAAGAAAACTAGTTTGTGATGGTTTTTTTCGATAAATTTAATCAAATTTATCGATTTTAGAATGAGCACCCAAAAATTTATCTGTGCAACCAAAATTTTTTTCCCAAGTTGCACTCACATTGCAACCTGGCATATATGCAAAAAAACCTGTGTTGCACTCTGCTCAGTGTTTTTTGTGCCTAAACATGGTTTTGGCACAAAAAATTTGGAATGGCACAAAAAATTTCGAGCACTTGTGCCAACTGGCACACAATTTTTAGCTGTTCAAACATTAAATTTTCTTGATTTTTAGACGATTTAGGGGCTGAAAAAGCAAAAAATTTTCGGCGCTTCGCGCCGAGTCAACGAATATAATATTATCCACTCGTATTTGAACTGAACACGAACGAGTTCTCTTCGAACAGTGTATCAGCATCGTTGCAGCAAAGTTTATAGACTGTCAATGAATGATGAATGGAAATAAATTCTGAATACCTATACTCTGTTCATTCAGTCACATTCGGATTTAAAAATGAAATTCTTACTTTTTGTGTTCGATTCATTCAAATAGAAAATTCGATATCGTCGGTAATGGTACAATGTTCCGAACGAAAATTTACACAATTTTGGACTTTATTTTCACTAGTCTTTACATTGTTGTTAAATATATAAGATTAGTATTATATAAGATTCGTAGTCGAAAATTGGATCGGTTTGAATTTCCTGAACGATTCAAGAGTTATTTAAATTTTCTCAGCATTCCATTTCTTTTCGAGTCGTCGTGAACTACTTGCACAGTTTTTCCTTATCTCACTGACATGGTTAGCTGAAAATAGGTTTGGCACGATTTTTACAAAAAATTAATGCGTTAAACGTTAACTTTATATCAAAATTTTTGCTTAAAACCTTTCCACAGTTTTCAGTATGTTTCTGGTAGAAAAAAAAACTTTTGTGCCATTGGCATCAATTTTTTTGACCTCTTGTGCCAATTGGCACAAATGTCCGTGCACAAAAAAAACGTCGACTCTGCTGACAGAAAAAATTAGTTGTACAGTCTGAGTGCAAAAAAAAGCCTTTTTGGCTCACTTTTTTTCGCGGGGATCACTTTGCTATTAGGCGAGAGAAATTAATTCTTTCGCATTTCCAGATATTTTCCCGCCAAAAAATACCGATTTGGTGATAAAAACAATGGCCTGGTTTAGTTGGGCAGGATGAAAATACAAAGCATTGCGGAGCGAAATCTGTCATCAATTTGATTGGTCGAAAAATTTTATACCTTCAATTTGATCGGTCAAAAATTGTAGTCAACTCCTCCTTAACCGTGAGTCCAAGCCTAAGCCATAGCCTAAGCCTAAGCCTAAGTGTAGACCTAAACCTAAGCCTAATAATAAGCCTAAGCCTAAGCCAGAAAATTTGCCAGAACAACTAAAAAAATCAATAAATTTTTCCGACCAATAAAATTGATGACAATTGACAGACACCATTTTTTTTCCTCAAATGGGGTCTTTTGAGGAAAAAATTTCGAAATGAGAGAAAAAAATTGGGTATGGTTCTCATTGTGGAAAAATTTTTGGGGAATTCAAAACCGAAAAGATGCGTTTTGGTGGACTTAAAAGGGTCAAAATCTCAAAATTTTCCTGCGCTTCGCGCCGGTCATGGGTATTATCAACTATTTTCTATCAGGCGCGACCGTTAGCATATCTACTTCGACTTACTAATTAATGCTCATCAGTTTCTATCAATCAAGTTAGCTCGTTTCATTTTTAATTTTTATAACAGTCAAATATCTCGCCCAAAATTGTGATTTTTAATCAACTCTCTCAATTTTTTCTCTCGATGCTTGGAATTTTTTAAACGTTTGCAACCTAAACTTTTGCGTAGACTGCGATTTCAGAACTTCTGTTTATGAATATCTGTTGGAGAGATTTATTTTCCAGCATTTTTGAATATAACCCGAAAATTTTTCCGGCGCTTGGCGCCGGAATGGGGAACAAATTACACTTTATCAGTTTGGTTCTAATATATTTCTCAACGTTGTGAAGGTTTATTTTCCAGCGTTTTAGAAGGCGAAAATCCAAAAATTTTTCGGGCGCTCCGCGCCGGGCCAGGAACTAACTAAAATTAGATGATTCTAATCGGAACCATAGAAATGTTAATAGCGGATAAATTCTTGAGAACCCTATTGTTAACATGCTTCAATCGCTCCTGTAGAACACCGATATATTCTTCATGAGCTCATTTTGACTAACATAACCACAATTTTCTCAATTTTTTCCCTCATTTTTGCAGGTTTCTGACCCCAAATACAACAACATGCTTGGGTATGCTCCTAAAATGCATAAAAAAGCATCCGTAGCCACATTATAAACGTTTTTAAAACTGAGGAAAAAAATTTTGGGTCCGGTTCTCATGTGGAAAAAATCTTCGAGGAAAATAAACGGTGATGACCAGCGTTTTTTTTGTGCACGGACATTTGTGCCAATTGGCACAAGAGGCCAAAAAAATTTGTGCGAATGGCACAAAAAAATTTTTCTACTAGAAACATATATTGAAAACTGTGAAAAGATTTCAGGCCAAAAGTTTGATAAAAATATAAATTAAAGCTAAGTTTAATCGCATAAATTTTTTGTAAAAATCGTGCCCAGCCTAACCTATTTTTCAGCTAATCATGTCAGTGAGATAAGAAAAAACTGTGCAAGAAAACAGTTCGCGGCACTGTTGTTTTCCATGAATCTTTTTCCACAAATGTGGAAAGGGATCAAATTTTTTTTCCTCATGTGGAAAAAAATTTTTTGTCTTAAAATCCTCGTTTTTTCGCTTGAAAATTCACACATACGCTTTATTTAAGTGTTTTTGAGCTTTTCAAAGCATTCTGATAATCATTCTGATCATATATTTCAAAAATTAGATTTAAATTTTGTGTTCATAAATCGTAATTTCTAGTAATTTATCATTCGAAAAATTTTTAAACCATTTATTTGTTCGTAACCCTTCATAAATTTGACCGAAAAGCAATGAGTCAGAAGCGTAGAACTTTTCCAAAAATACTTCCATGAAGCTTTTGAATTGAATTTACATTAAAAAAAAGAACAAAGGCTTCAAAAAGTTGAGAAAGTTGACGTGTTGATCTTTCTAAAAAAAATCTATGAAGGAAAAAATGCGGATCTTCATTAAATATAACGATATAAGATTCAAGATCGCCAACTAAACATGAAATAATACGTTTGAGATGATGAAAACTATTAAAGATTGAATGGTAAATGAAGGTAGACATGCTAAAAGCATACCTGTACTTGGGGGGTTGGGGGGGCCCTCCCCCAACTTGGCTAACCATATACCCAACACCATACATGTAATTGGGGGGGGAAGTGCTATGGGAACCCCCCCCCCCCAGAAATCGTCGACCATATGGCTAGCCATTGGGCGACCCCCCCCCAGGATTTTCCAATCCTATGGCTAGCCATATGGTAGCCCTAGGGACCCCCATAGTTTTAGTCGGAAAAATACTGAAAAATGTCATTTTTTCCATGAAAAATGTCAATTTTTGAACAAAAATTGGTCAAAAACGTCAATTTTCTCGGCGCTTCGCGCCATAAGTACATATTTTATCATTTTTTTGACAAAAATTACTACTTTTTAAACCGTTTTTCGGACATTTTTCATGGAAAAAATCGAATTTTTTTTCCTTCAGGGACCCCTCTCCCCAAAATTTTGGGAATTACTGACCCCCGGCCCCAAAAAAGTGCTCCAACCCCCCCCCCCCCCCAGACCTCGGAGCTCCGTTACATGTATGCCAGAGCACCCCATGGGAGGGGGGTATGGGGGGGGTATTACCCCCGTCTTAGATTTGAAAATTCATTTACTACCCCCATAAAAACAGCTCACTATACCAAAAAATTTTGGTAGACTTCATCCTCTCCCCAGTAAGTTATACTAATTTGAGAAAAATTGCAGAATGTGTGATTCTGAGGAATTACTCACTGCTCTTTTTGACACATTTACTGAGCAAATGATAATGGGAAAGTATGCAACTTCTGTGCCATATAGCGATTTTTAGGAAAGGATGTCAGTACATTAATATATACTACTTGTAGGAAATCATTATAAATATAATTAGGAGATGAAATAATGACTTATGTATATGTGATTAATCAAAAAATCGCCCCTTGGGAAGAAAAACATGTTCTTAAAATTCTGCCTCTTCATGCTCTCCTTTCCTTTTCTCCACTTCTGCGTTGGGTCTTCTGTGCGCGTATGGTTACCCAAGCTGTGGCATACTTTCCTGCTATGAGTTGAGACATGTGAGGTCTGTTGACGTGGATCAGGTGTGGTACTTGGTTTCAAACTCGTAGTTCATAGTCTAATGGGATTAATAATACTAAAGCCACATTCAGCATCAGGACTTTCAATTCGAAGCACTTTTGTAAGCCTAATCAGTGATGGGATAAGCCCATACTGCTGAAGATGCTGGTTGAAACAATGTGTCCAAACGTTTGTGCCCAATTCTTGAAATGTGCAGGAATCAGTTGGCACAACAGTCTTCAAAGTGTGACTATTCTGTACGTATAATTAGTGCATTAAAGTTGCAGGATGGGAGCTGGAAAATGGAATTAAACCAGTAAATGTTTTTTGACTGTAAAAACCATAAAGTAGGGGCATTATTCATTTACGTATACTACAACTCCCCCCTCCTTGGAAAAAAGTTGTGAGCAAAAAAAAAAAAAAAAAAAGGTCAGGGCATATTTCAAGTACTACCCTTAAAATTTACGATTTTACCCCTACCTAAATTTTCGACCTTGGGGACCTCTGATGTATGCCCAACACCCCCTCCCCCAGCTTGGAAAAAATAAAAAAAATTTGTAAAAAAGTGATGTTTTTTGGCCTTTTTTTGGGAAAAATTTCGACTTTTTTCGACCCCCCTCCCCCACCCCCCCCCCCCCAACTGGTCGGACATGGCTAAAAGTCGCGCCTGAGCTTGGTAATAAATAATAATGATGATTAAAGTTATAAACGGCGCAAGGCGCCGGAAAATTTTGAGATTTGGACCTCCTAAAATGCACCAAAATGCAGCTTTTCATTATGGAAACCCCAAATTTTTCTTCCACATTTGCGGAAAGACCTCAAAAATTTTTACCACATTCCAGATTTTTTTTCCGCATTAGTGCAAATGTGAAAAAAACAGTGGTTCGCGGCGACTCAAAAAGAAATGAAATGCCGAGAAAATTAGGGCTCTAGAATTGATGATCAAATTGATTCAATTTTCGACTACGCAATCTATATAATATTTAACAACAATGTAAAGACTAGAGGAAATAATAACGTGGAAAATTGTGTGAATTTTCGGTCCAAACATTGCACCAATGACATCGATTTTTCTGTTTGAATTAATCAAACACAGAAAGTAAGAATTTCAGTTTTAAATCCGAATCTGACTGAATGAACAGAGAATATTCAGAATTTCTTTTCATTCATCAGTCATTGACAGCGCATGAAGTTTGCTGCAACAATACTGATACACTGTTCGAGGAGAAATCGTTCGCGTTCGGGTCAAATATTACGAGTAGGAAATATTATATTATATTCATTGATTCGGCGCGAAGCGCCGAAAAATTTTTGCATTCTCAGTCCTTGAAACGTCTACAAATCAAGGAAATTTAATGCTTGATCAGCCAAAAATTCTGTGCCAATTGGCACAAACGCTCAAAATTTTTTGTGCCATTCCAATTTTTTTTGTGCCAAAAACCATGTTTTGGCACAAAAAAAAAGCTGGTGATGACTGATGATAGATCTCACATTCTCACCTCGCCGCGCAACTTTCTGATGAACATAAGTTTCTGACAGTAGACAAACTAACGAGCTCAGTTTTTAATTCTCATACAACACTTGTATACGCACATGGAACAAAGACATATAAATATTCAAGTCGCATCTCAGGACCAATAGACAGTAAATGCTGTTATTTTATCAATCTCTAATCCCCTTGCTGCATATAGTTTGTGGCAAGAACATTAAAACTTAGGCGACCGACTTTTCTTCTTCTGCCCGCTACTGGCTTCCGGCGATTTCGATTCTGGACTTTTGGTCGACGAATCTTCATTAGGTGCCGTTGCCGTTGATGCTTTCGGTTGACCCAATCTCGCAGTCATTTTCATATACCTTTCGACTTGTTTTTTATGATTTTTCATCGGAGCCGATTTTTTCTTTTTCGGCGGCGTCTGGCGGCGTTTTTTCGACGAGGGTTTGTTGTGACCCGACGGACGTTTCTTCATTCTTAACAATATCGATAAACGGATCTGTTTTATAATCTGGAACCGGAACTATCCAGAATCAGATCCGATGTGGACGTTCACAAACATCTCTTTCGTCCAGGAATTTGTTTAAACCCAAATCTTGATTTGCTGCATTGTGGATTCAGGTTTCAAAGATTTACCCAACTATGATGTCAAGTCTTCGATTTAAGAGGTATTCAGGTCTGAAGTTGGCCGAAGGTTCTCCCCTTCGCGAATGGGATGTTTGTGCAACTCCAAACGTGGACCAAACATCGGCCTTGTGAGCTTTATAATTTAACCAGAAAGTATGCATGTTTGGCTTCAAGCTAATAATAATTTTTCAAGGCAAACAAAAATTATTTGTTCCAAGACGTGACAAAGGCATCAATCGATATATCGTTGAGATCTATCCAAACAAAGGATTTAACATTATCCTCATTTTTGATGGAGGGTTAGAGTTTAAATGACCTTCCACATTTTCCTTGTCGCTACACGGTAAGATGCACTTCCTGCTACATTTTTCAAATTATCATGGCGAATCAAAGGATTTAGGGAAAATAAGTCGAAATCGGATCACTGAGGCCGGAAACCAGTGGGCATAGCCGACAATCTGTCAAAGATGTCAGGATTAACCTGAAACTAGAACTAGAAAGGCTGGAATGTGATCCGAAACATAACAGTATCCGAATTCTGGGATATTGAGTGAGTCCTTGAAGTAGTCCACAGCTCCACTGTATGTTTTTTCACGGAATCCAGAACCAGAATCAACCCGATTTGGCCTGGTGTTCCAATTGGTGAACAGAATCTAAGACCAGGTCAGTGACAAAAATTTCCCTGGTTGAATTTCTATACAGCAACGACTAAGTGATTTTTAGAACCTGAATGTTCCTGACAATACACATTTTTCCTCTTGAAACTCGATAATTCACAATAATTTTCAATTCGAAATCCTTCCGCTCAATTCTAAACATAGCGAGCAAAAGGTCGCTTGGGTCACTCACATAACAGCAAATCATTCATTGTGACGATCATCTGAGTGACCACCACGTTATAAATACGTTCTAGTTTGATTCCAGCCCAGCTAGCGCCGAATCCGGAACTAAAATTGCGTACCTACAATTCCATACCCATTTTTTTTTGTTTAACCTGCTTTGAAGTTTGGATTTTTTCTCAGATTTTTAGGACCAGATTCGTGCTTCATCCAAAAAATTTTGAATCCGATAGATTCCGCATGGGATGTACTATACTCCATTCATTTTGAAATGATCGATGCAGCGATTACACGAAAGTAAGCCCAACACGAAAAACCTTGTGAGCCTATACTGTGATCACATAAAAAAATTTTTCAATCATGAGCAGCAAACAGAACAACTGAAAATGTCCTGGCTAAGTGGGCAAAATTTCTCGAGTAGCACTATCCAAATCGAGAGTGGATAAAGGCGATGTTTTTTCAATGACTATGGCTATCTCATTCTCATGGATGAATTCAGCGGTTTTCTACAGTATAAAGTTTCTGACCGAATAAGAATTGCGTAGAAAATTGAACCTACTTCTTTGAATTTTGCAGCATCTATCATTTTGAATTGAATGGGCCATACTTATCTGACGCTAAGGAGGTCGCCGGACTTTTTTGGGGGCATCCGCTGAGGCGTCTCATTTCGGGAAGGAATCAGGTTCAACGGGTGAATTTTGACCAAAAAATGTTTTTATGTACAATATTCAAGGATTTTTAGCTTTTATTTTTATAAACCGGCATTTTTTCTAGATTTTGTGCGGATTGCGATATAGGTCATACATTCGAAGCAAGGAAAATCTGGAGAGGTCAGATCAATAAACGTTTACATAAAACTTTGACCTCCTATGACTCCGTTAAAAATTGAGGCACAGCTTTTCAAGTCATGTTTTTAAGTAGACCTCCTTTTTATACGTCGATTGATACCCAATTACTGTCGTTTAGAACAAAAATATTCCTGCGCGCCTTGAAAGGATACTTACGAGTGAGTCAAATACTTTCTGGATGGCGGTCAAAAAATTCGAAACCCCACCTCGATCTATGGTGGTATTCACAATCATGACTTGATTTTGATTATAGAACTGCATACCCGGAATTTTTCCAATTCCACTTCTTTCTTTACCTTTGTCCTTGTTGTTGGTCATGGTCGTAGAGATCAGAGCGATCATCTTCATCATAGACAAATTCTCCCCCTTCGTCTAGGCTATTAGAAGCCGTTCGGCTACCGGGACTTCGGACGGCGGCGCCGCCGAAAATTTTTTGACAACGTTTCGGCGCTTGATCATTCATATTGATGATAACAATGTCGCTGCCGGCGCCGCCTTTTCTTTTTTTTAAATGTCTGACTAGCATGTAAATGATTAAGCAGAGAAAAATCGAAAGGACAAAAATCAATATTCCGAACATTAACATTGTTCTAGTGTGAGAATCTTCGAGGGGATGAATCGTAGTATCTGGCGTGATTTCTATATGGCCTGAAAAAAAGATTTCTTCGGGGCAGTATAAAACAATTCTATCATCATGGTCAGCTAAGTTCTCTTTTCCATTTTTTTCAAAAAATAGATGCAAATTACTGTAACTCAATATATCCTCGGTGACAACCTCGTGGTAACTAGACCAAATTTAAGGTTCCAGTTTTCTGAGATCGATAGCAAAATTACTCTAGCTTTGAAAAATTTGGTATGGCTTAAGGCAGGTAAAATCATCCATTTTTGTGGTCCATAGATTATTTTTTCACGATTATTGAAAATTTTATCAACTATATGAAACAGCACTTTCGATCACAATTGTAGCTCAGAAACCGGACGTTCCACAGTTTACCAAATTTTCAGTGGTGATAAAGCGTTTTTGCAATAAGCATCTGCCAAATTCTGTACTTCCTTATTTTTACAGAAATGAAGTAGAAGTTGAAATCAAAAACATTGACAGATTGGCTGTCCGATGTAGAAAACTCGATGGTTCTGGCTAGACTGCCTAAGGTATTGCATGTTTTTTAGGTAGCCGTCTGTTGGCCATAACTTTACTATTTAGTTTGCAAACCAAGTCTTCAATTTTTGTTCGCTATTGTAAGAATTTCAGAGAACGCAATCCAAAATTCAACTTACTCCTCGATTAACATACAAAAATAGACTGAAACACAATTCCAAAGTCTTGAAAACTGCAATGATCAAATATTATGCTAGAAAGGAAGAATGTTTGCTAAAATCGAAGTCAATCAAGGATTTTTATAGATTTATCAATAATAAAACTCAGTTGAGACACACTATCCCTGTTATTGTTTCTGGTGAGTCTGATATAACTGATGATAAAATCAAAAGTGAAATATTCAACCAATATTTTGGATCAGTATTTATCTTGGACAATGAAAAAATCCCTGAATATTCTCAAAAGCAGTTTAATAAAGATTTATCTATCAAATTTGATTTCTTAAGAGTCCTATTGGCTCTAAAATATTTGAAGCCTACACTGTCTCTTGGTCCTGATGGTTTGTGTGCCTTTTTCCTGAAAAAATTATATCTAGTCTTGGCAGAACCTTTGAGAACAATTTTTGAAATTTCATTTAGAACTGGACAATTAAACATCAAACGTGGTACCTATTTTCAAAAAAAGGACCCAGCAAAAGTAGAAAATTATAGACCAGTTTCTTTATGTTGTGTCTCATGTAAGGTTATAGAAAGTATTATGAATGTAGACATGATGGCTTATTTTGAGTCAAATAATTTTCTGAATGATAGACAATTTGGATTTAGAAAGAAAAAATCTTGTGTCCTTCAGCTTTTAAGTTGTAAAACATTATGGGCTAAAAATTTGGATAAAAAAATAGCAACAGATTCAATTTATATCGATTTTCAGAAAGCATTTGATACTGTTTCTCATGAAAAACTGTTTGGAAAATTAGCTTCCTATGGCATATCTGGTTTTTTATTGAGATGGTTACATGGTTTTTTATTTAATAGGACTCAACAGGTAAAAATTGGCAATTGCTTCTCTAATCCAATTAGGGTTACTAGTGGGGTTCCTCAGGGTAGTGTATTGGGACCAACATTGTTCCTAATTTTCATAAATGATATATTTGATGGTATTAGCAGTGAAATATATCTTTTTGCTGATGATGTGAAAATATTCAATGCTACAAAAAATGCTGAAGTACTACAAGGCGATCTTGTCAAAGTTTATAAATGGTCATTGAAATGGCAATTATCTATTTCTCTGGAAAAATGTTCTGTTTTGCATTTTGGGAGTAATAACCCCAAAGTTGAGTATTATATAAACGATTTTCCGATTCCTACTGTTTCAGAGATGAAGGATCTTGGTGTTATGTTCAATGAAAAATTGTCAGCAACTGCCCATTGTAATTATGTGGTTAAAAAGCATCTAGGGTGGCAAATTTGATTTTAAAATGTTTTCACTCTAACTTCAATGAATTAAAAATCAGGGCTTTTGAATCCTATGTTCTCCCTATCCTGGAATATGGTTCACCACTCTGGAATCCTTGTCTGGTTGGGGATACTAAATTGGTAGAAAAAGTTCAACGAAGGTTTACAAAAAGACTTTTTGAATATAAAGATTTAAGCTATAAGGAGCGCCTCAACAAATCTGGCCTTGATGACCATGAATTTAGACGTACGTGTATCGACCTATCTTACATGTTCTTAATTTTGAAATTTAAAGTTATTCCACCAGACTTATTTTTCACTTTGAGTCCATTCAATTATCGCGCGTCTAACTTATTTAAATTGTATAAATCGAAATATAACTCTAACGCTTTAAAACATGATTTTTGCTCGCGAAATATTGATGTTTGGAATTCTCTACCCAATGATATCATTCATTCAAACAACATGCCCTGTTTTCGGTCTAAATTGAGTCGTTTTTTAAAGCTCAATTCGCACGTGCTTTTGTCACGTCCATGAGCTTTTCTGTATTACTTGCATTTACTCGTGTATTTATTCACATTTAATAAATTTCTTTCTTTCTTTCTTTCTTTCTTTCTTTCTTTCTTTCTTTCTTTCTTTCTTTCTTTCTTTCTTTCTTTCTTTCTTTCTTTCTTTCTTTCTTTCTTTCTTTCTTTCTTTCTTTCTTTCTTTCTTTCTTTCTTTCTTTCTTTCTTTCTTTCTTTCTTTCTTTCTTTTCTTTCTTTCTTTCTTTCTTTCTTTCTTTCTTTCTTTCTTTCTTTCTTTCTTTCTTTCTTTCTTTCTTTCTTTCTTTCTTTCTTTCTTTCAACATAACGTGAGTAAGAATTGTGGCGTTTCGCTTAAAAGTCAAAATATCTATTGCACCGTGCATTTTAGCTTTACCGTAGTAATTTGTAAGATTTTTAAAAGTCTCTAGAACCGGCAGTCTGGAAAACACTACAGTAAACTTTATTTTCGGCAACCAAATAAGCAGTTGTACATCTCCTTGCAAGAAGAAACGTCCTTTTCAAAAAAATGAGTTATGAAAAAGTCGCAGCTTGACCTTTTCGATTAGAAGATACTATAAAACTATGATATTACAGATTTCGCGCTAACAAAGAACTTTCATATGCTTCTAAATTAAAAAATGACAAAAACAGATTTTTTGAAGATCGCTTTCAATGAACTTTTTACGTGAAAACTTTTTTTAACCAAAAATTGTTAAGTATTAATTGAATTGAGTTGCGAATTTTCGGCTCCATAATGTGCGGTCCTGGCAGAAAACTAGAACAATATGGAGTGTACCCGCTTTTCAGTTTTATTTTTAAAAGGCACTTAAAGAAAAACAAACTATGACCGGAACCAGGAAAACTTAAAGGGGAATCCTTCTCTATTGAAAAGATTTACAGACGACATGACCGTGACATGGGAAAACTGCATGTGAAGTTCCCAGAATAATTGCGAGTTTGGCAGTACCCAGAAAAAATCAGTAGATTTCGAGGAAAAATCGTAGATATTGAAGAGAGAAGAATTCGGAAAAATCGTAGTCTTAACAACCTCCAAACGTCAGAATTAGAAAATCTAGGAGATAATGAAAATTGGTCTATAGAATAAGGAATTTTTTCAATGTCAAGTCAAGAATGTATTTTCAGAGTAGGACAGAATACTGTAGCTATGTAAAACTTAACGAGTATCTATATGTAGTAAGCCCGAAACATGGAGAAAGCCGTTTTCATGATTTCCCGAGCTGTAAATAGAGTTTGGAAGCATACACGCACAGCATTGAAATTCTGCTGGGGCTCAGTTCAGTACAAGAGGTGGGATAGAAAATTTTTTTCCGTTTATGATAACGAGAAGTAAGGTCTTCTAACATCCAAACAGAATATTTTTCAACTTATATTAGTCAAATATGTGAAATTATTTGCTTGGACAGTAATTTTTAAACTTTTAATGTTACTTCTCTGGAACCAAGTATGCTTCGTTTTGATAGATAGTTTAACTACAGTATTATTTTCATTCCTATGATGGTTTTCTTTTCTTTCCCGCTCATTTTCTTTTGCTGGAGGAGTCAAATCTGCTGGGGGTCAGCTAGAAACGTACATGTATGTTTAAAAGTCGTAAATTTCAGAACTTACGAGCCGAATCTAAGGTCGTATCATCGATCGAACTATTAGTCGCTATAATCGGTGGCATTATCAAAACGTTACTGTACACACACAATGAAAGAGGAGTAGAAAAAACCTACCGCACCATAAGTTAGTAAAAAATGTAGTGGACGATTGTTACATATCACGGATTGTGTAAAATTAGTCAAGTTGTTATGTCACTGTAGCAGGTAAGACCTGAAATTGATAAAAAAATTTAATGTTTTCCGTCACCCAGATGAGCACAAATTTGTGTTCAAATTTCGGTAAATCAGGCACCAATCGATAGAGCTTGTTGAGACGCATTCGAAAATATAATTCGAAATGTTGTTTGTACGTTTTCGACCGAGTGCTGAATGGTGAAAGCTTGTTATGTAAGCATGTGGTCTCGATCTCATGCAGATTTTACTTGTCACCGATTACATAGGTGATCATCTCGATCAAGGCCCGACAAAACAGCTGGGTTCGAAATCCGGGAAAAAGCAGACACATCAGTCTTACGGATGTAGTATGTTAGTCAGCTCTATCTGTTTTGTTTTTTGCACTTTCCTGTACCGGTACAAATTTTTTGAACCTTTTTTACAATTTTCTCACCACAACATTTATTATTAATTTTCCATCACAAACATACCTGAGCAATGCCTGGGTCACCAGAGCCACCGGGTAGCTACGTTTTTGTGTCCGGTAGCTACGTTGGCGCTGCCGATGGCTCCAGAAAATCAACACTTTCTGGAGGGAAGAAGAAGGCAAAGAGGAAAAAAGAGAGGCAAAGAGAAAAGGAGAGAAAGAAAAAAACGGAAAAGAAAAAGAGAGAAAGAGAAATATGGTCACTCAATCAATCAACCAACTTGAAAAAACTCCACCAACCAATCAATCTTGGAGTCAAACAACTAACCAACTGGTCTGTGAGCGACCAACAAGTTTAGGAATCAGTCAATCAGGGAGTCCACCAAAAAATTTGGGTAGAACCAAACAATTCAAGAGTCGAACTTGACCAACAGCCAATAAAGCCAACCAGGGAGTCAGTCAGCCAACCAGGGAGTATCAGCCTACAACCAATCTGTGAAGAACCAATCGATTCGGGAAAAAACCAACAAACCAATCATGGAGTCAGCAACCGCCAACTAACAAACTTAAGAAACTACTAATTAATTTTAAGAGTAAAATGTAAAATTGGCCAAGATACTGATGAATATGTGACTTGTACTTTGTACGTCACTGTATATCGTACTCATGGAGCCACCGTAATATACACCTCTGGGACCTTATGTAGCGAGCAAAAAAGTTGAAGTACTTACCACCTTTACCATTTACGATTTTACCCCTATCTATATTTTCGACCTTGGGGGCATCTGGCATCAACCAATCAGTGATCAATGCGGGTTTCTTGTTCTGGAGAAGTAACGCAAAAGGAGCACAATACAAGTGCGTTCAAAAGAAAAAGAGGAATACGATGAGAATAAGAAAACAAAATGAGACTTAATCAGAAATATGTGAACACTGTTTTTTTCTTCAAAAGGGTGTTTTTGGTGGCACAAAGAAATTTTGAGAGTTCAGAATGGCAGAAGCGCATTTTTACAAAACTATATGGAGCTTCGCGCAAATTATGATTCAAATGGTTATTCAGTGCTTCTTTTGTATGGGACGAATATTTTTGACTCCATACAAAATTTTCCTGAAATTTTTGTACAAAGCACAGACAGTTTCGGCATATATAGGTCTGAGAATTCTTTTCCAGGCTCTAAAACCAGTAAAACATCAAGAAATTTTCTAGCGCTTCGCGTCGGACTGTATTTCATAGTTATTCGGATTGGTCCATCCAAGCAAGCATTCTTTTTTGGCTGTATAATGTAATAGTATTAGTATTGATTAAAGCTTCTTTTTTACCAATATTTATAAGCAAGTCATATGATCTTGATTTTAAAAGGAAAGTTCATGTTCAGTCGTTTAAACAACATGAATTCTGAGTTCTCTAGCATTCTGCATGAGAAGCTTATAGCAAAAAGAAATTTGTATTTTTCAATATCGTATCTTATAACGTGCCTGCTACGAAGAACATAAATTTAAGTGTGAGAAAATTTCTTCTGGAACGAGTTTTGTGTAGAAATAAGCACAAAACTCACACTTTTTGTTTATAAACAAAATTTCGTTCGTAAAATGATCTTGATTTTTATATGTACAAAAAAGCTGTTTGTCTTTTTTTGTACAAGTACAAAAAAAGATTATAGCTCTGGCTATCGTTCGCTACTCTCTGGCTATCATTCGCTATTCTCTAGCGCAGGCACGGACTTGGACATGCTTTACTTTCATTTTTGTTCAACTTTTGATTGTTTTCATTATGTAGAACGCTCCATCTGATTTAGTCAGTAATCTTCGATATTTTGTTTGCACCTGAATTAAATGAAATTCATCATCTCGCATTTGAATCTGAAAATTTTTCCGATGCTGCGCGCCGGATAGAAAATTACGCCTACAGTAGAAATGTCCGTTGTCGAGCTTGTAGGGAATCCGGATTATTGTGCTTCAGGTAGTTGTTGATTTTGTTGCATTCAGCACTATCTGACCTAAAATTCAAAATCTTCACTTTCGTCCTTAGTTTACATAAACTACTGAATAATAGAAGAATAGAATGCAAAACAAGCTGGAAAGCGTGCATATAAAAGGTCATTGGATATTTTGGAGTGGAAAAGCATTTATGAAAAATATTGAAACAACCTTTTTGAAAAATGACAACCAACCTAAAGAAATTAGGCTCAGGTAGTCACGTACAGAATTTGCTTTGTTCAGGTATGATCACAAACACTACGCCTAAAAGGTCATTTATACTTGCCTTTTTCGACGGAACAGAACGAATCGTTAACAGCTTGAAATGTTCATCCTGAAAATTCACTTTCGATCGGAAAGGACAACAGCAATTTTGTGGAAAATGACCGACGGTAACCTCCAACAGATCCGAATGGAACGAAAATTTCTCTTTCGTTCGGTAACGTTGTGTCGGTTAGGCGAGTTTAAAACACCCTTAAGCCTCAAAAGACGACTGACATAAAATATTTCAAAAAATGCGTGTTTGTAAACTGTAGAAAAGATCCAATTTTTCTTGCGAAGGACGTGCAAAAAAGCTTAAAGAGTATTGTACTAAAAAAGTCTGCTTTTCAACGGTTGTATCCCTATTCCTCGAAGGTCCCCTTTCCTCGAAAGTCCCGATTCTTCGAGAGTCCTGATTCCTCGAAAAATGGATAAAATTCCCGATTCCTCGAAACATGGTTTAGTGCATTATCAATTTGCTTTCCCGATTCCTCGAGAGTCCCGATTCCTCGAAAAGAAGATAAAATTTATGATTCATCGAACATTGGTGCATCACAAATCTCAGTTCATCGAAAGTGCATTTACAAACAGATCGACTTTCTTGAAACGTCTGTAAATTTGATCGTAAATACTGTAATTTCAAAATTACCATAGCTGATGATATGAAGACTCAATAGCATTAAGAGATTTTTTGTTGATGCACATTTCTAGTCATTTTTGGAGTGCTCTACTTTGATGCTTAGGCTTAGGCTTAGGCTTAGGGTTATTCTTAGGCTTAAGCTTATGCTTAGGCTTATGCTTATGCTTAGGCTTAGGCTTGGGCTTAGGCTTAGGCTTAGGCTTAGACTTAGACTTAGGCTTAGGCTTAGGCTTAGGCTTAGGCTAAGGCTTAGGCTTAGGCTTAGGCTTAGGCTTAGGCTTAGGCTTAGGCTTAGGCTTAGGCTTAGGCTTAGGCTTAGGCTTAGGCTTAGGCTTAGGCGACCGTCGGAACTTGATGTCGTGGGAAATTTCACGTTAGAAAATAGTAAATTTAAACCTGCACATTTATGATATTCGAGGAATCGGGACTTTCGCTAAAACGGGACTTTGTAGATTCAATCTTAAGGTCTATTCGAAGAATCGGGACTTTCGAGGAATCGGGACTTTCGAGGAATCGGGACTTTCGGTGAATCGGGACTTTCGAGGAATAGGGACATTCGTTGAATCGACACACAATCTTTTCAACAACGTCAAGTTAAAGAATAGTCGACCTACATCCGGATACAAATCGAATACATACTCTAAACAATCCGTCAACCTTGTCTTAAATTTCGACTGTATAACAAGCGCTTTGTTTTCTTCAGAAACCAAAAACAGAAGAAGTCGAACACGTAGAATATGTTCGTCGGATTTGTCAATCGAAAGTACACAATCAAATAGAAACTGAAGGCGTGGCTACTGACAACTGATCAGAATATTATTGAAAAACAATACACGTTCATTTTTAGTGTGTTTCAAAAGTTTGGGTCATTCAACATATAGCAATAAGTGAAAAGTTTATCTTTTTCACGTTTCATCAGCACAAAATTGAATACAAAGTGCAAAACACCAAGTCGATGACTGAGCTTCTAAGTGGTTTTTTCGATCTAGTTTAACTTTCTGCAGCCGGATACGCCTAAGTTTTTTCATGAAGTGGCGATTTTAAAATAAAGGGTTCCATATTGAGCTCATTGGAAAGCCAAAATAAGAATAAGACACGTTTTCCTGTCTGAAGTAACAGTTTTTTCCACTTCTTGAAAATTAGCCTTAACTAGATAAATTCTCCCTCGTATTTTTCATTAGCCTAAATCTTAGTCAAACTTTTAACTCCACATTACTTCGCCAAAAATAAACATATACAATTCTGAATCGTGTTTTTGAACAAATATTAACAATTACTATCGATTGATACCAGATTTATTGCACTTTAAAACTTTCTAACTTTATTCCCTCCACGACCTTCATTCTTGACTCTAGTACTAACGTTAGTGACCAAGATATTAGCTTTTTTCCGTTTCAACATGATCACCAAGCATTGTCTGAAATCCGCCACGAAAACCGTATAAGAAATCAATAGAGCTATACCGTCCGTATAATACAAAGATCCGAAATATATGCCGATCAAAGCCCCCCGATACGGTAAATTCCAAATGAAAAAAGTGGCCATAGAACTGACGGTCACAGAAGCCAAATTCCAAATCGTATTGAACAATAAAGCTTTAGTGATTTTATTGTTAATTTTAAAACGAATTTCCCACAAATTGCTGTTTTGATCGGTCTGATTCCGACATTTGACACGCAAGTAAAGGATTACTGTAGAATATAGAATAATGGGCGTTAGGCATGCAATAAGGTCAAAAGACGCTATTATAGTATAGGTTGTGCTTGGTGACGCTGCTCGGATCAAACAGACTGGTATATTAGTAAGTGGAAAAACGTCGAATATGCCGTATACTGTAGTCAAAGTGGGAATCAGCCATACAACGCAAGCCAATCGATTTCTGAAAGTTTGATGTTCATGACAAGTTTCTTGGTTAATCTGATCCTGATTTACGAATGTGTATCACAAACTTATATAAATTCCAAATTAAATTTTACAATTTGCAGTAGAATTTGTATAAATATGGTTTACTGTGGTAAGTTCATCTATACCCGATATCTAATACCTTACGAAATTCAGATTTCTGAGCTTTGAGGTAGCTCATAAGTTCACAGATTGGAAATTTAGCGACATCAAATTGTCGTTGTCTGAGAAACTTATCTTATGTCAGCGAGCCTTATCAAATGTGGTCTTTCACTTTCTACATAGCTGTTACGGTTCTTGAGATGAGATGTAAGTGACTTTCGGCACATTTATGCAAATTTTAATGTCATTAAGGCCCATTGGCAAAAATGGTCAGTGAAATATTGCTGCAATTGCTGTGGACTATAGAACACACAATAACGCGTATGACTTCAGAATTTACACTCGTTATCTCTGTCTCTTCAATCAGAAGAAAAAATGTGCTCAAAAGCCACCATGTTCATTCAGCCACCTGTGTTGATTCATGCACCAGGTTTTCAAAAGAATTATCGATTCAGCGATTGTGTATCGGTATCCCGAATGTATCGGTATCGTGTATGAATCGATAACCCGAATGTTTGAGTATCTCGAATAGTGTTATACAATACGTGTACCGAATGCCTCAGTGAACCGGATATATCGGTATTTCGTACGTATTGGCATCCCGAATGAATCATTATCCCGAACAGGGTTCACGAAAAAATATCTCTGTAGACCGAACGTATCGGTACCTTGAATAATGTCAGGACCTAAGTCTATGCCTAAGCCTAAACCTAAGCCTAAACCTAAGCCTGAGCCTAAGCCTAAGCCTAAGGCTAAGCCTAAGCCTAAGCCCCATACAAATTTTTAGGCAAAATGAGAGTAGACAACGGAGACAAAAAATGTTTATGCTAACGAGAAACAGTCAATGTGATGAAATGAAATCTATAATTGCATGTGTTCGGGATACCGAGAATTAATGCATTATTGGGGATAACGATACATCCGGTATAACGATACATTCGGAATACCGATACACAACGGATTCAGCGACTGGCTTTATTCAGTCATCAATACTTTTCGGTCATATTTTTTTCTCCACGAAGTAACTAATTTTCTTATCTTTATTATATATTGTTTCTTAAAATTGGACGTGTTTGATGGAGGAAATGCAGAGAAAAATTGCATTAAAAATTGACTCAGTGCTCAAATGATACAATCGTTTGAAGAACATGGTTGTTGAATCGATACTCCGCGTGAAAAAAAAGTGGTTGGATCGATTTAGTTGCCGAAATGACAATTTGGCTAAATTAGATCGAGTTCAGGATTCTTTTGACCAAGTGAGTATCGTGTGTTGATTGTTACAGGACAGGATGGTCTGAAAAAGTCTCTCGTAGAGACTGATTGGTATTGGTTAATCAATGCAAAATCTTCAATTTCGAAAATCTTGAAAAAACAAAAAATAATCATGATTTTTTTAACGTTGCAAAATAATCGATAACTTCAATGGGAAATATGGCTCAAAGATGCAGTTTCAGATGAAAAACGTTCATTGAAATCATTTTAATAAATGAAAATTTAATTTCAAATAGTTTTAATTAAGTTTTGTATATTTCTACCGCTCTGAATTAACTTAAAAAACAATACAAATTTTAGGAGAAACTGAAAATTTTGATTAATATGATGCCGTTGATTATCGAAATTAACGAGTTTAGATCAGACACCAGACGTTCCCTGTTTCTTAGTACGGAAATTTTTATAGTAGGCTTGCTTTCATCAAGAATGAGTGCATCTCTGGCTAATGCATGAAATGCATAAAATTTCAAGGTGACATAGTGAAGCAAATGTACTCCATTCATTTTGAAATGACCGTTGCAGCTGCCGGAGTTTCGACAAACGCAGACTTTCTATACTCCATTCAGTTCTGAATGATCGATGCTGCGAGCTCACTGCCAAACTTCTTTTCAAAATTATGGAAGACTGGCGTTGACTCTATTCAATAAATCTTTCCTTCATGATACAGACTGCTTGATAATCACTTTTTCAACAATTTTAAGATTATCAAAATTGATTTTTTGCTCTCGAGTAAGGCTGCGTTTACATCGATCATTTCAAAATTAATGAGGTATAGAGATCAGGAAATCATTTCGATAATCTTGAAATGATTGAGAAGACTGATTATCAAGGACTGAAGGAAAAATTAATTGAGTAGATTCAATGATACTTCCATAATTTTGAATGAAAGTTTGGCTGCGACCTCGATGCATCGATCATTTCAAAATTAACGGAGTTTTCTCATACTTTTTACATACCCATAAAAATACCAACGATTCTTGTAGAAAATCGGCGTAATGATTGCCAGCACGCGGTCGACGCTCATAAGGGCGGAAAAAAGTCCCGAAACGACCACTGTCAGATTGGTCAGACCAGCTATAGCTAAAAAGCACTTTTTCGGTGACATTGATTCTGAAATCCGGGCTATAGAATGAACCAAATGGAAAATATTCAACGCCATAAAAAGCGAAGATGCCATAACCTGGGCTACAATCATGTGATGAAGGAAAACGTGCATATCATTTTTGAGTCGCGGAGTTGATCCGGCAACTTGTGCGAAAATACCGAGGGTAAGCATATTGGTTGAGCACAACATTATAATGACAATATAGGCGTATTTTTGTTCTTTAAGGAATATTAAAGACAAAGAGTCATCTTCCGTAGATGTGATATTTTTAGATAAACTAACATTGTTGAATGATTGGAGTGGAATTTCTTTCAACGATTTTGAACACATGGCAGTCAGCTGCCATTAATTAGCACAAAATTTGAAAATGGAACTGAGTTAATTACTTGATGAAATCAGTCGATTAATTTCATAAATCCGATATACCCATCCATTGTCTGTGTAGTAACGCTCCAGTTTGTTCAAAATCGATGACACGAAAAGTTTTCATTATACAGGGTGAGCCAAAAAAAGGCGACCGGCACTGACTTTCATAACATTAGAAAGAATGAAGCTTTTACAATACAGATTACTGCATTAGAATGCCCTGTTCGTTTTTATTACAAAGGTTAAATTTTATGCTCCTAGCACTCATGGTTACTGTACAATCAGAAATTTAGTAAAAGTGGTCATTATTTGAAAAGTAAAGTTTGTGAAATCAAAGTAAAGGTTGACCTATCGTGAAAAAGTTTTATTAATCACAACACACAATAATACTTTAAAAATCACCCAGATTTGTAAGTTACACGTAATTTGAAGTCATCAACTTCTCGTATCAATATGGGCAAAATTTTGCCAAAATCAGGAGCTTTTGTTTTGAAATTGGAAAAAAGCAAAATTAAAGCAAAATCAACTCTGTCATTAACCAGATCGAAGAACAATTAAAATTATTTGTGAAACAGAAAGTAGGACACGCTAAAACAGCTCTCTTCTAGTTTCCAGCTGTTCTATGGTTCTGATGATTGGATCTATTGTACTTTTCTGCTGTAAAACATGTTGATTTTGTCAATTTTTGTCAATTTTTCAAAGTTCATTTGGAAAAAAGTTGACGTTTACTATTTTTAACTCTAGTCAGTCAATATTCGAACAATCTGGCTAAAACTCAGCAGTCCCTATGCCAGATGTTTTGTCTATCGGCGGCAAGAAATCGTGTTGAAAAAGCATCACCCGTTTGAAAGCTATGAAACTCAGTACCGGTCACCTTTTTTTTGGATCACCCTGCATAATTAACTTGCCCATCAGAATTTCTGAAAATACTTCCAAAGAATAGCGTACAGTTTTGTACGAATAATTCACCGCAAAATTGACAAAAAATTATTCATTAATTAACTTGCTGATCAAAGAGAAGGTTTCATGCATCATAATTGACTTTCAGATTAAAACTTTAAGAAATATACTGCTTCCAAGAAAAGATTTATTCATGGTATGAATAATTCGCTGCAAAATTAACATAAGTATTCATTAATTGACTTACTAATCATAAAGAGGAGTTATTATAATCAATTCGCAGAGTATAGAATCCTAAAATATTGCTTCTTCAAGGAAAAGATCAAGTATGAAAAATTAACTGCAACATTAATAGAAAAGTTTTCATCATTGACTTGCAGATCGAAGTTTTTGAAACTATTCAAAGAAAAAGATTATACAGTTTGGTATGAATAATTCGTTGCAAAATTTAGAGCATGAAAAAGAGGTAGTCATTAGTGATCATAATTGCATAAATCAGCAAAATTGAACCAGTTAAAATGAGATGCACTTTGATGCGCGAACTATAGCCATGATTTATCAGAAAATAGCCATATTTGAAATTTCCGACTTCACGCGAGGACCTTTTGTAAACGACATTGCCACGGTTATAGTTAAGTAGGCTCCATAATTTCAGTCCTATACAACAGAAATTATAAAGAAAACATACTGGACGTTTAGGGGTCATTTAGATGATAAGACCACCCAATCTGTATAAAAAAATTGATATCAAGTCACAGCGTGAGTACTCGAGCAAAATTATTCAGCTTAGCGAGACGGAACGCCATCAAGGGGTCAAATTGACTCTTGAACATTATTTTTGTCAAAAAGTCACTGTAAGGTTTACCCCTATTTAGCGAAACACACAATTGCGAAACTCAAAATAGCGAGACTCAATACAGTGATTATCAAAACAGCAATTTCTCGAATCAGCTATTCTCATTACAGCGAAGTCTCAATAGAGCAATTCTGAGAAGAGCGAAGTCTAGGAACTAATTCCCAAAATATAGCGAATTTTCAAAAAAGTCATCTTTCGAATGGAGATTGGGTGGGATAGACGGTTTGATGCATGGCCTATTTGGTCCTCCATTTCGATCTGGTGGATCCTGGTTGTCACCATTTTGGCACCATTGTCAGATTCCTGACATTATGGCTAGCATATGTGTTTTCTCGACGTTACAGCTTTTTATTCTGGTTTTTTACTATTAATATATCTATATGAATGTTTTTTGTTGTTTCTTCCTTTGTTAATTTATTTCCCTTTATATTCTTCTTATTTTGAGCCACTTTTTGTTCTTTTTTTTTAATTTTTCAGGATGTGTACTTTTGTTATATTTTTTACCTACTGTTTATTACATTATTTTAGTTTTCGTTTCTTTATTATTTGCTTTTTGTTCTACCTATACTGCAATCATTTCATTCATTTCATCTTACTTGCTTATTTCATTTTGTTTTATTCATTTCATTAATTTAATTCTTGCAATTAAGTATGGAAGAAAACTTTAATCGGGAATTTTTTTTTTGTTTTTTTCAAACGTTTCACAAAAATGTTTTTCTGACAATTTTTTTTCAATTGTGGAATGGTCTATTCGTACATCCTACCGCAACTGCAGCACAAAAGCGTATGAAACCTAGATGACCAAGTGCAACTAAAAATAGACTATACCAACTAGCAAAAACGATTTGCATATTTATTATAAAAATGATATGTGCGTTTACTCCAATGTGTCACGTGCCGACGGATTTCGTCGAACATCACGTGATTCACATCACAATTTTTCATTATGTTTTTCGTTATGTTTTGTGTTACAGTAATTTACATCAATTTTGCGTTTCGTTTTTATACTTTTTACATGCAATTTGTGTGTGTACTTTTTATGTTTATTTCTGTTGCTTTTGCGCACATTTATTTCCGTTTCGATTTATTATTTTCAATCGCACACGTAGACTACGGTATGTGCCCACTAGTCAAGAATTTCCGTTAGAGATAAGCTCTCCGAGCTCATCGCTGTAATTAGAGCACAACGTGCACTTCTTATCAGTAAAAACTAGCGACGTTTCACAACGTGAAACGACTAGTTGAAATTCTCACTAGTGACGTTCCTATGTTAAGCATGGAGAGTGAAAACTCGCCCCAATGCTTAACGTTGTGAACTGAAAATGTCTATGTGATCATAGGCATCTTCTGCAACGATTTCCGCTGCAGAAGTTAGCTTGGGGGAGTGTTAGCTCCGCCCAAGGCATACTGTAGTCTATGGAGCCCTTTAAAAGGGCATGTTTTGTGTGTTCTTGGCACTCTCCTTGAGCCTAACTGGTTTTTCGTCGTTTAGCTTCACGTCGCGTCCGCCGTCGATATTTTTATTATATTTTTATTGTTGTCAACTGCGCCTTGCCGTACGTCAAATAAATTACCATATTTTCGCCCCGACCTACACTTACACACGTCGCCTACAGTAACCCGACCGTAGGAACCCGTCACCGTCGCCGTTAGTGTAGAGACCCGTCGCCCCTCGCCGAGGAAACGTTAGTTGCCGCCGCCTGCCGTTTAGCAGCCGCCGAATCCCCACGCCGAATCGCTCGGAGTTCGTTCCCACATCGCCGTCCGTAGGACCCCGCGTTTGACCCCGAACCCGTCGCCCATCGTCGAGTAATTTGAGAAGAAGTGTCATGAGTCTTCTCAGGGGTTATTATTGTTGAGGGTATATTTGTGGGAGTCTCCCCTAAGCCAGTTTTCCCCCGGAAGTACCCTCAGTTAAGAAAGCCCTCAGACCCTTAAGGTCAGGGCCAATAAAGGGGATTTAGGTTAACAATCGGGTCCCCTACAGTAAGCCATTCTCCGAATGGCACCGTCCCCCATTCCGTAGAATGAGGATTAGGGATTGACACCCCGGACCCGGCCGCGTTGTCCATTATTCTACAGCATTAACCCCAGGACAAGGCCGAGATACACCATAGGTTTACCTGTGGTAGTATCAGCTGGGTTGGGTTCCCGAAACGAAGACCAATACTGGAGCCACCCCACGGGGTCACAGCATGTCACCTACCGTGTCATGGCCATGTTTCCTATGGGATATGGTACGGGTTTGCCCGTCAATGTGACTGATCACCACCTCTGTTTAATGTGACATGGCTCCACTTCGTTTAATGTGACATGGCGAGGCTGGAAAATCGACCTTTAAGTCTGACTCCACAGTCCTTGGGAACGAACCTTTTAACCTTTTGAGTGAGATACCTCTTTCAACTAGGTAAATTTTCGATTTGAGTAGGGGAAACCTCCATCAGATCATGAGAATCGCCACTTGAGTGGGGAAACCTCTCTCAGGTCTGCTGATTCGCTTCCAAAGTGGGACACTGACCCTTGGGATGAAATTTTTGCCCTCATGTAAGTGGATACGCCCGTAAGAAGGTAGACTACCCCTTAGGTCGGAATAGGCCCTTATATTCGAGCTTAACGCCAACTCAGATAGCACCGCATTTGAGTAAAATCTTAATTACTGTAGGTCGGGATTTGCCCCACGCGTGATTAAATTAATGATTCTTGTGTGTAATTAACCCCTTATGAGTATAGTATATCCCGTAAGCTTTGGTTAATCCTCTGGTATCGATTTTTTCCCAGATCTAATCCCCAAGAATCATAACATCCCCAGAGTTGAGTAAATCGAGTATTCTGCCGTAATCCTCCTCTGAGCTTTCATTTTCCTTCTTCTTTCTATTTTTTCCCCTAATTCGGGCCTCCATTCACTGCGTGTGATCGGATAGGTTACTGTAGCGCCGTAGGCCTTTTTGGTTACAGTATGACTGCGATTAGCACGTACTCTAACTACAGTATACCTGGGTACGGGTACTTGAGTATCACAACCCATGAGGTTTTCACAGCCCCTGAGGGTTTTGGGATCTCCGATCACGAGGTACAGTAACCCTTCCACTCTTGATTCTGGACGTCAAGTGTGGTCGTGAGTTGTTATCTGTGTCCGGTATGTGTGTCAACACACTTTTTCAAAACTTTTCTTATCTTCACTGAGCACTAGCCAAGTTGCTCATTTTTCCGGCCAAACAAGCCAAAATTTTACTGTTGACACATATAACACCGTACTTAGCAGATCACATTGCTTATCTATCGGGCCTCAAATTTTAATTTTATTTACTTTACTTTTCTATTTCTCCGTCCCCTATGCGTCGTGTGTGACCCAATTAAAATAACTTTTTCACCTAATAAATTTTCTTATCTCCAAAATCAACTCAATAAAAACTTATAACCCATTTCCTTTTCTCTCTTTTTCAAAACAAACAAATTAAAATTTATCCTTTTTCCTACCAAAAAAAACCCCAAACAAACAAAACATTCTCTTTTCACTTCTATTCAAATTTTCACAACCAAAACTTTTCTTCACTGGTCACACATACGTCATAGTTGGCAAACCTTCAGTAGGTCATTCTTATTATTCTTTCCACTACTGCACGGTCTTCTTTCTTCTTTTTATTTTCTATTGCTGGGTGGTTGCAAGTGGTGAGGATGTTACCGATCGGGACCACTGACGTCAGCAACAACTACATATTGGGTTGTTGTTATGAGGTGTTGTGTCTTGTGCGACCCCACCTCTGACGTCCGCAATTACCTCACATGCTGCTGTTGCACTGAGGCTTGACTAGCGGGGTCATGCTTCTGATGTCAGCAATGGCCACATTTCAGGTGGTCATTCAGGGGTAAAAGGTTCTCCGTGTCCTCCCCCTGCGTCTGCAACAGCTGCATCCCTTGCTGTTGCTTTAAGGGGTGGGTGGCCCTCCGGCTCTACCTCTGACGTCAGCAATGGCGACGTAACAGGTTGTTATTGCAGGATAGTGACCGTATGGCACTGTCTTCCTGACGTCTGCAACAGCAGAGGCTCGTGTTGTTGCACTAGGATTGGTCGATTATTCCGACTTATTCCGACTTCAGTCCTTGACGTCAGCAACAACAATGCACCGTATTGTTGTTCGGAGATGTGAGGCCTTACAAACCGCACATCTGGCGTCTGCAACAACTGCATCTCACATCATTGTCGTAGGATAACTGAGACTCAGATATTACCTTTTGACGTCAGCAACGGCGATGCTCCGTGTTGTCGTAGCAAGGTTGCTGGCCTAGGGCCCTATCTACTGATGTCCACAATGATAAATCTCTATTCCAGTATCGGAATTAAGACTGCACAGTCTTATTTTGGCGTCAGCAACGGCGATGCCCCGTATTGCCGTAAAGAGTTCATAGCCGCAGGCTCTTACTTTTGGCGTACGTACTGCAATATGAGATTATGGCACTTACATCCCAGTTACCTGAGGTCAGCACCGAGTGTGGTGGTGCGTATCACATCTTTTGACATCAGCACCGGGTTACTGTGGGTTTCCAAGATGCCACTTGAGTTCTAGGTGATGATTGTAGTATTATTTTCTCATCTACGGCTCTCGTTTTTAGGGTTGTGTCTGTGTGCTACCGGTGCCTGGGAAACATCAGTAGACATACTCACGCAACCTGAGATGCACTCGGTCCGTGGCACTGATCAAGTTGTCCGCAAGGGTAGCGGCACTGATGGATCAGCACGTGACTACTCTTCTAAGCTTTAACTGTAGGTTCGAACGGGTTTACACTCGGCATCAGCTGGGTTGGTTGTTTAACATACGCAACCGTTGGGCATTTGCAGTCAGTACTGCCTGTGCCTAACAACTGCAAGGGTTGTCAACCTTCCTGTAAATTTTCTTATCTAAATTCTCGCATTTCTTTCTCATCTATGATCTTCTTTAGTGTCCCCACCAGAATAATTCCTCAGGAATTACGGCACAGCCACTGGTTGGGCCTAAGGTGTAAAAGACCCCCCTGTATTCTTTTCTTTACACTCAAACGCCTTCGTTAGCTGGCCTAATAATGTCCGCACTAGAGTCGCCCTTAATCCTGAGTCCGCCTCCGTTGGTTTGTCCCTTAGCATAATATTACCGCTAGTCCGCCTAAGCGAAGGTGTTCGAGTCCGCCTAAACACGTTACAACTAAGTCCGCCTTAGCTCCTCACTTTACACTCATTTATTCGAGACAGACTGTACCCCTGATCTCAAGATGCGTTGAGCCTAGCCTCGATTCATAGGAGGAAGCCTGCATTTCCCCACCTCCACCACTGGCACAGCTGGGCCAAGGACCCCCATGCCCTTTTACTGACTGAGTGTGTCAGAATAGCACCCTGGTACCTGGTGCTCTTATATCTCAACTGGTGACCTGCGATCCTCACTTCATCTCAGTGAACAGAAACCCGGCCCCCAGCTGTATATAATACTCCTGGAGAGTTCCCGTTCTGTTCAAAACGCGCATTCCCGTTTTTGGGCACGGTTGTAGCATACACGCGAATGACGTCCTCCCGGGATCCTCCTGTCTAGTCATCACACTTTTCAGAGTTCGCAATTGCTCCTAGTGAGTGAGGCCGATTGCGTAATAGTGCGATTCCCTTTGCGTAGTCTGGTTTGTAAACTAATTTTGTCCCTATCTATTAGCACCCATTAAGTTTACTTTAAGTTGTCCACCTTTACTTATTAATTCTTAAGCTACTCCATGCGCTACTCCTGGTGAGTAGGACTTTGTCGGTTACGAGCCCTCCCATATCCCAAAGTTTGTAAACTAGTACAACGGACTTAACCTCCAGATAAAATTCCCTTTTGAGCGGGTTTATCCGTACGCCCTCACGTCGGTTCCTTAATTTTATGGTTTGGAATTCCACCACTTTCTTTCAAATGTATTATACTTTTGGTTCAAATAACCGGGTCTTGCCCCATTCATCTCTAAAGTTTGGGTATACTTCTCCCTCTCTTTACACTCGGGTTATCCCCTCTTTACCTCCATAGGTGACCAGATAAATTCCCTTCTGAGTCAACCTATTTTTTTTCGTCTGGCTGTTCTGAGAGCTAAAACCTTGTCCTCTTCTAGCCCCATCGCTGAGTGGCCGCTAGATATTGGAAAGAACAAGCGTTACAGCCTCAACACGCCGTCGCGCAAACGATTTCGTACTTCCCGCGCTTCCTCGCCACGCGACTACAAAAGTAACTCTTACTTTACTTCTACAAAATAGAGACACCTAGACGTTCCTGTCGACTTAGTACTAAGTTTAAACGGACAAGTGAACCCCTCTCTATTCAGTTTGATCGAATAACTTCACAGGCACGATCATCAGTCTTAGATACCTTACAGGAAGACGAATTCTCATTTATGAAGTCAGAAATTGATTTACCTTCACAGATTGAGAATAAGGTCCAAGCTGCATTTGAGAATGCCCTTGGACCACTCAACCAAAAGCTAGAGGCTATGAATGGCAGAAGGCACCCTCCTGTGTCCAGCTTCATGGCCCCTCCTGCCTTTTCGGGTGCTTTTGGTGAGTCCATAACGGATTTTATATCCCACTTGACCCGCTTCTTTACACTTCAAGGGGTAACAGAAGCGGATCATGCATATAAAATCGCGTTTTTGGAGTCTTGCCTCACAGGTCCTGCTCTGGCATCCTACCGGGACTTTAGCAGTGGTACTCCGCAGCCTACCTGCTACGAAGAGTTCACAGCTTTTCTTAGGAGAGACTTTCCAGTAGGGCGTGATTCAGATCTGCATCAGCAGTTGATCCAGGATCGCCTGCAGAAGCCGACTGAATCCGCGATAGTCTACCTTGAGCACCTTAAGAGACTGTCCAGGGTGGCTTATCCGGATCTCGCGACTGACGTTAGGGATTCTATCATTAAACCTATCTTTCTGAGAGGGTTGCGACCAGTCCTTCGAGATAGTATTAAGTTCAGGGAGTTCACAACTCTTGAAGAGACTCTCAAAGCAGCCTGTTACGCGGAATCACAGATTTTTCAGGATGAGATTAGGTACACTGCCCCATCTAATGCTGTTTTCTCTTCAGAACAAAGGACCGCCGACAACGTCAGGTCAATGTCGAATCAGAGGAGCCCCGCTCAACGTCCGTCGGCCACGCCGTCCGACGAGGTTCGACGTTTACAATCGGAGATGGCCCGGCTCACAGCTCACGTTGCGCGACTTACGGCTCAGCAATCGGCGCCACCTTCGAAAAATTCGATGCCGTCATCGACGCCGTCGACGCGTGTCCAGACCGCCGGCGATCGCCCGTCAGGGGCACATCTACAGATGTGCTCCTACCATGGACGCTGCACCCACAACGACGCTACTTGCTGGGTGCAAAATCCCGATAGCGCCGGCCCTAGCACCGCCTCCGCCACCGGCGCCAGCCATTGCTATTTTTGTCGAACGAGGGCGCACCCGACTGACCGATGCGACAGACCCTGCCCGCATTGCCGAAAACTACGAGTGCACCGGGCAACGGCTTGCCCCAATTGAAATTCGACACTGCCTGGTGAGACTAATTTTGGTAATCCTGGTTATTCTCCTCAGGGGGCAAGTGGAAATTTTCGGAGGTATACTAATCCAACTCCTCACGGGATAGGGAACCAATATCGGTCACCTCCACGGCAAAATAATGCTGTAGGGGTTACCGACGGTCTTCTTCACCCAGATTTATTTGATCTGGATGATGAAGTTTTGGCTGAACACCTGGCGGATCGCTCACAACTGTGTTATCCTGTCTGTGTAATCAGTATTGGTTTTTCAGCTACGGCAGTAGTTTCGGCGACCCCGTTGTCGACTTTTCCGCCGCCACCACCGAAATACGCGACGCCGGTCAACGTAAACCCGTCAGCGACACCGAAAACGACTGGCGACGTCAGCGTAATCGCGTCGTATCGACCGACGGAAGGTACAACGGCACCACCGGCACGTGTTATCAACCAGGGACCACCGCCCGGAATTCCCACGGACTCCGCGTTGGAGGTCGTCGGTCAACTGGAATCGATGAATCTGATAGGTAAACTGCCTTCTTTTTCTGAAGTTTCAAGTTCACAAAGTAGATATCTTTACAAGTCTCCGGCTTTAATGATTTCTTGCTTACAGATTCCTCATCCGTCACCGACGCGATGCGGGCTGTTTGGTCAACCGATTTGGCCAAAAAGTTTCCGCACCTCCCCTGGGCGCTACTCAACGAGCCGTTCGAGGTTGAGGCGCTTACGGCCGCCGACGTCATGCTATCGGCACCGGCGGTGTTGCGGATTTTGGGACCCGACGTCGCTCGACGGGCGCTCGAGTTTATCGCCGACGGAACTATTCGCGCCACCCCGGTGGACAAGATCCTGTTGGACGGTGAACCGTCGTCACCGGCAGTGGACGCCGTCCGCCGCGCTGTGGAAAAGGCCAGTCGCAACGTGCGGCCCACAGCAGTTGTTGCCACGTCACCGACGACAACGACAACGGGAGCCCAAACTCTGGCGGCGATTGCACCACAGCAACCGGTCGCCAACGCCTTTGGAGAACCGTTGCCCGCCGTTCACAACGCCGTCAACGTCACCGAGGCGTCGCCATTCCCGACGGCTACTGTCCCGCGGTCCCCGAAGATTGGCGTTCTTCGAGAAGTCCACCCCGGAGGAGGCTTGGTCATCGACTTCCCCGGAGAGGAGCCCGCGTCGTCCGACGACGACGACGTCGAAGAATGAAGCCGCCCGACGGGTGAAAAATGTAAATTTTGGTGTAAATTTGCAGACACCGTTTGTAAATATTTTGTTTGTAATAAATTGAGCCTTCGTGACACTACTGTTCCTAGGACTGAGCTCTGCAACACATGCTACTCAATACCAATTTTGTGGTCTTTCAAGAAGCGGTCATCCACTTGAGTTACCTCAAAAAGTTGAATGCAAACCACCAAAATCTTCGTGGAGTCCACGACGCATGAATGTTACAGTATATGTACCTATTTCCGATCCAATCACGACTAAAGCATGGAAATGTACCTTGCGGAATCGTAAGGTATGCACAAACACTGGTTTTTTCGGATCTAGGGGCATTACTGCGGACGTCATTACTACTCAGCACCTCGCGCCAGCGGCGTGTACACTAGCACATCGCACAAAGGTGTTTGGTTTACAAAAGCTCGTGGAAATACGTCCTGGCTTTTATAGCACTAACCAAACGCTGGAGGTGATGTACTCATGGTGCTGCAATGACGTCTGCAAGACAGTGGCTAACCTTTTCATCGAGGAGGGACAGGTCACTTCGTGGGATGGCACTACAGCTCTAAGTACCTTAGGAGATGTAGGTGGATGCAGTCCCACTGCAGGTCAATGCACTACTCTAGACGGGGTAATTGTTTGGCCTGCCACAAACTTTACAGCACAGTGCCATTATCGGCCACAAGGTAATTACACTGCGTCTGTATCAGGGAACCACATCATCATCGATGATTTGCAGGTTGCCCTGAAGATCCCGGGAAACTCTCGTGTGTTTCGACTGTGTCCTGACCTCCGGTTGAATACAGTACGAACGGATCAGGGTCTTCTTCTACGCATCCACGGAAGATTTAATCTGACCCAGAGGTTATTCGGATTGGCAAAGGACTCCGTCCCTGACCCCGTCAATGCCAAACTGAATTACCTGGCTCAGCAGATCAAAGAGTCGGAAATTAACAATTTTCGATTCATGTGGCTAGAGTTGTGTTCTCACGCTCAACGCTACCTTGATCTGGCTTGGCAGTTGCTTCATTTTGACCATACACTAGGAGCCCGGGCATTCCTCCAGAGAAATGACCTGACGGCGGAATTTACGGGTGAAGCACTGACAATATGGCCGTGTCAAAAGGTCAACGCCACTTATGTCTATCATTCGTACCGAGTGGGAGACACCTGTTACAAGTATCTACCCGTACAGGTTGGCGGTACCATTTATTTTGCCAGCCCCGGTGGCCCAGATCTCACTAAATTCAGTCCAAAGGTGCCGTGTGACCACCACTTTACAGGGATTTTCCGAAATCGCTCTGGCTGGTTTACTGAATCTGGCACGGTCCATGTGAGCCATATTCCGCTGGAGCTGTTCTGGAAACAGCGCTTCAACGTCACTCACTTTGATGCTCCCGCGCTCTTTCATGATCAGTTGGCGATGACCCCTTCAAGTTTTGCTTTCTTTAAACAGTACGTTTACAAGACTGAGCAAATTGAAGCGGTCTTGAACCGGTTGGTAAACTATACAGCTGGTTTATCCCTACAACCAGATACCCTGTATCAGGCGGTTGCAGGGGTAGGGACTGACATCAGAGCCTCACTGGAAGGTGTTGGTCTAGCAGCAAACCACGTGATTACTGGTCAGCAGCACAACCTCATGCAGGGCTTACAGTCTCTTTTGAGCGGACCAGTGCAGCTAATCTTTAACACACTTATTGCCCTGGCAGTACTGGCCGGTACAGGATTTCTCATCTACGTTGGGATCTCCTATTACCTCAGCTACCGCCTGCAGAAAAGACAGGTTCGGTTTGTTAGCCAATACTCTCCGTTGAACCTCCTCCGGAAAGTTCAGCGTTGGGTAGGTTTTCATTACGTACAGAACGATGTGCCAACTCAGTTAGACAGGATCACTCCGTGCTTTGTTGTACTGGTTGACCACAAGGAAACTCCAGCTTTCCTTGATACTGGTTGTCCACGGACTATTATTAGTCAACGCCTTCACAAAGCGCTGATCAAAGAAAGTCCGAAGGCGGCGATGGCTTTCCAGCAACATCACGACTTTAATCCATTGATGAGTATCAATGGTAAAGCCGTACATACTCTCCTTTCAGGACCGTATGAGATAATGTTGCCTGGAACCTGTCAGCCACACACACGAGTGGATATACATCTCCATGTGTGTAAGACTACGTCTCCTTTCTGGGCACCGGTCGATCTGATTCTTGGATTGGACTTTTTAGAATAATTCCAGAATATTACGTTTGACTACCAACAACATGTCTGCCGATTGAATGTGGTAGAACTGCCACTTCTGTTGACAGCAGCCGAGATTGATCAAATCGAACCCTGGTGGGAGAACACACGTTCACTATCAAGGGCCTCCCACAGGTCCGGGTCTCGATCACGATCAAGGACTTCGTCTCTTTCTCGGCCACACTCGCGAGCTTCCTCCATTGCCTCATCCCGTGGGTCAACCAGAGGAAGTAGGACCTCTTCTAGACGGGCTAGTGGTCATTCCATGGCCAGGTCAGGGTCAAACTGCCCTCGACCACCGCCTGGAAATTCTCCAGTTACACTAGAGAAAGGCCGTTTTCGCGAGCCTAGTGATTCTGATGCACCTGCATCCCCTGTACTAGAGGTGCCACCGCTCTCTGATGCTGAGGTTGAATCACTAGGAGCTACTCAGAGCTCAGGAGAGAGGTCAGATCATGTACTAACTGTTCAGGTCCATCCAACTCCTGAGGCCAATCCGGAAACATCGGTTGGCTATGCTCTGGCAGGTTTACTCCAACGCACTGGTTTACCCATACCTAGGCGAACCAATGCGCCAGAGTCGAGCTTTGATGACTCTGTACCTGACCCAGGTCATGTAGTATCAGCTTTCTACCCCACTGAGATGAGGACCCCTCATATCAAGGTTCTACTGAACAATTGGGTAGAGGCCAAAGCTCTAATTGATACAGGGGCAGTTTTCTCGCTCCTGGATCACAAGTTGGCGGTCCAGTTACCCGACTTGGTACTCACAGAGACTAGGGCTCGCCCCATAGCAGCTAATGGGTCCCCGATTCTACTGCTAGGCTCTGCCTATGTCACGGTGACAGTGGCTGATGTCTCTGAACGGATTCAAGTCCAGGTTCAAGAGAATTGTTCGGCTGAATTAGTCTTGGGGACAAACTTCCTCGGACGTTTCAATTGCGTCAGCTTGAGCTGGGAGAAATCCTTTCTCCAGTTCAAGGAACTTCGAGTTCCGTGTGAAGGCCTCATCCACAATCCACTTTCTGCTCGTGGGGCACTACCCTTGCAGGAGTTGATTGTCCTTGAACCTCGCTCGCTAACACAATTCACTGCACCCGTACCTTCAATATATGTAACTGTACCCGAAGTAGCTTTCTTCCCTAAGCCTCTTTTGGGCCAACAGCGTAATGTATACTTTGCTGGTACTGTGAGTACTGTGACCAATGGTCGCATACCCCTACAGGTAGTTAACCCAAGTACACACGCTGTGGTTCTCTACCCGCACACGACCATCGGTCATGTGCAGATGCATACTGATTCCTTACAGGGATCGGCAGTCAAGTCTGATACCATTCTTGACTGTAAGTGGGTTGAAGCCAATGCTGTGATATCTCCAGATATCTCCTCACAGGATAAAACAGCGTTGCTCGATCTGCTGGTCGCATTTACTGACCTCTACGCGGTTGATGAAAAGGACACAGGTTCCACTGACCTCGTGCACCATGAGATCAGCACGGGTGACGCTCCCCCAGTCCGCCGTTTCCCTTACCGCACCGCGCCCAAGGAAAAGGATCTCATCATACAAGAGGTCAAAGCGCTCCAAGAGAAAGGTATTATTCGGCCTAGCACTTCTCCCTGGGCTACTAACACCGTCTTGGTTCGCAAGAAAAATGGGTCACACCGGATGTGTGTTGATTTTCGTGGTCTCAACGAGGTCACGAAAAAGGATGTCTACCCTCTCCCACGGATTGATGATATCCTGGACACACTCAAGGGTATGAAATACTTTACTACCCTTGACCAGGCTAACGCCTTCTGGTCCATACCTATTGCCGAGGCAGACAAAGAAAAAACGGCGTTTAATACACCTATTGGACTTTACGAGTTCAACTATCTGCCTTTTGGTCTCTGCAATGCCCCTGGGACGTTTCAACGCCTCATGGATCTGCTTCTTACAGGACTGCAGTGGCGCACTGCACTGACCTATCTCGATGACATCTTGGTGTTCGGGAACTCTCACACCCAGATGCTTGAGCGCCTGACGGATGTGTTTACGCGTCTCCGTCAGGGTGGAATGAAGCTTAGACTGAGCAAGTGCAAGTTTTCGCACTCTGAGGTAGAATATCTCGGGTACCGCATCTCACAGAAAGGTCTCGAACCAGACAAAGTCAAATTGGCTGCCGTCCAGGATCTACCCATTCCGCAAAACGCTAAAGACATCAAGTCTTTTCTTGGTCTTGTGTCTTATTATAGGCGTTTCATCCCTGGTTGCGCTCGGCTCAGTGAGCCGCTGACCAAGCTCTTACGGAAGGAAGTTACCTTCCAGTGGTCAAAACCTCAGCAATCGGCGTTCGACGAACTCCGAAAGCTGTTGTTGAACCCTCCTGTCCTGCGCCATCCGGACTTCACGAAATCCTTTATACTTCAAACTGATGCAAGTATTTCGGGGATAGGAGCAGTTCTAAGCCAGTTGGACGAAAATGGATACGACCATCCTGTTGCGTACGCCAGTAGAGGGTTAACAGCAGCTGAGAAAAACTACACTATTACAGAGTTGGAGACTCTCGCTGTTGTCCATTTCGTCAAGCACTTTCGGCCATACCTCTTTCAACATGAGGTGGTCGTTCAGACCGACCACACTGCTGTTAAGGCTGTGTTGGAAAAACCGAACCCTTCGTCCCGGATAGCTCGGTGGGGCCTCGCGTTAGCTGAATTCAAACTGACTATTCGGCCGCGGAAAGGTCGGTCTAATGGTAATGCCGACGCATTATCACGCCTTCCTGATCCTAATTCCCTTGCCGGGGAGAGTATTGACGATATTCCCCTATACAGACCCGAGGGAGAAGTTATGATGATTTCCGATGGTGCTCAGCGCCTGGCGAACTCATCCCAAAGGACCACCAATGGTGCGCAGCACCTGGCCAGGTCTGAGTCTTATGCAGAGATATCACAGGATGCGCAGCACCATGACCTTCTCCCAACTCAATTCGAGGATCCGGAATTAGCCTCCATTCTTAGGTCACTAAAACCCTACGGTGATCAGAATGATGTTAATGGCTACCACCTGTTGGATAACATCCTTCAGAAGTGGACAGGCGAGTCCAACAAGATTGTTGTCCCTCGTTCGATGGTTACTACCATTATTGAGGCTCATCACAACGACATTCTTGCTGGACACTTTGGTGCGAAACGTACCGCGAGGCTTATAGCCCGCAGGTACCACTGGCCTTCCCTCAGTGCGGACGTCAAGTCCTTTTGTCAGCGGTGTGATCTTTGCCAACGGAATAAGCCTGCAAGACAAAAGACACGTGCAACTCTGAAACCAATCTCCATTACGGGACCGTTTCATCGAGTCGGTGTCGACTGTATGGGACCAATGACCACTAGTGAAAACGGAAACCGATTTATTGTAGTTTTTATAGACTACTTTACTAAATGGGTGGAAGCTTTCGCTACTCCGGACATTACTGCGCAAACTATAGCTCGACTTTTTGTTACTCAAATTGTCTGCAGACATGGGGCACCGCAGATTCTTCAGTCTGATCGTGGTACTGATTTCACGTCCAAACTGATGACTGAAATCACTGCCATTTGTTCAACTAAGAAAATACACTCCACCGCTTATCATCCCATGACAAACGGAGAAGTGGAAAGAGCTAACCAAACGCTAGCCACACGGTTACGTATGTATGTCCACCAAGGTCATACTGATTGGGATGAACACCTGCCGTATTCTGTGTTCGCTGTCAACATTAGCATGAATGAGTCCACAGGGTATTCACCCTTTGAACTCATGTATGGTCGTACTCCCATGCTACCTGTTGATGCAGCACTCTCATTCAATCCTCCGGCCCATATCATAGACGTTTCTACTTATGATATGGAGGTCAAACGGCATTTTACAAATGCCTTGACCTTGATCCAGAGCAGAATTGAGAGATCACAAGCGGCTTATGCTAGGTCCTACGACCGCATGGCACGAGATGTCTCATACAAGGTTGGGGATCAAGTGCTCAAACTGCGCACTACTGGAAAACGTGGTCTAACGCCCAAATTATTGCCCATTTATGATGGCCCCTACCTTGTCACGAATGTGGCTTATCCTGATGTCACCATTCGACTTGAGACTGATCAAGAAGATACTGTGCATGTCAATCAGCTTAGACGCTACGTGTCACCAGCTCAGCCTACAGAAGAAGAGGAGATACCTTCCACTTCCCAGGTCATCGAGACGGCACCTTTGTTGATCCCGTCAACAAATAGAGATTTTACACAAGATCTCATTGACCCACATCTTGATGCAGAGGTCGCCGACCCGTAATCAAGTAGCTCTTCTCTTCTTTACTTACGGACGGGGTCGTCCTTTTTCGAAGGACCGCCGTGCCCCTCACAAAATACCCACTTCTGTTCCAAGCTGGAATAGCAGTGTAAAGAAGAGAATGAGCAGCGATCAATGCATCTAAACTAGGGTGTTGCCTCACATTGCAGGCCCATCCATGCGATAGCCTATATCTCGCCTCTAAAATTTTTCTCTTAGTCTCGTTTCAGATTCCACAAATCAACCGACAATTGGCAACTTCACCGAAGGGATCAAATGACGTCGGCAACTTCACGCATTTCCAATGGACGTCAGCAACTCCACGCAACATTGACACAATTCCACAAACCAGGACATACCGAAAAACCACTGAACCAGCAACCGCTTGCCGCCACCCTCACCTGAACGTTTGACCGTCGCAGCCGGCACAAGGACGAGGACGCCCTTTTTCGAAGGACCGCCATGTCACGTGCCGACGGATTTCGTGGAACGTCACGTGATTCACATCACAATTTTTCATTATGTTTTTCGTTATGTTTTGTGTTACAGTAATTTACATCAATTTTGCGTTTCGTTTTTATACTTTTTACATGCAATTTGTGTGTGTACTTTTTATGTTTATTTCTGTTGCTTTTGCGCACATTTATTTCCGTTTCGATTTATTATTTTCAATCGCACACGTAGACTACGGTATGTGCCCGCTAGTCAAGAATTTCCGTTAGAGATAAGCTCTCCGAGCTCATCGCTGTAATTAGAGCACAACGTGCACTTCTTATCAGTAAAAACTAGCGACGTTTCACAACGTGAAACGACTAGTTGAAATTCTCACTAGTGACGTTCCTATGTTAAGCATGGAGAGTGAAAACTCGCCCCAATGCTTAACGTTGTGAACTGAAAATGTCTATGTGATCATAGGCATCTTCTGCAACGATTTCCACTGCAGAAGTTAGCTTGGGGGAGTGTTAACTCCGCCCAAGGCATACTGTAGTCTATGGAGCCCTTTAAAAGGGCATGTTTTGTGTGTTCTTGGCACTCTCCTTGAGCCTAACTGGTTTTTCGTCGTTTAGCTTCACGTCGCGTCTGCCATCGATATTTTTATTATATTTTTATTGTTGTCAACTGCGCCTTGCCGTACGTCAAATAAATTACCATATTTTCGCCCCGACCTACACTTACACACGTCGCCTACAGTAACCCGACCGTAGGAACCCGTCACCGTCGCCGTTAGTGTAGAGACCCGTCGCCCCTCGCCGAGGAAACGTTAGTTGCCGCCGCCTGCCGTTTAGCAGCCGCCGAATCCCCACGCCGAATCGCTCGGAGTTCGTTCCCACATCGCCGTCCGTAGGACCCCGCGTTTGACCCCGAACCCGTCGCCCATCGTCGGGTAATTTGAGAAGAAGTGTCGTGAGTCTTCTCAGGGGTTATTATTGTTGAGGGTATATTTGTGGGAGTCTCCCCTAAGCCAGTTTTCCCCCGGAAGTACCCTCAGTTAAGAAAGCCCTCAGACCCTTAAGGTCAGGGCCAATAAAGGGGATTTAGGTTAACAATCGGGTCCCCTACAGTAAGCCATTCTCCGAATGGCACCGTCCCCCATTCCGTAGAATGAGGATTAGGGATTGACACCCCCGACCCGGCCGCGTTGTCCATTATTCTACAGCATTAACCCCAGGACAAGGCCGAGATACACCATAGGTTTACCTGTGGTAGTATCAGCTGGGTTGGGTTCCCGAAACGAAGACCAATACTGGAGCCACCCCACGGGGTCACAGCATGTCACCTACCGTGTCATGGCCATGTTTCCTATGGGATATGGTACGGGTTTGCCCGTCAATGTGACTGATCACCACCTCTGTTTAATGTGACATGGCTCCACTTCGTTTAATGTGACAAATGCATAGAACTTTTTACTGTTCGCTGTACTGAGATTGGCTCTTTCGAAAATCCCTGCTTCTAGACTTCGCTGAATTGAGACATTGTTGTAGTGAGAATCGCTGTATTGGGGACACGCCACTCTAAGGAAGTCCCGAATCACAGTTGAATATGAACCACTTGTTGGATGAAAGCGTCTTCAAAGTGACCTTATGATCACTTTGGCAACCTTGAACGACCTCCATGCGGCACGAAATCTAATAATTTTTTACCGTAAGGTCGTTACGACCACTACATGACAGAAAAAGATTACCAATTTTCATTTCATCACCGTAAAGTTACCAGTGGCGAAAGACCATCGGATGACCAGCTGCCTCTGTGTCACTCAAATGACCTTCAACTATCGAACCGAAACGTCTGTACAAGACCGCCGCAGTACGGAACATTTTGTGAATTTTACTTTCGGAGACGCGGCGGTACGTTCAATCGACAACACACCCAAATTTGTCCACGAAACAAACTATAATCATATAGCTAATATAGTAACAGACAACAAAAACATTAGAAATAAAAGAGGAAACAATGTTGGGCAAACAAAAATCATCGAAAACTTTCGGTTTTAACATAAAATGCAAAAAACCACGCATTTTAGGCCGATTTTTCTCCTATTATTGAGCGATCGAGGCGGACGCGTCCACATTGACGTCTTTCGAATTGTCGTTCGATTGGGGTGCCGAAGACGAAGATTTCTCGCTATTGGCTAATAATTTCGACATCAAACTGGACGTAGCCGCGGAAAATTTCGGCGCCACTGTCGTTTCTCTGAGACGAAAAAAAGCAAAAATCAAAGTTTGCGAAAAAATCGAATTCGGTAGACTCACAGTTTTTCTTCGGCCGCTTCGAAAGGAACCTCTTGATTATTTTCTTTTAAAATTTCTGATATTAAATCTAAAATCGGTTTCGATGTAATGAAATTTTCGTCTTGCATCGTCGTCCAAACGTTCAATGCCGCTGAATAATCTTTCTGTTGACCTTAGCGGAGAAGAAGTAGAAAAAATGTAAATTTTATCTAAAAATAAACAAAGAATGGCTACAGTAACTAGAATTGACCTACAGTTTCTGTTATTGCATCTTTAATATCGAAAGTATTTCATAATTGGATGTCAGAGTTCATCCGTTATAACAGTTGACGCAATGATTGACGAACTAAAGCATACATTTTTGTAATCTGTTAAATTCATTTTTGAAAACCAAAATGAAGGAAAATCAGTTTTCTAAGTCATGCAAATATATTTAGTGTACTGAGAATACAGAAAATTTCGGAACAATATCAAAGTTCAACGGAGCATCAATGAAAATAAGGAAAAGGTTTTTGGCGACAGGTTCACTTTTTAATTACTAATTCTTCAAATATAATGCAAAATTTTTTTCGAATTTACAGAAAAATGCGCATGAAAAGAGGAATACAGATTTTACTACATATGTCTTTTTAGAAAACCACCGATATTCAACAAAAACAGTAATTGAATGTGGAAGAATTATTGTGATTTGCCCTTTATAAAAGGTCAAACCCGAGACTTTCGAATGCATATTGCTTTCAAATGCAAAAAATGCATTTTTACTGAAAAAGATTCTCTTCGAAAAATTTAAAAGGAACATTAGCTTATAAATTTCCATCCAAATATGAAGCGCAGAAAAAGTGAAATGCTTTCTAGTTTCATAACTTGAACACAAACATGGATTATCTGGATAAAAACAGAGTATAGTTCCAAATTTTTTAAACGAGCCATTTTCTAAACCTCACTGACTTCAAACTAGCTTCGATAACACTTACGGTACAAATTTAGTAACATGAGATAAAGCTTTTCCCGAGCGTAGACAGTTTTGCCGCGCGTTAATTCTAATAAACAACTTAAACTTTGGGCCTAAAAAGAGAATTTTTCCACGAAAATGTTCAGAATTTTTTCAACATTGAAAAAAGTCACGTCTTTATGTTCGAAGCAAATAATGCCTTCACGGACCATACTTTCGCCGCTAAACCGAATATTGGGAGCCTAAAAAAGTTGTAACAATAATCTTTCGAATTGAAAACAAAAATTCAACGACTCAACGACTCACAGACAAAACTCTCATAGCATCTTTCATACGTCCGACTACAGCCAAAGAAATGGCCAATTTTATCGTAGCTCGATTATCGCCCATAGATGCGACCATGCAATCGTAAACTGCAAAAAAACAATTCGGATGAAGAGGAGAAAAATGCAGTAAATTTCGAGCTTTTCTAAGGAAAATACCTTTCTGTAAATCGGCCACGTTATCTTTGCGGGCCAGCGCTTGCATTAAACGCATCGGTTTCACCATTTTGTTGGTATTTTTGTATATAATGTCGAAAACTCGCATAGCAACGTCCGTTTGATCGCTGGAAAAAATCATTTTACACGATTATTGCAAATTTGAAAAGCGAGAACTTTGATTTATAAAGCAAATAAACCAACCGTTAGGAGCCGATAAAATGACTTTTCGAAAAACCATACCTTGAAAACAACAATTGTCTACTATACAATATTTCATTTTGTAACGGTACAACTTAACCTAAGGTTGAAAGTTTGTGTGAGGAACGTTCTGAGGACGCTTGGGCGATCTTCTGAAATCCGAAATCACCTCAATAATTTTTTCGAGATAATGTATTTTACATCTAATGAACAACACTAAAGAACTCAGATATTTGATTATCCACTTGTAAATATTGAAATTTAAAATTTGGAAATTCAAATTTTTCATGTACTTTTCATTATCAAATTACGAATAGAAAATCGAGGAGAAAAAATTGTAAGATTTTCTAAATCTATCAGAAAGCTTCAGCCTTCTGTTAGAGAATGAAAAATTGATTTAAGTTTTTTTCAGTTTTTGACCAGGAAAACCGCAACAATACTCGTAAATTTTTCAGCCATACTTTGAAATTTTTAAATATTTTGTTTCGATTGTGCAATAAACCATAATTTGTAAGACAATAAATACTAGCAAATTTTCAAACAGCCCTCTAATGTGAACTTAAACTAAATTAATTGCTAGACACTAAGGCATTTGCGAAATTTGCAAATCTTGTGGTAAAACTTAAAAAATACTCTGCACCAAAAAAGAAAAATATACCATCACAACAGAAAATAATCAGCACAGTTCTAGGAATCCAACTGCTCGTACTAATCCCAAAAAATCCGTTGTGCTAATTAGAAAACATTACTATTATGAATAAAAAAGACGATAGGCAAAGGAAAATTTAAATTTCTTCGGAACTGATATTCGAATTATCTGAAAATTCGGAAAGCTTCGCTTATTTACAGACCCAAAAAAGCATTAAAATCTTTTGATCGCGAAACGATCTTAACCACAATTTCAATCAAAACATAGAGAATTTTTCTTACTTCGATAACAATCTATCAAAAGCGAAATTGAGATGAAAATACGAAACGTTGAAATCTTTATATTTGCATAGAGCGTCGAAAATGTCGGAACGTTCTTTCGTCGATTCGTCGTTCGGCACATAATTGAAAATTTTTTCGATCAAACCTTCTAATAAATGCTCTTTCAATTGCGAACTGAACTGAAATCCGCCGTTGCCCACGAAGTCTGTAGTTTGTTGACTCGAAAGCGATTGGCTGGTCATTGTTGATGTCGTCGTGGTAGGAGTGTTAGCAAGCAATAATTCCAAACATTTGAGTAAATCGGTGAAATGTTTATGTTCGGCCAGAAATATGAAGAAATTGAGAAGATGTTGCGTTGCCATAGTAAAATCGGGGTTTTTCGTTTTCATACTGTCGAAAACAAATGTAAAAAAATGAACATTTTTCAGTTTGGTCATAAAAAATGAAAAAAACATGCATGAAACAGGGCCCGAGGTCTGGGGGGAGGGGTGGGCGACTTCTATGGGGCCGGGGTCGCTAACTTCCCAAAATTTTAGGAGAGGGGGTCTCTGAACCGTAAAAATACATTCATGGTGCGGAGCGTCGAGAAAATTGACGTTTTAGACCATTTTATGTTAATTTTTCCGACCAAAAGTATAGGGGTCCTTATGATTACCATATGGCTAGCAATAGGATTAGAAAATCTTGGGCAGGGGTCACTCAATGGCTAGCCATATGGCCGATGATTTCTGGAGGAGGGTTTTCTATAGCACTTCCTCCCAATTACATGTATGGATAAAAATAGAATATTTCTAATGAGGAATTGCTGTTGTTAGCAACAATTTTTTAACGTTATAGCTTACATCAAAGTAAAAAGGTGAACAGCTTCGTTTAATTTGTTTGCTTTCAGCATTAAGTTCATAGCCGAGATGTATAACGACGGGACGGAATACTTGTTCAAACTCTCCATTGTAGAGTGTAAACGACACAGCTCGTCGACTTTCTAAAAAAGGAATATTACAAATATTTCCAGATGTTGGATTCGGGCTCAACTCAAACTTTTCTCTCCCGAAAACAATATTTTCAGAATTGTAATTCATCTGCGCCAAGTCTTTGTTTATTGATTTGTCAGAAACTTTGCTTGGTAATTTAAAAAATACATGGGCACAAAAAATACTAAATTACAGTGAAAAAAGCAGATCCGACCATATATGTAACGGAGAAAAATCGACCTTTCTGACCGTTTTTGTTCAAAAATGACTATTTCGTATCGAAAAATTAACATGTTTAATTTTTTACACCAAATGTACGGGGGTAGTTTTTTTTACACAAGAATTACTATTTTTCAAACTGTTTTTTTGCACTTTTTTGGTAAAAAAATCAATTGTTTTCCATCAAAGACCCCTTCCTCTAAGTGACCACCGGCCCCAAAAAAGTCGCCCGACCCCACTTCCCCAGACCCCAGGACCCTGTTACGTTTGTTTCGGCCATATGATTGAAAAATCTTGAGGAGGACAGCATATGGCTAACTATACGACCGACGATTTCCGAAAGGATCTTGTAGCACTTCCCACCCGATTACTTGCATGGATCAGAACGTAGGTTTTCTGTAATGAACGACAAATTACTCCTTTCTTTCTAGAATCTACACGGAACAGTATGGCATGACGTAAAACCGCTGTTTTTTTCGTTTCAAGATGTCTAGCGGTTTTCCAAAATGAGATTCCCCAAATTTTCCAGGGTTTTCAGGTCATTTTGCCTGAATTTTCCATGTTATTCAAGTGCGAAAATCGGTAAATCCTGCATGAAATGGCAACAATTTTTTTGCAAATAAATTTCAGCTGCCACATTTTTCCGGCTTTTTTAAGCTACAGCTTAAGTTGCAGCTCAACTGGAGCTCAAGTCTTTTTTATGAAACTGGCCCCAGAAGAATAAGAACAGAAGCTGCATTTTCAAGACCATATACTTTTGCGCCAGAAAGAAATATGCTCAAGCGCTATCTTGGAAGAGGGTTTGTGCAGGAATGAACGAAAATTGTTTTTTTGCATCAAAAAATTTTTTTTGCACAAAGATTTCTCGGCGGATCTTTGTACACATGTATAGAAAGATCCCTGTAACCGAAAAACGCTTGTTGTAAATAAAATTTTGAAGTCATTTTTTTGAAGACGTATCAGCTGCTTGAATATCTATACAATTGTATTATATGCACGTTCCAGAGTTTGTTACAAGCCCGTTTTTCGATATTTTTCAATTAAAAATTTTTAGCACCCGAAATTTCAATTTGGCCCTTAAAAATTTAGGCCTAGAAGCCATTTAGCTCCTGGTTTTCAAACCAAAAAAGCCTGCAGTAGTGGTCAACAGTTCGATCCTGTTAGGGGCCACCAGTGTTGAGGCAACCTCTTCCCGCTACTCGGGGCTTCAGTAAAACTTAGGCTCGGTCTGGGACTTGAACCCAGGACCTTGCGGCTACCGTCCGCACGCTCTAACCAACTGAGCCACCCGAGCAGCGGGAAAGGCGCTCTCTTTTTGCAACAATTCGTAGTTGAGGTGGCTGCTTTGGCCACTCTCAACAGTAGCCGTCTATATTTCTTAACGTAATTGTCCATCAATTCTGTGACTGCTTTTTTGTGCCGAGAACTGCTGTTTTTTTGCAAAACTTTTTTCCACAATTGTGTTAAGCATCCATTTTAATTATTTTAAACACGTTTCTACTCAAAAAAGCTATTGTATGCGAGTTAGAATAACAAATACTTATTAAAGTAACGTTAGCGTTTTGAGTGGTGTACTCATATACCTCAAGGAGGGTTTGATTAAGACCTGTTTTATTCCCACTAAACATATAAATGACAATTCTCCTTTTATTGAAAAACATTAATATTCAAATGCATATCTTTGCTAATGATGCTAAATTCTATACAGCTGAATAATTTTATCTATCTATAACAAAATGTACTCATACCGAATGACTAAACGGTCAGCAGAATTTCAGTTCAATCTGTCGTCAAGTGCATTTCGGCAGTAATAATCCAATGAATTTCTGCCCAAAACAGACAAATGTAACAAAGATTCCAGTGTATTATTGTGGGGAAATCGGAAATTTAATGAAATATCAGTACAATAGCAAAAATTGCTTATTCTAGACCCCATCATATTTTCAAAAGTTTTGTTAGTAACAGGCCTGTAGCCAGGAACTTTTTTTCGGGGGCACACGTTTTTTCATTCAATTTACTGGAACATCGGCATTTCTGACCATACATGTGATGGGGCCCCGAGGTGGAGGGGAGAGGGAATCGGGCCACTTTTTTGGGGCCGGGGTCAGTAATTCCCAAAATTTTGGGGGGAGGGGTCTCTAAAGGGAAAGAATTGGATTTTCTCACGAAAAAAGTCCGAAAAACAGTTCAAAAAATAGTAATTTTTGTCTAAAAAATGATAAAAAATGTATTTATGGCGCGAAGCGCTGAGAAAATTGACGTTTTTGACCATTTTTTGTTCGAAAATTGACATTTTTCATCAAAAAATCAACATTTTCCAGTATTTTCCCGACCATAAGTATGGGGCTCCCTACGGCTACTATATGGCTAGCCATAGGACTGAAAAATTCTGGGGGGGGGGGTCGCCCAGGTCGACGATTTCTGGGGGCGTTCCCATAGCACTTCCCCCCCAATTACATGCATGTTTTGACTGAACTTCTTTTTACACTTGAAAAATTTGGGGTACATGGCCTCCCAACCTCCCCTGCCTACATGCCTGATTAGTAACAATGTTTTCATACTAAACTAAAGCATGTTGCACAGGATGACCCAAAAAAAGCGACCGGTACTGACTTTCATAGCTTTGAAACGGGTGAAGCTTTTTTAATCGTTTTTCGATCCGGTCAATGACTGAATTGATTTTGCTTTTTTCCAATTTCGAAAGAAAGGCTCTTGATTTTGGCAAAAATTTTGCCTATATTGAAACAAGAAGTTTATGACTTTAACAAATCTGGGTGATTTTTAAAGTATTATTGTGTGTAAACAACTTCACAAAACATTTTTCACAATAGGACAACCTGATTTCACAACTTTTACTTTTTGAAAAACGACCACTTTTACTAAATTTCTGTTTGTACAGTAATCATAAACGCTAGGAGCATAAAATTTGACCCTCGTAACAAAGACAAAGAGGGCATTCTAATGCAGAAATCCGCATTATAAAAGCTTAATCCGTTCCAAATTCATGAAAGTCAGCACCAGTCGCCTTTTTTTTGGTTCACCCTGTATATATGTGAGACCTTTGCTTTTATACGGAACAACTGTATGATCATCCAACTCACTAGCTAATATAAAAACGGTTGGAAAGGTACAAAAATATTTCTCAAAGCGTGTCATAAACTCCTCGCATTATTGTTATCCTGAAAGACTCGCTATAACTAGATAACTTTGAAAAAAGAAGAATCCTAAACTATATTGTCATGTTAACATATAACTATGTAAAATATTTTCGCAAAAAACTGATTTAAACTTGAAAGACTTCTACGTTATCATGCATTCCCGGCCAGATCACAAAACAACTTGAAACAAGAGTGATAGGTAGGTGGGTACCAAAAATTATCTTTCATGAGCAGAACAGTCAATATTTGGAACAAATATTCTCAGCCAGGGCCGTGCACAAGGGGGGGGGGGGCGGCCGCCACCCCATTGAGGCAGCACGCACACAGTATATCCGCATAAAATAAACATTTTCTGGGGCCATTCAGTAAAAAAATCGAGTCCGCCCCCCATGAAAAAATCCTGCGCACGGCCCTGTTTTCAGCATATTAGTTTTCGTATGTAACAGTAGGGTGTTTAAAGCTTTATCAGAAAAACTTGATCTCGGAGAAATGTAAATTCATCCTATTTTTTGACTATGCAAAGCAAAATATGAAATTATGATATGACATTTTCTGATCCATCTGTAAACCGTTCACCATTGACTTTTTTCATGTCTTCAGCTAATGTTCCTTGTTTTTTCCTCTTGAAATACTGCTGCAAATATTCTCATTTTTAAACGAATTTCCGCAGTGCGCTGTAACTCATATGGAGAAGTCTCAAAACGATGGAAAATGGAATTTACTGAAATTCGATCCAATTTCGTCATGTATAAAGAAATAAATATTATGCAAAGCATCTCTCATAAGAGTATTAAGCTTTTTTTCTCTTCGATCAATACAATAAATCTCATTGCATTAGCTCTCAGAACCTAGACATTATAATTAAAAGTAAGGTTTGAAAATGTATCTTAATGTTTATCAATGACAACGTTATAATAATCATGAACTTGGCAAACACAATAGTATCAGCAGAAAAGTTAAAATCCTAGTCTTACATATCAGCAGCTAGAGACAAAATTGAACTAGAGAAGTACTGAAACAATTAAATGTTAATTAAGTAATGGTACTTGACTTAAGAATCACACTTTAGCCAAATTAAGATAAATAATGCTACTAATCCTTACAACTGGCGCGGAGCGCCGAGAAATTTTAATGTTTTGAGTTTTTAAAACGCGAATTTGACTTATCATGCAATAATTCGGACTTATCTTGCAATAAAAACAACTACATCATAACAACCCTAGTCAAAATTCCTTGACTTTTTCAGATTTTCTAGGTTGCTGGACACCCTGTTTGTTTTTTGATTAACTCTCAAAAATCACCATATCGACAAATATGATCAATAATTGTTCTGTCAAATATATTATAGGGATGGGCCGGATCCACTTTTTTGACGATAACGGATCCGGATACAAAAAAATTCGGTTCAGCAGATCCGGATCGGATCCAAAAAAATTATTTCAACGGATCCGAATATTGTATGATAGCATATATATGTGTATATGCTCATGAATAATTATGTTAGAATGCTCAATTATTCTAAAATTAAGTTCTATGCAGCTTTTTCAACACGAGTTTCATTAGCATTCGTGCTAATTGAAAAATATTTCATTAGCACAGTTAGCACGGTTGACAAATGATGTTGGTCACATACTAATGTGTGAGTTTGCTAATTCTGATAACCTGATTTTATTGTATTATCAACTCATGAAATCAAGCTTGATGTTGGTACTTTCGGAATGAATAGAACACTCATCTAATTCTAATTAAATAAGCTCATTTTTACGTTATGCAATTAGCTAGTTAACCGACAAATTCAGCGGTTAGTTTGACAGTAAAACTTTTAGGAATCGCTAAACTCAAGTTCTATTTAGATAAAAGTTCACATGATTTTATTGTATCTGGAACTGCGCTTCAGGTTCTCGATTGATTTTTTTAGAAAACGTACAAAATATTTGCTACTCACTATTACTGATTTGCGTAAACTACAGCACATGTCAAAACAGCTGTTTTCAAATTACCCGTGTTTAAAAGATAAGAGCCGAAGCTGATTCAGATTCGAGCCATAGTCATTAAGTGAACAAAAGTGACGAAGAGAATGAGGGCATTGACGAAGTTGTTATTTATGAGAACGAAAATTTTTGATTTTTCACAAAAATTTTGTGACATTTTCAATTTTCAAAAAAATAATCAAAAAAGCTGTCTTAAAAAAAGTTCAGGGAGGTGTTTGACGATTTTTTAGGCCAGAGGGGTGGCCAGGGTCTCAGATATGGGGGTTTACCCCCCTACCCCTATGTGCATGTATGCTCTGGTTTCATTAGCACCGTGTTGAAAAACCCTGGTTCTATGAATTAATATTTCTTGTGTCAATAATTTATTGACATAAGCTCAAAAATTTGGACGGTAGATGAATCAGTTCATTTGCTGATGCTTTAGAGGTGAACATTGATATCAGATTTGGAAATTTCGGAACGATACAGAAATTAAGAAATGGAAAAAATATTATATAATCTGTGAATGAATTTTCAATTTTAATAGAGACTTTAAGACAAATTTTTCGAAAAATCTCGAAAGATGTCAAATATAGTTGAAACATTGAAAACCTTAGCAAGTAATCTTAATGATCAAAGCCAGGTCATAATTCCAATTCCAGCGCCGGCTAAAAGCAAAAAACTAGAATTGACCTCGAAATCGGTTTATTTAATGATTTTACAGCCAGCAGCAGTGATGATGAACGAGGTCAAATTGAACCAGATGATTTAGATATAGTGAACAAAGTATTTTTTTTGTGTTGTCTGCTTGTTGATACATACTCTTTGTGGAAATGACAGGAAATCGAAGTTATATATCAAGAGGATGAAAAAATTTGACCTGATAGAAGAATTTCACTACACAAATCAAACTTCACTGCCAAACTTGTAATTGATAGCCAAAAAAATTTTGTTTGCACTGGCGACGATTTTCTCCATGGAGCAATTATTCAGTGGTGCTGGTCAAATTTATGATCCTACGAGAAATCGTTTGAAGAGTGATACTGTTGAAAAATTGCTGTTTGCCAAGCATAATTCAGCTACCGTTGACTTGAAATTTTTGTGAAACTAAAATGAATAAAGATCCGATTATGACTGGGTCTTAATCTTTTACAGCAGCATATCCGGAGCCAAAAATTTAGCCGAATATCCGCGGATCCGACCCATCCCTCGTATATTCCTCACTATTTATACATTTTTTATTTAGAAAATCGCAAATTTTACTCGAAACAGGATTTATCATCTTGCTCCGTAAAGATAAACAATCGCAGCTAATGAATCCAAGGCTTGCTGATTCAGAGGTTTGAAACCGAGAAATTAAAGTGGGCCAGAGCACCCCATGGGCGGGGTATGGGGGGGTATTACCCCCGTCTTACATTTGGAAATTCATTTACTACCCCGATAAAAACAGCTCACTATATCAAAAAATTTTGGCAGACTTCATCCTCTCCCCAGCAGGTTATACTAATTCGAGAAAAATTGCAGAATGTGTGATTCTGAGGAATTACTCACTGCTCTTTTTGACACATTTACTGAGCAAATGATAATGGGAAAGTATGCAACTTCTGTGCCATATGGCGATTTGTAGGAAAGGATATCAGCACATTAATATATACTACTTGTAGGAAATCATTATATATATAATTGGGAGATGAAATAATGACTTATGTATATGTGATTAATCAACCCCTTGGGAAGAAAAACATTATGTTCTTAAAATGCTTCCTCTTCATGCTCTCCTTTCCTTTTCCCCGCTTCTGCGTTGGGTCTTTTGTGCGCATATGGTTACCCAAGCTGTGGCATACTTTCCTGCTATGAGTTGAGACATGTGAGGTCTGTTGACGTGAATCAGGAGTGGTACTTGGTTTCAAACTCATAGTTCATAGTCTAATGGGATTAATAATACTAAAGCCCCATTCAGCATCAGGACTTTCAATTGGAAGCACTGTTCCAAGCCTAATCAGTGATGGGATAAGCCCATACTGCTGAAGATGTTGGTTGAAATGATGTTTCCAAACGTATATTGTGCCCGATTCTTGAAATGTGCAGGAATCAGTTGGCACAACAGTCTTCAAAGTGTGACTATTCTGTACGTATAATTAGTGCATTAAAGTTCCATGATTGGGAGCTGGAAAATGGAGTTGAAATAGTAAATGTTTTTTGACTGTAAAAAGCATAAAGTAGGGGCATTATTCATCTTTGTAACTTCTATGTGGTTAGAGTAGTACAACTCCCCCCTCCTTCGCGAAAAGTTGGGAGCAAAAAAAAAAGGTCACGGCATATTTCAAGTACTACCCTTAAAATTTACGATTTTACTCCTACCTAAATTTTCGACCTTGGGGACCTCTGAAGTGGGCATTACAATTTTTATCAAACAAAACCCGAGCACTATGTAGGTGGGGTGGCTAATTAATAACTGCAACCATGTAGGTGAGTCATTATTGATACGAAAATAGAAATCACGCTCAAAAACTGCAATCCCTATATAGAATACTATCTGTTTTTTCTTCGAACTACTGCTAATAACATTTTTGACATAAAAGATTATGGAGAGAATTCAAAATTGTATGGAACGGACTATTCTAAACATGAATGAAATTTGACAAAGTCGACTGTAAATTACTTGATTGCGAATCAAAGTTTGGAAATGTTGATTCAACGTCGAATAGTTACTCGATTTAACATAGTCGGACAGAGCCGTTTCGTCCATGGCCATAATATCGTCGGGAATATCGATGACATTCTAAAGAAGCAAGATTTCTAAATAAATATTTGCGAAAAATATATTCAGAATTGGATTACCGCGGCATTGTTGGCCGTAACTTTTAGGTGAATTCGTTGACCAAATTCGACCAACTTTTCTAACTTGTCTATGTATTCGAGGCCCTTCCGCTCAACATAAGGGCGTACTTTTTCAACGGTTTGCTTGGTGCAGCCAACTTCCTGAAATCGGTAAGGTTAGGCATTTTCTAGTTGAAAACTTTGTCGGTTTCTGCAACAAGTATCCAGAATTGATTAAGATTTTCCGATGTGGTTTGGTAAGTTCGAAGTCTGCCTGACCGTATTCATGATTGCTAAAATTTCGTGGGGTGTCTGTTGAGTATAATGCTCCAATCACGTTGAGAATTTTTAACCATGAAGTCATTAGTGCAGAATTTTCAAGAAAGAAAAATACGCCCAATCATACCTGTACTTGGGGGGGGGGGGGGAGTTAGGGGGACCCACCCCAACTTGGCTAACCATATACCCAACCCCCCAGTTTGGAAAAAATTAAAAAATTTGCAAAAAAGTGTATGTTTTTTGGCCATTCGAATTTTTTCGACCCCCCCCCAACTGATCGGACCTCTTACAGGTATGCGCCCAATGTATATTTCAATTTGCTATTGTGCTGTAAAAGTTTAGTACTTATGACGAAAATTATTGCAGTATTGTAAATACAGAAATGCTGATCATGAATAGAAATTTTATAAGCCTGAATTCAGATATCTTTTCCACAAGACTAATCGGGATGTACATACTTTAATAAGGAAACTATACAAATAAAAACAATAAAGAATGAGCGTCTTCCTGATCAGGACAGACATGTGCATATGTATAATGGAATATTTCAAGATTTCAGATCTTTCAAAATTAAAAAGCGGACTTGTTTGGCGACTTTAAAAAATAAACGTCATCTGAATTCGGGACAAAATTCGTTTTTGTCAGATTTCCCAGAGTCATTGGATATCCAGAAGAATAGGATGCTTCTTTGTTGCATTCATGTTCAAAACAATGTAAATCAGACAACCCCATAGGGAGGGGTATGAGGGGGTACTACCCCTACCCAAAGTTCTATAAAATTATCACTGGGTGCCTAATTTTGAAGCAAAATGAAGTGTTTAGTGGTCATTTAGCTACACTACCTCCGCAAATTTTCAAATTTACCCCTAGCTGAAAAATGTGACCTTGGGGACCTCTGATGTAAATGGCGGAAGGAACTTCCAGAGGTCTTTAGCCATATGACAATTCCCTCAAGATTTGCCAATCATATGGATGACATAGTCTAGGCTGTGGGAATCCTGATAATTTTTCTTGGGAAAAGACCCCTAAAATTTTGAGCGACTGATAACGCCCCGCCACAATAAGTCGCTTTACCCTCAGCATACTTGTGCATGGTCAGTTGTAGTCTGAGGGGGTAAACTGGGTTTTCTGAGAAACCAAAAGCAGACAAAGCTTCAACCTAAAATTTTTCGATCGTAACTGAGCTCTTGTCGAAAAAGTGCAAGTAGAGCAGCTTCTGGGTTAAAAAGACTGGTGGCAATTCACATTTGGTTCAAAAAACCCAGGTAGTAAATGAGCATTTGCCAGCCTGGGAGAGGTACCCCAACCATAGCTCAGCCAATGCACAGGCGTGCCCCAAACGTCGGAGCTCTATTACATGTATGGTTCAAAACGAAAAAATTATTCACAGCGTACCGTTCAATAAATATTAAGGGGCCAGAGCTTTGGAAATATTGATCACTTACTTTTTTAACCATTTCGGACAGTAGCAAATCGACCGTTTCACTCGGATAACTTAACATGTTACCAATAAAAATGTTGGCGCAACCTAAAGAAAAATTGCGTAAAGAAATTGGGAACTAAACGTTACATTTTAACCAAATTTTTTATTTTACCTAAATCTTTGGCCGACGTCTGACGCTGCGATAAAATCTCTGCAACCGTCTCCGCGTCACCGGTGGCCTGAGCATATTTAATCAAATATTCGTGGGTGTACGACGCAAGGAAAGGTAATATTTGATGCGAGTAACTGCTCACTGCGGAAAGAAAGTTTGAGGTTTCACAGGTGAAGAAAAGGAAATAATCGAAAACAGAAATGAAAAGAGAGGAGAACAGAAGAAAACGAGACGAAAAAACACAAGGTAAAAAGAAAAGAACGGAATCAAACCAGGCCCAACGGAACTTACAAAGTTCCTTGACCATCGCCGAATCGCGAGTTTTAAGTTTGTAGAGAAAAAATGACGAAGCGATTTTCCCACTCGGTATTTTTTCGCCTAAGCTGTTGTGCAACGTTGTTACGCTCAAAATTTCGTTCCGAATATGTTCTAAAAATAGTAAAAATTCCTTTTACATATAGTGTGCATCCTGAAGGCTGCAAGTTTTATTGACGCCAGATTTTTTTTACGATTATTGACAATCGAACGTCGACAATTTTTTCAACTATTGGATTTCGGGTGATAAAATCTTAGTATTACTGACTGAATAATCAGTTCTATATATTTAGAAGGCAAGTTTACAAAACATATCTTTGGCATACCATATTGAGAAACTATTATGCATGCGAAATGCTAGGAAAACAAATTAATGTTTAGATTTTAGAAACTTCGTCATTGTAACTATTTCTGACTGATATCGAAGCTCAAATGTCCAGGTAAAAAGGCAGTCCAAAATTTATGAATGGGTTTCCTTAAACTGAAGAAGCTCGAAATTTTTGCCAGAAAAGCCGTAAAATAGGTTCGCAAAATAGTCAGTGTTACGTGAAAAACTATAGGCGCTGGAAAAAATTAACGGTATTATTTGTTCAAAGATAACAATAGACTCCCAAAAAAACCTTTTTCAGATTTCTCCATCAAAAGAATAGGGTTCAATGCCATGGATACTCCTAAGATGTAGTCGCAATTCAAAAAATCTTACAATATCACCATATACTGGCCATTCGAAAATTCTTGGTGAGGGCGATACCTAAGGCATTTCTTCCAAATAAAATGAAGGCCAGTCAAAAAGAACGGGATCATCGAAAGTAAAAATTTCGTAATATTTGAAAGGGGGGAAACGACTTAAAATTGTAGCTATCGTGATCAAAAAATCTGTAGGTGATATATATATATATATATATATATATATATATATATATAGAGGTCCCCAAGGTCGAACATTTAGGTAGGGGTAAAATCGTAAATTTTAAGGGTGGTACTTAAAATATGCCGTGACCTTTTTTTTTGCTCTCAACTTTTTGCAAAGGAGGGGGGGAGTTGTAGTACTAGTTGTAGTACTTGTACATAGAACTTACGTAAATGAATAATGCCCCTACTTTATGCTTTTTACAGTCAAGAAACATTTACTATTTCAACTCCATTTTCCAGCTCCCAATCATGCAACTTTAATGCACTAATTATACGTACAGAATAGTCACATTTTGAAGACCGTTGTGCCAACTGATTCCTGCACATTTCAAGAATTGGGCACAACATACGTTTGGAAACATTGTTTCAACCAGCATCTTCAGCAGTATGGGCTTATCCCATCACTGATTAGGCTTGGAACAGTGCTTCTAATTGAAAGTCCTGATGCTGAATGTGGCTTTAGTATTATTAATCCCATTAGACTATGAACTACGAGTTTGAAACCAAGTACCACTCCTGATCCAGGTCAACAGACCTCACATGTCTCAACTCATAGCAGGAAAGTATGCCACAGCTTGGGTAACCATATGCGCACAGAAGACCCAACGCAGAAGCGGGGAAAAAGAAAGGAGAGCATGAAGAGGCAGAATTTTACGAAAATAATGTTTTTATCCCCAAGGGGCGATGTTTTGATTAATCACATATACATAAGTCATTATTTCATCTACCAAATATATTTATAATGATTTTCTACAAGTAGTATATATTAATGTGCTGATATCCTTTCCTAAAAATCGCTATATGGCACAGAAGTTGCATACTTTCCCATTATCATTTGCTCAGTAAATGTGTCAAAAAGAGCAGTGAGTAATTCCTCAGAATCACACATTCTGCAATTTTTCTCGAATTAGTATAACCTACTGGGGAGAGGATGAAGTCTACCAAAATTTTTTGCTATAGTGAGCTGTTTTTATGGGGGTAGTAAATGAATTTCCAAGTCTAAGACGGGGTAATACCCCCCATACCCCCCATGGGGTGCTGTGTATATATATATATATATATATATATATATATATATATAAGACCCGTAGCCAGGAGGGTTGGGGTGTCATGGCCCCCCTAATGTTTAAAGTGTTGAAAAAAGGCAAAGTTACCTTTACTTTTATTTTGTTCAAGAAAAATTCAAATCAGAAATGCCAATTTTACAGTAAATTCAGTGAAAAAAATGTGTGCCCCCCAAAAAAACTCCAGGCTTCAGGACTATATATATATTATTACATATATACATACAGGCCTGTATATGTATATATGTTGCACTGTATACCTTAAAATTAGTTAGGGACTGAATTATTAAAAATACTCTTCACCCCCGATCGCAAATGGCATCAGTTCGAGTTCAGTAATGGAATCAAAATGTACGAAGTTACCCCAATTAACACTTTTCACATTTTTCATTCCTGAAGGTAGATGTCCCCAAAGCCTAGCCGCGGGACTGATGAATTTAAATACTTTATTTTGAATTGTGAATCGAGCAAACTGATCCAATGAAAAGTAATCTTCTCTCAAAGCTGTTGCAAATGAAACGTAAAAAATCAAGGTTTCTTGAAATCGGAACTGCACATTGTCGGAATAAAGATCTGAGCGTATTTATTCTACTCTTCCGATTTGAAATCTACAAAATTTGCTTCTTTTCCTGATAATTCTCGACACTGCCATACACTTTTAACAAAAGTAATAAATTACCAGGAAAACAAGGCCACATCCATTCCGCTAAAACTTGAACTTCTATACTGCAGTTACACGCTAACATCATATCGAACACGCCTTTCAAGCCGTTCAAATCGTTTTGGCGAGCATTCATTTGAATCAAAGGGAAGAAGCATTGCTGTCTAAGACCGACGGGCGTTTTCGATAACTCCGCCCACTCTTCCGGAGCAAGTCTCAATGCCGCTCTATTATTGGATTTATACTTGTCGACCATCTTTTCCATCAAGTAAGTAGCGACGTCTGGTAAGAAAGCATTTAAATCTTTTCAATTCAATACTTTATTTTTCTGAATGCACATAACATAGGAAATGGGCGATCATTCATAACATACTCTTACTACAACTTTATAACAATTCATTGAGTGAAACATCCTACAGTATAAGCTTCATTTGAATGATTTAACAACATTAACTAATTTTTGTCATTTTTCAATCTAGAAGCATTTCATAGAAAAAAAACAATGCACACCTGTGCATAGTCAGTCAGCCTGGGGATAGGGAAATCAGGATTTGGTCAGGGTAGTAAACAAACTTTGTCTAGAAAAACCTATCCAGAGAAACTTTAAGCGGCCAAAATCCATTGATGGTAACTGGGCTTCTGCCAAAAGTGCAAGTAGAGAAGATTGTGGGCTAAAAAAACCGGTGTGTCCTACCATACCCCCGAATGAGCACATATGTGCCACAATAACATACTTTTATCCCGCATTTCAGCTGCAGACGTGTAACAACTTTCCAATGCGTGATTATTAATATTCTTTTCGTCCATCCACATGCATAATTTGAAAATTTTCTCTTCGCTCTGTAAAAAGCAAAAAATTTACATCAATGAATAAAGCAAGATCAGAAACGTGAAAAGTTACGAAATTTAATTCTAAAGCTTGTTGTAACAATGCGCGTCCGAAATCGACCGGTTCACCCGTCGACGTTATCGGTCGTTGAACCATACTCAAAATTTCTACGGCAGGTTCTGTGTAACCTAAAGCGTTGATTTTCAACGAGGCGTTTAGAGCTTCGTGAACAAAACCCCCGGCTTTGCGAAGGAACGGAAGAAGCTGAAAAAATGGGATTACGATTTTGAAACTCAATCACGTTGTGAAATGGTTTTTTTTAATTCATCACATACATGTGAAATTGAGCTTTTAAGAAAAGTTTCTCGCAATTTTCTGAAAAGCTCTCATTTTCATATTTTTTGACATTCCCAATCTTTAAGACATAATCTGAATTCTGATTTGAATTTGTATGTTGGGATGGCCACTAATTCGACGAAATCAATTTCCCGCTTTCTTCCCGCTTATTTTCACACAATTTTCTCGGTTTTTCAAACAGTCAGAATGCATACTAAATTTTACTGAAAAACGGTCAAAAATGCTTTAAAAGCTTTATTTTGTCGGCTTACAATATACTGCAGTTGATTTTCAACTGAGAAACACTGTTCTCTCCTAAGGAACTCTTAGTCATTTAGCGAAAAGGGTGGACAATTTTTCAGCCATTTCTTCGAATGCTTCCGCATGCATGCGGGAACAATTCAAAATTCTTTCAGCACGGGACGTTTTTTCCATTCCGAGTAAAAGTTATGCAAAAATGCGTAAAATGAGCGAAACTTGTAGATTTCAAAGAAAATCTTCAACATTTGTATCTGTTCTTCTAACTCAACGACATTATTTAAAATTATTGATCAGAAAAATAATTTCTGCTGGCATTTATTTTCTATTATCAAAGGTGAAGATTTAAAAATTTGAAGTTCCGTCTCCTTCTAGCGCACAGCAACGGAAAAATTTCTACATTTTTATTTTCTAGAGCACTATTAAATGAATCTTCTCAACACATACATGTAACGGGCCTTAAGGTCTGGAGGGGGGGATCGGGCGGCTTTTTTTGCGCCGGGGGTCAGTAATTCCCAAAATTTTGGGAGGAGGGTCCTCAAAAGGAAAAAAATTCGATTTTTTCACGAAGTAGGTCCGAAAAATAGTAATTTTTTCTAAAAAAAACGAAAAAATGTATTGATGGCGCGAAGCGCCGAGAAAATTCGCATTATTGACCTTTTTTTGTTCCAAAATTGACATTTTTCTGACAAAAAGTATGGGGGTCCCTACGGCTACCATATGACTGGAAAATCCTGGGGGGCGGTCGCCCAATGGCTAGCTATATAGTCGACGATTTCTGGGGGGTGGGGTTCCCATAGCACTTCCCCCCAATTACATGTATGCTTATCCCTAAACGAAGGCTTTAGGTTTTCAGTCAAAAATGATGCCTTGATCGTTTCCCAATAGAAAAATTGATGTCTACAAAGTTCGGGAAACTTCAAGCTAAAGAAAAAAGAGGTAAAATAATGTGGAGTGCATTCGATTGATTTATCCTTTCTGCCAGAAGATTAATGGACTGATGTTTTCTATCAACTAACCAGCTAGAAAAATCACCTAAAAGTAGATGATGCTTCATAAATTTAGATAAATCATCAAAAATCGTATCAAGACTCAATGTCAAATTTTGTTTTTCCTCTTTTGGAGCCTAATTGTACAATTTTTACGACGATTTCGAATCAGATAAGCATTTTTCACAAAAGCTTTTTTTCATTCAGCCATCGCGGTGTAAAGTGTTCAAAATTGGCATATGCGAATAATTTCATATTTGTATTTTTCACAACTTTGAAGATTTTCAAGTGCGGCCTTTTTAAATCAATGACAAATTGAACAGGCTTTGGGAAACAAATACCCAATGGTCTCTCCGAATGTTAGTTCTAATACAGCGAATAAAAAAAGTTGAAAAAAGTTGATTTTTAGTCTAGTCAATTGCTCACTTTAAACGCTACAACTCAGGATTGGTAGAATGAAATCGAACCCCATATACGATCCATCCACGGGCGTAACTTCATGAAAAAAATTAAAACTGCACCATAAAAACCCAGAAATCAATTTTGGCATATGTAAAGTAACACCAGTTTTACATGTCATCTATTGCGGGGTTTTGCTTCAAATTATCATTCATTTCTCAGTCGATTTTTGACACTTCTTAATGACTTTTTTAAACGATAATATTTTAATGTGGCCTTCAAACGAATGATCAAGTTGTTTTTGCGATTTTTAGTTACGCTACAACATGCAATAAAATTTTGAAAAATGACATTTTTACAAGTGATAAATTTTTATGTTTAACACCAGAACTAGGCAAAAATCGAAACTCATATTCACATCACATTTGATTTTCATGCACGACAAGAGACATATGATCAGAATAATTTCAGACACTATTCAGCTTTGAAGATTTGTTGGGCACCCTGTTGATGGCAAGCCGCGTCTGGAAATCGCCATGCAAACATTTGCATAGAAATGGAGCGCCAAAGAAAGACGAAAAAGTGATAGTGAAATCATTCTTTCACTATTATACGTTTTTTATTATATTCTTGAAAATTATATTGCTGGCGTCCAGTAAAATATTCCCAGCACTTACGTCTTTTATTTACATAATATTCATAGTGGTCAAGCCACATTCTTTTAATTATTCGTCGGTATTTATTGCTAAATTATCATTTAGATATATTCGACTGACAGAAGCGAAGGGCCATAGACCCAGGCGCCAGCTTGCTGACTGCAAGCTCTGGAAGACCTGTTAGGGGATCCAGCAAGGTAAGCCTATCCCTGAGGGGATTCCTTGTCTCATCTAGGAGACTGCGGAGCTCTTTGGTGAGGCCCCGCATTTAAAGTAAGTTAATCTTTGTTGTTGTAGGTCTGGGCATACATGTAATTGGGGGGGGGGAAGTGCTATGGGAACCCCCCCAGAAATCGTCGACCATATGGCTAGCCATTGAGCGACCCCCCCCAGGATTTTTCAATCCTATGGATAGCCATATGGTAGTCCTAGGGACCCCCATAGTTTTAGTCGGAAAAATACTGAAAAATGTCATTTTTTCCATGAAGAATGTCAATTTTTGAACAAAAAATGGTCAAAAACGTCAATTTTCTTGGCGCTTCGCGCCGTAAGTACATATTTTATCATTTTTTAGACAAAAATTACTACTTTTTAAATCGTTTTTCGGACATTTTTCGTGGAAAAAATCGAATTTTTTTTTCTTCAGGGACCCCTCCCCCCAAAATTTTGGGAATTACTAACCCCCGGCCCCAAAAAAGTGCTCCAACCCCCCCCCAGACCTCGCAGCTCCGTTACATGTATGGGTCTGGGGAACCAGACTGTTGCACTATCACCGAGGATTAGCCAAGGGATTAGTTCTACAGGTCAGTTCAGACCAGAAGCCTCAACCTTTTCTTAAACTCCTAAGGAAAGACCTGCACAACAAGTGGCGGCTTTTAACTCTTCACCACGGAACTTCGTAGTCAGACTAGGAGAAAGGAAAATCCTCCGGGTTTCTACAGAAAGTTAGCAGGATTTAAAATGTCTAACGAAAGGATACCGAGAGGTAATACTTTGAATAAATTACCACCCAGAGTGGCGAGTGCTGGGAACCTTCTAAATTTCCGAGACAGAGAGCAGCAACGGCATGCTGCCCTGGACCCAGTGATCCCATATCAAACTCCCGCGAGGATTCAACCATTGCAACAGAATGCAATGCATTTTATGCCCCAAGATGCGGGTGTACCGATTGATCACCCACCAGTGATTGCCATCGATCCGCAAGAGGCAGACCCAGCGAATTTGAACCCAGACGCCGATGGACCACTGCCGCAAAATATGAAAAGGTCACCACCAAAGGTCGAATTAGCAGGACCAAAAAGGGACATTATTACGCCTGAATTTCTACCGAATTTGGAAGAAATGGACCCCGAAATTGATCGACGATTAAAGAGGATCTGGCAGGAGCAAGAGCGATTCCGCCTGCAGGAGCAAGAGCAATTCCGCCTGCAGGAAAGAGCTCCCGAAATGTCGATGCAAGAGTTGGTGACACAGCTACACGAACTGAAAGGGACCGTCGAAGCTTTGTTTGACATAATCGTGAATGCCGCCACTGAGGACAATAAGAGGGAAGCCCACAGTCGCTGACAGGAGCTGGATAGACAGGTTTTGTGAAAAAATTTGTTTCTAGCTTTTTTGCACCAGACAAAATTTTTTACGACTGTTATCCCCCGACTGTTCTACTTGATATTCTAATGTTTTTCTTTGTTTATAACTAGGCTTAATGTTTGTAATGGTCTTAATAATTCTATTCATCATAATGTTGAGGCTACCTTTTCCCGCTACTCAGGGCTTCAGTAAAAGTTAGGCTCGGTCTGGGACTTGAACCCAGGACCTTGCGGCTACCGTCCGCACGCTCTAACCAACTGAGCCAACCAAGCAGTGGGAAAGGCGCTCTCTTTTTGTGACAATTCGCAGTTGAGGTGACTGCTTTGGCCACTCTCAACATCCCTCCGCCGCCGAGTTTGACGGACCGTCAAGGGCCACCAGTGTTGAGGCAACCTTTTCCTGCTACTCGGGGCTTCAGTAAAAGTTAGGCTCGGTCTGGGACTTGAACCCAGGACCTTGTGGCTACCGTAGGCACACTCTAACCAACTGAGCAGCGGGAAAGGCGCTCTCTTTTTGCAACAATTCGTAGTTGACGTGGCTGCTTTGGCCACTCTCAACAATAACATTGTCAAATCTGACATATTTACAGATGTCCGTTCTTGACTTCTTCAAAAAAATTGATAAATTAGTTCCGCCAAACCATGAATCTGAGCCGAATTTGCTAACAACAGCAAAGTCAGATGCTATGTTGACATTGGTATTGCCAACTGTAAGGTGTTGAATAAACTTTGATTGAGCAATTTTTTAAATTTTTGCAGGTACACCTACACATTTTTTCTATAGCCAGGAGGACAGGTTTTACAGGACTATACGGTCATATAATTGCTCAATTTATATGAGAGGCGTTTTTTGGGTGTTTTTACCGCCCAGTAGAAGCCTCACTCCACTGACTGGCATCTGCCTAACAAGCAGGATTTGTTCGGATACCTGCTTCATAATGGAATAGGCTCACGTCCTCATTCGCCACACCATAGCCACAATGCTAACTGGGCTGAGTAGACCCAGACAAGCAGCGTTAGAAGTTTGCATGTACAATTTATCCACCCCGAAAGGACGAAAGGCTGTGCCTGCCTGGGCCAGCCACCACAATTTAAATTCCGGGTTGCACAAGAAATCGAACCTGTTTCTTGAGACTAATAGTCAGAGACAATAACCAGAGCCTGATTCTTAAGATTTGTAGTCAGAGGCGATAACCACTAGACCAAGACGGCCGTATTGAGTACTTTTGATGAACATTCACGCCTGGATAATAGGTTCAACTGGATATAACTCGATACCAGATGAGGTAACTTCGGTGCCAGATGAGCTAGTTCCCAGCATCACATCAATGTTCATGTAAGGGTCACACCTGTAAGAAGTCCGATCAGTTTTGGGGGTGGGGGGGTAAACCGAAAATTTTGGGGTGGTGGTCCCGAAATTAAAGTTGAAAATTTTCCCGAAAAAGCCACTTTTTTCCTAATTTTTTCTAGTTTGGGGGGTTGGGCATAGGGTTGACCAAGCTGGGGGGTGGGGGTCCGAACATTTGGGTATAGGGTTCGACCAAGTTGGGGGTGGGGGTCCCCCAACCCCCCCCCCCCACAATTACAGGTATGGAACAAAATATCAAAAGTTACATCTACAGAACTGTGATGAGACATTTTAGATGACGAAAACTATCAACGCTTAACTGATTAGTAAAGAAGACACAATAAGGATTATGACAAACATGATTACTGTTATCAAGCCTGTAATCAGGATTTTTTCGGGTGGAAGCACACCCTTTTTGACTCTATTTACTGTAGAATTGACATTTCTGACTAAACTTTTTCATGAAGAAAAAACGAAAGGTTTCTTTTTTCTGACACTTAAAAAATTTCCGGGGGGGGGCATGACGATGACCCCCCAACCTCTTTTTGCCTACAGGCTTTAGTAATCATTAACGGCGCGAAGAGTCGAAAAATTATTAGATTTTGGCCTTCTTAAATGCACTAGGATGTATGTTTTTGATCACGAAACCCTAAAATTTTTTTGCAGTTAGTCATATTGTTTTAGTAGTTTCAAATTTTTTTATCAAAAACAGTGCTATGGTGAAAAACAGTGCCGAGAAATACAACTTGAATTATGTAAGAATTTACAAGCACCGCCACTCAATAATAAGATGCAGTGGCCAGTGCGCATCTCAGAACTTTATTAACAGTCGATGTGTCATATTTGTTTGATGGTTTGAGCAGCAATCACATTATATGAATATCAAATTTGAAATTACACATACAGGGAGTCGCATAGTAATTGGAGAAGCCCCTGCAGAAATATAAGTGCATTCTTGAATGAAGTGAAATATACCGTCTTGTAGAGAATGCAATTCTGCGTCAGACGAAGTATATTAAATTGTTCACAGATTTAAATTTGTATATCGGAGTTACAATAAAACTGATCAGAAATTTGCTTAGTACTTCAATTTTGAACTCAACATGAATTTTGACCAGGAAACTATTTATCGATACCGAGCTAAAGCATTTAATCGAGCTAAATTAGCTAGAGAAAGCTGGAGCAAACATGAAGATAAACAAACTGGGTGCTTCGAAATTAAAAAAAAGCAGGCGGATGTTTCGGGAATTTTTCAAATCGTGGAACAGTGATTCTCCATTAGAACGAATTTACAACTCCCATGCCTGTGAGGGTGTCTCCAATCATTATGCAACACCCTCTAATATTAGGATATTTTCAAAATAAATAATCCATATTCCATAAAACTCCGAGGATAAATAAAACATTTTTGACGATGAAAACTATTGAAAATAAACTATTAACTGATCAGTAAAGGCATGACCGCGAATGAGTCAAAGTGCCACACTTGTTAAATAACGCGGTGGTTGAACAGTAAGCTCATTACATGAACACCAAGCTTGAAATTACACATATTAGGATATTTAAAAACAAGAAACCAGATTAATATTTGTAATTCGTATAACGCCGCGAAGCGACGAAAAATTTTGAATTTCTTGCAGTCAAATATCTCAAAGCGTTTAAAAAATTAACATCAATGTGTGACTAGTTTACGAAAATGCCGGTTGTTCCCCGGTTCCCAAAAAAAATTTTCGGTTATTCACTGCTCGTCCCGGTTGATGGCCACCAATTTTTAAGGCAACATTTCCAAATATCCTTTCTTTAAAAAATTCTGCGACCTTTCCTTTGGAATCGCCCTTCAACTGATTGATCAGGGAAATAACGTCAATGTGACTATAGAAATATATACATTCTATACATTTCGAAAGGCTGAATAATGTCAGGGAATCTTCTAAAAATTCAGCTCAAAAGATTCATTACATTGTACAATACGGTGTATTTATCTAAAAAATAAACGAGAATTCACATTATGTACCACGTGTCGCAGAATCCAACCAGAAAACGCCAACCGTGTGGCTAGAATATGACGAATCACACTTCCGGGACTTGCTAATCGTATAACTATCATGAAACAATAGCACACAACTACATATAGGGAGGGGCGTATGGAGGGGTAGCACTCGTCCGGAGAAAAAATCAATGATTCCTGCATGAAATGTGAACTGTGTACCATAGGGAGACCTGAGTAATTAGCTGATGTATTCTATTAGCTAGGTAAAGCCGCCGCCCTCCAACAAACTATAAAACCAAAAATCTCAGCCAGAAGTCAAATAAGTTTTGGACTAAAAAAGGCAAATCAAATTGAGAAACCAGCCAACCAACCGAAAACTGAGATTTTCGATCAGCATGAACTTCTGTCATTAGCCGGTATTGAGCAGAGGCTATAACCAAGTACATTAAATATTTTAAAGCAGACATGATCATACGTGTAATTGGGGGGGGGGGAGTGCCATAGGAAAGTCCCCAAAAATCGTCGACCATATGACTAGCCATTTGGCGATACCCCACAAGATTTGCCAATCCTATGACTCATATAGTAACTATAGGGACCTCAATACTTTCGATTAATAAAAATAATGAAAAATGTCAATTTTTTCGACGCTTTGCACCATGAATACATTTTTTACAAGTTTTAGTCAAGAATTACTATTTTTTAACCCCTTTTTCGGACTTTTTGGTGAAAAAATCTGATTCTTTTCTTTAGACCCCACCCTAAAATTTTGTGGAATCGGTGACCGCCGGCTCCAAACAGGTCGCCCAACCCCCCTCACCAGACCTCAGGACTCCGTTACATATAGACATGATAATAAAAAATTGTATTACATTGACTTTAAAATATCGTCAGAACATTTTTCTCGACCTTGAGATTTTTAAATTAACAATTTTTTTTGAAAATAAATTTTCATCAGTATTACGGTAATTATCTTCCAACAATTCAACTTAAGCTACTACATTTTACCGTTTCGATATTTCTATTTTTATTTAGGTGATTCTGTTTCAACTGTTGGACACATATATGTAACGGGGCCCCGAGATCTGGGGGGGGGGGGTTGGGCGACTTTTTTTGGGCCGGGGTCAGTAATTCCCAAACTTTTGAGAGGAGAGGTCTCTAAACGAAAAAAATTTTGATTTTTTCACGAAAAAAGTCCGAAAAATGGTTCAAAAAATAGTAATTTTTGTCTATAAAATGATAAAAAATGTATTTATGGCGCGAAGCGCCGAGAAAATTGATGTTTTGGACCATTTTTTGCTCAAAAATTGACATTTTTCATGAAAAAATTGACTTTTTTCAGTATTTTTTTGGACCGAAAGTATGGGGGTTCCTAGAGCTACCATATGGCTAGCCATAGGATTGGAAAATTCTGAGGGTGCGGTCGCCCAACGGCTAGCCATATGGTCGACGATTCCTGGGGGGGGTCCCCATAGCACTTCCCCCCAATTACATGTATGGTTTGACAGCGTCTTTGTGTCGAGAATAGCTGTTTTTAGCAAAACTTTTTTCCACGATTGTGTAAAGCACAAAAAATTTATCCCAAATAAGAAAGATTTTTTCGAAACACGTTTCTGCTCAAAAAACTAATATAGTTTCTGTTTGTGTGAAAAAATAGGGGGTAAACCCTTCTGCCTGACTGAGACCCAGGACACCACTCCATGCCCGAAAAAATGATCAAACATCCCCTTAATGTTTGGTGTTGATTAGAATGCATATTTTGTATTAAAAACATTCTTGCGAAGCTTCTTTTGCTCTACTCCCAACCCCTATATGAAGACTCCGAGAACCCCTTCCTGGAAGATTCTGGCCATGCATGTCTGTGAGCAAGTGTAGGATAATTGTTATTGTAGTGAGTGGTGCACTTTGCGTACCTCCCGTTTTATACCTTCTCTACACGAATGGTATTTTCATTTATTGAAAGACATTAATGTTAAAATGCTTACATACTCTGAATAAGAGTTTTCTCCACTCATTGGGGATTTTCTTGGAGTCGTGTGGAGAGTTTTCAGCACAGAACAGAAACTTTTTCAATGTTTGTAGTAGGGCTGTTTCGATCAGAAAATTTTAGAAATGACGAGTTCGAGTTTGAAATTTCGAGGTTTTCGAGTAATTCACTATTGTATATTAGGCGTTCATGTTGTTACACAAGTGCTAGTCAACATTGTTATGCATCTGGTACAAATGAACTAGGTACCTACCTACATAGTCAGTCAAAGCATAAAATTTGGTATTGTGTAGGAGTAGGCGAATTATAAAAATCCATTCTATTTCTAGTAATATAATGTAGTGTAGGTACCTAATAAAAATGAACTGTTTAGTGTACGTATACTTACTTATTATTCAGGTGGGTAGTAGTACTAGTGGGTACGAGGAATAGAATTCTATGCAGTCACTATTTGTGTCATACTTGCAGGTTGAAGTAGATTGTTTTTTTTAATCAAACGCATTTTGTATTACCACACCAATTATACCTTTTTTCTATTTAAGCATTATTTTACATCCTTAATAAAATGCATAGAAAAAGTATTGTTTGGGATGGCTTTGAAGGAACGAATGGCAATACAGCAAAGTGAAATTTTTGCAGTATGAAGCTCGTTCAATCGTCCTGTTCATCCACACTAAGCACTAAACAGTATTTCATAATTCCATCGTATTATATAGTTTAAACTAAAAAAAACTCGAAATAATAGTTGAAAAATATCGAGTTAGAATTTAAAATTTCGAGGTTTTCGAGTTCGAGTTGCCAAAATTGTCGAGTTTTTATCGAGTTCGAATACTCGAAACCGCCCTAGTTTCTAGTGGGTTTCAATGATGGTGAGGAAATTTTTCTGATCGATTTCCGTGAGATGTGGAACGGTCAGTGCGGAAAAGACCCTGATCAGAACCTTGTGGCTAAATGGCCAGCAGAATCTGTCATCGACTGCGTTTCGGCAGTAATAAATTCAAAATAACGGATAAAAGATGAATGATGAACTTCTGCTTCACATAGTCCATTGTATCAAGGATTTGAGTGTATTGTTATCGGAAACTCAATATAGCGTCTAAGTACAATAGTACAAATACTTATTGTAGACTACTTAGTGGCTACGTAGTCACATACTCCTGCTGCAACCTGGTCGACTTGGGCACGATTTACTGATATTTCGACTCAATGGCGCATTAATTTGCACAAGTTTTTTAATAACGTCAAAAGGATTTTTACATTGTATAATTTCCCACGTAAGGGATGATGGTCTTCTAACCAAAAATTATGAGTATAAATTCAGGCGGTCGGTCTGCATTATTATAATTTTGAGTGAGTGCAATTTAAAGAAAAATTTTTATAATTTAATTGAAAGATGACTTTCACTTTTATCGTTGTGGACCACTCGATGGGTCTCTAATTCTGATAAAACTTTGTAGGTATGAGGCCAAAGGGTCTGGCCGTAACACAAGGACGTTTAGTCAATGACAATCGACTTGATGGGATAGAAAAATTATCATACGACACCTACAGTTTCTGATTCATTTGTAAACCACTCACTATTGACTTTTTCCTTTTATTAATTTTTGGTTTTCTTCTTTTAATTCTACAGCATTAAATATTATCATTTTTATTTTTGAACGATGCTTTGCAGTGCGCAGTGGCCCAACAAGGAAAATTTTCAAAACCAACGACAATATAATTTCCAGAAATTCATTCTAATTTCGTCAAGTGCGGAGAAATACACTTTATATACAAAACATCTCTCATAAAAGTATAATTCTTTCGCTGTTTCCCAATCAGAACAATATATCTTACTGCATAGAGCAAGCTTTTAAAATGTTTCTCGATGTTCATCAATGATAACGTTATAACAGTCATCAAGAATTTTTAGCGTTTAGAAGTATAACACAGAATACCGAAATGCATTACTGTATGAAACTGATGGAGAAGGTACAATAAAGTTATTGTGATGATACTATAAATTTTTTTCGTTTTGACCTTCTGAAGCTGTGGAAAATGCATAATTCTGTTCATTACAAAAATAAAGTGGAGTAAATGATGGAACCGTTTAAGACCGATATTTCCCATGAAGAAATAACGGTTCCAGAATTTTAACCGGTTAATATTGGTTCCTGTTGACTATTGCACCTCCATCATTCACGAATAATCTTACGTCTTTGGTGTAATCGACGCCGTTTTTCAAAAAGGTATACATCACATTGAATATCTGAGCATCAGTAAACACCACTTCGCTATGTTCTTGGAGAATCTGGACAAAAAAAAATAAATCAAATGCTATAATTTAATTTCGAATTTTTTTCACCTTTTTAATGTTGTCGAAATCTTGGTTTTCGGCGTAAGCGCACATCATCTCGTAATAACTTTCGCTCGTCAACTCCAGTTCGTTATCCTTCATGAATTTCAGAACAGATTGTAGTTCTCCATCATTTCTATTAATAGACAAAACATTTTTCTATTTTCTATAGTAGTCGATTTTTGTCGAATTTTCTTCACTTGGCTCGTATGTTAGCGAACAATAACGAATTACAAACTTGTTCCGTTATGGGCATCTCTAAACTTTTCATATGCTCCAAAATTGTTCTATAATAATAAAGATTACCGTTATGCATTCTACATTAATGCCATGATTGTTTCATTACCCAACGCCACCCAAATCGCCCATCTGAGCGAATCTTCTTATCAACCGCTGAAAAGTAACTCGATTCGGTTCAACGGCGTTTTTCTCCAGCGTAGCCAAAAAATTTATGGGCAAAAAATCGTGATCGTTTTCCAAATATAAAGTTATCAAAGTATTATAATGACTGACGTCGAATTTGAAATCTATAAATTTTAAATGCGAGATGAGGCGAAAAGATCACGTAATGATGAGGATACTAAGGTAGTGTATACTTCGTTCTTGCAGCATATCCCATACTTTGTGCAACAAATCGATACGTCTTTGGGATGAATACATGGGCAAATTCAAGCCGCAAAAATTAAGCAGCTTGAGAGCGACAGGCGAAGAAATTTCGCCTGAAAAAAACTGAATACAAAACCAGTTGAAATTGACAGAATGAGCTGATTTCTGAACTTTCAAATCTAGAATATCGCTCAATTCGAAAAGATTTGTCATTTTATACTCACTGTTATCTTCCTTTAACATATTCAAAGATGACTCTAAAGTCTTAGGGTCAACGCGACCGAAACGCCTAGCTTCGACGTCCATACTATGAAACGCCCGATCGATCTTATCACCGACGATAAATTCCTGGCCTTGAAATCGATCGCCGAAATCGCGTCTAACGGTACGGCGATTTTCGAAAACCTGTCGAAATTGCGAAAAAGACAATTTGTAAAATAAATTCATTCGAAAAAGCTAATACCCAATGCCTTCTATACAATAATTTTCTTACCGTATTATTAGCGGATTGAAATTGTTCAGGCGAAAACTGATCATTTGGGTTACTATGACTGTTTTGGGCAGCAACCGTCGTCTGCAAACGTCTTATAATCTATGTAAGGAAATGAAGTGAATAAATAAATATTTCTAGAAATAATTAAGCAATATTGTTGTTTATAGAAACTTACATACTGTCGATTTACAGAGTGTAACAATTTGGACACAGCTCGCAATTTCATGTTTAAAAGAATAAATTTCTAATTAATGATCCAACCTTAAAAGTTGAAGAGGAAAACTTGGACATATCAACATAGGGCTTGACAGAGGGTGCTTCACCAGTACCACCTCACCTTGTGTCTTGGAAAAAATTATTGGGGATCGCTGACTTCATGAAAATCATTTTAGTTTCACTGTTTCCCATTTTAAGACGCAAAAATGCATTTTCAATTTTTGATATGAAATCCAACGGCTTCGCCCAAGAAGCCGGAGTTTATTGCATTCATGCATATATGTATAGCAGCAATTCGACGCAAGGGTCCCGAAATTTCAAAATTTTGGGGAGGGGGGCGAAAATTTGGGCGACCCCCCCCCAGGATTTTCCAATCCTATGGCTAGCCATATGGTACCCCTAGGGAACCCCATAATTTTAGTCGGAAAAATACTGAAAAATGTCATTTTTTCCATGAAAAATGTCAATTTTTGAACAAAAAATGGTCAACAACGTCAATTTTCTCGGCTCTTCGCGCCATAAGTACATATTTTATCATTTTTTAGACAAAAATTACTACTTTTTAAACCATTTTTCGGACATTTTTCATGGAAAAAATCGAATTTTTTTCCTTCAGGGACCCCTCCCCTCAAAATTTTGGGAATTACTGACCCCCGGCCCCAAAAAAGTGCTCCAACCCCCCCCCCCCCAGACCTCGGAGCTCCGTTACATGTATGGTTGGATGATGTTGGGTACATGGTTGGCCAAGTTGGGGGGTCCCCCCCAAGTACAGGTATGCCTTTTCCCTAATTTTTCCTAGTTTGGGGGGCGGGTTGGAGGAGGGGGTTGGGTTGGGTATAGGGTTGATCAAGTTGGGGGTGGGGCCGTGGGGGTCCCCCAACCCCCCTCAATTACAGGTATAACCATACCTATCTGTAAGAAATCCGACCAGTTGGGGAGGGGGGGGGTAAATCCGAAATTTGGGAGGGAGGGGGCAGTGTTTTTTTTTTGTACCAAAACATGGTTTTTGGCACAAAAAAATTGGAATGGCACAAAAAATTTTGGGCATTTGTGCCAATTGGCACAAATTTTCTGGCTGGTCGAAGGCTGAATTTTATTGATTTTTAGTCACTTTAGGGGCTGAAAACGCAAAATTTTCCCGGCTCTTCGCGCCGAATCAATAAGTATAATATTAATTACAATTTATTTGTCTAGAACCTGAGAGAATTGTATTCGAATAGTATATTTGTATGATCGCAACAAACTTAGAGATTGTCAATGACTGATGAATAAATAGAAATTCTTAACTTCCTCTGTTCAGTGTTCATTGAGTGGCATTGGGTACCCATTTTTATATGGTATTGGTGTTTGATTCAAACAGAAATTTGACACTGTTGGCACAATTTTTCAACGAAAAATTTACGCGGCGCGACTTTCTTTTTCAGAGGAAAGCAATTATAGACATCCTTCGTTTAATCTACATCGTTGTGGAAATTCGTAGCCTAAGCCCTAAAATTGAAGAAAATTATAAATATCCTGACAAATTCTATAAAAATATTTGCATTCTCGCAGCATCTGATTTCTTTTCGAATCGTATAAACTGTTTTCTCGATTCGTCTTTCTATGGTATTGAAGTGCTTAGATACAATGGAGTTCTCACGATTTTTATGCAAATTAGTGCAGTGAAAGTACCTTTCGTTATGTTTTATCAAACTTTTTGCATAAAACTTTTGAAAGGTTTTCCGCTATGTTTTAGGCTGGAAAATTTTTTTTGTGCCATTGGCACAAATTTTTTTGGCCCTTTGTGCCAATTGGCACAAATGTCCGTGCACAAAAAAAAACACTGGGAGGGGCCAGGGGGTCGAAAAAAGTCGAAATTTTCCCCAAAAAACATACACTTTTTTGCAAATTTTTTTGATATTTTCCAAACTGGGAGGGGGAGTTGGGTTATGGTTGGCCAAGTTGGGGGGGTCCCCCCAAACCCCCTCCCCCAATTACAGGTATGGGTATGTCGACGTCGACAGGTATGTCCGCAACGCAATCAGTGTTGCCAAGTAGTCGCCTTCAAAAACCCCAATTTTTCCGCCAAAAAACCTCAAAAAAAAATCGATCGTTCCAAAAAAAACCCTAGAAAACCTCAAAAATTTTTGAAAACCCCTAGAAAAACATCAATTTTTGAAATAAGAATAAATTAAATTCATAGATGAAAAAATAAATCAAGCATAAGTTTATCAAGAATCAACAACTTTATTCAGCTGCTAGCTGCAGAATTTCATCTTCATCATCACATTCAGCCGATTGCTGCACCAAACAAGCCCGACGTAAATTTTTTCAACATAGGTTTTGTTACAGTAAAAGAGTTACAACTTTCATTCCTTAAAGCCAAGCCCAGGGCCGAGCGCAGGATTTTTTCATGGAGGGACAGACTAAATTTTTCTACTGAATAGCCCCATAAAATGTTGATTTTACGCGATACACTCTTTGTATGCTGCCTCGATGGGGGGGGGGGACGCCTCCCGCCCGCCCTTGTGCACGGCCCTGGCCAAGCCATATTGCATACATAGAATACTTTCCGACAATACAGTCAGAAAATTGCGGGTTTCAAACTTCAAAGATCAAACTAGATTAAACTTGTATGTTTTAGCTTTGAAAAGATTCATAAATTTAGTTAGAAGCTTCTTAAATGAAGCCTAAGCTTCAGCTTGCAGTGCTTGCACAAATACAACATAAAATCTCTAACTTATAAGCCTTCTGCATCCAGCAAAATTTTTTCCATATTCCCCGAAGTCGTTTTTTTCGCTTAAAAAAGCTTATAGATTCCTTATTTATGTGTTTTTGAACTTTTTCAAACCTTCTGGTGTTTTTTAAAGCCGTTAATTTATCAAAATTGAGGGGAAAATTGAAATTTTCGAGTTTGATCGAGGTCTAATCTACAAGCAAACTTTCCAGCAAACTATCCAGGAGCATACTGACTTTGAATTACATAAGAAATCGATACTTAAGTCCTCTATGATGTGAAGTGAGAGCCCGAAAAAAGATATTAATGCTTCCGGCGCTAGGCGCCGGAAAATTTTTTTGGGCATTGACATTCTGCAACGCTGGAAAATCAATTTTCTGAAAATTTATTTCAAGAATTAGATTTGAATTTTGTGTTCAAAGGTTGTCATTTCTAGAATTTTATTATTTGAAAAATTTCAAAACCAGTAATTTATTCGTAAGCTCTCATGAACTTGATCGAAAAGAAATGAGTAAGAAAGTAGAAATTTCGAAAACTAATTCCATGAAGCTTTTGAATTTATTTGACGTTGAGAAAGGCATAGTCGCTTCAAAACGTTCAGAGACTTGACGTATTGATCTTTCTCAAAAAATGTGTCAAGGAAAAAATGCAAATCTTCATTAGATATCAGGATAAAATATTGAAGATTACCAATTGAAACAAACATAAGATAATACGATTAAGATGATGAAAACTATTATATAGATAAAGTGATAAGTGAAGGTAGACATACTAAAAGTCGCGCCTGAGCTAGGTAATACATAATAATGATTATTGAAGGTATAACCGGCGCAAAGCGCCGGAAAATTTCGAGATTATGATGGTCTAAAATGCACCAAAATGCATCTTTTCTGTATCAGATCCCCAAAATTTTCTTCCCCAAATGGGAAGTGAGCCCAAAATTTTTTTCCTTTTCTAATTTTTTTTCCAGAAAAGAACGATTTGGGGGAAAAACAGTGCCTGCTACAATTGAATAATAGTGAATACAGTAAAAATGCAAATTAAATGTGTAATTAAATGTTAAATTTGAACGAATTTATAGTTTTATTACAAGACATTTTAAAATCTTAAAGTAAGAAAAATAATTGATTTTAAAGGTTCAGAATCAATGACTGACACATTATAGAAGAATATATGTGATCAAAGACAGGACTCAAAAAATTCTGCACCAATGCAGAAATCACCGAAAAAAATTTTGCACGAAGCCTAAAAGGTCTGCACTGTGCAGAAAAAACACTGTCCATACTTATAATAAGCCTGCTCAGTTGAAAGCTAAAAGGTATAGACTTCAATCCCTACGTGGATTCTCGGTTGAGTTTGATGATAATGATCAAGAGTAAGAGGGTCAGGGTTGGAAAAGATAGGTTTTGAGTTTCTTGGATTTTAATCACCAAATTTTGGATTTTCTGGTTTACGTTTACAAAAACAAAAAAGGAAAAGAAAAAGAAGAAAAAAGTTTACAAATTTTTTTTATTTATTTTGTTATAAACTTGGATTATAATTCTTTTAAATGATTTATTATACTTAAGAGCGTACATATTAGGCCATTTCAAACTTGTTTCTGCTCAAACAGTTGCACTTTTTGAAAACTAAATTTTTAGTGGCTCATCGGCAGAAATAGTCATAAGTTTTTCGTGTTATTTTAAAATAATTTTAAGTGCATTTGATTAAATTTCATGTATCTAACCATGTTTCAAATAATTCCTATGGCGCTTACAATGTTTAGTCCTGGAACTTACACTATATAGAATATACACATAGGTAAATTGTGCCTAAACCAAAGCTTAAGCCTAAGCCCAATGGTAAGCCAAATTCTGATTGCCCAAGCAACGATCAGTTGAATGAAGGTCTCACTAGTCGATAAGTAGAAGTTGTGACTACCTGGCCTGGCACTAAAGTTTATTATTGCCATCCCTACTAGTCTCTTGAAATGAGTACAAAATAAAACTCACATCACATTTAACTAAAAGACCCACAATACCCAAGAGATCCCAGCAAAAAGCCCACAAAATCCGAAAGTCCAAATTTTGAAAAACTGTTAATTCTATCTCTAAGAGAATGTGCAGTGTGTACACCGCCCCAAACATGTCAACAGAGTATTTTTACACCAAACCAGCATGTTTTTCCCCAAAACGTTAATTTTGGGAAAAAAATTTTGGAAAAAAGGGAAAAAATTTTGGCACTATTAGCCCAATGGGGAACAAGTTTTTATCCAAATTTCCCTAGATTAGCATTTTAAACTCGAATGTACTTTAATGGGGTAAAATAAATACTTTCGGCCGCTTCCCGGCATTATATAAAATACCAAATAAATTAGCACATATTCTTATGTACTTACTACTTAGCCGCCATTCATCAAATTTTAGTTTTTTCAGTGCTTCTATACATTAAATTCATACAGTTTTATTATTACTTTGGCAAAAAGTTTTTAGAGTCTTTCTTCCCACTAAGGGAAAAATTTTTTGGAAAAAAACACGCTGCACCAAAAGTCAAAATTTGGTAATCAAGCCAAAAATATGCTAATTTAATTGTAAAATACACAAACTGGCACACTATTCAATCAATATCCATTTCAATTTTCATTTTTTCAATTTCATCACGCTTTTTTCTTATTTTATACAGTAATTCTCCAGCAAACGAATTCGTTGAAAAACCCCCAAAACCTCAAAAATAAAAATAAAAAACCCCTGAAAACAAAAAACCCCTAGAAAAACCTCAACGCCCTCGAAAAACCCCTAGATTTGGGGAAAAACCCCTAACTTGGCAACATACCTGTAAGACCTCCGACCATTTGGGGGGGGGGGGGGGGGTGGGTAAATCCGAAATTTTGGGAGGGGGGGGTAGAAAAAAGTCGAAATTTTTCCCAAAAAAGGCCAAAAAAAATACACTTTTTTTTTGCAAATTTTTTTAATTTTTTCCAAACTGGGGGGAGTTGGATGATTTTGGGTACAGGGTTGGCCCCCCAACCTCCCCCCCCCCAAGTACAGGTCATACCTGTAAGACCTCCGACCAGTTGGGGGGGGGGGGGGGGTAAATCCGAAATTTTGGGGGGGGGGGGTAGGGAAAAGTCGAAATTTTTCCCAAAAAAGGCCAAAAAACATACACTTTTTTGAAAATTTTTTTAATTTTTTCCAAACTGGGGGGGGGGGGGGGTTTGGGGAGGGGAAATGATTTTGGGTACAGGGTTGGCCGAGTTGGGGGGAGGTCCCCCCCCCAACCCCCCCAAGTACAGGTATGGTACAGGTACGCTTGGCAAATGGCAACACTGAACGCAATACTTTATATAAAATAAAACCATTGTTGAGAAGAAAATTAATTCTACAGTAGCATGCACTCGGGCTAGCCGAGAGACGATTTTACTGGGGATATGTAATAACTTGATTGTAAGACGTTCAGAAATTCACATCATTCCTACACTAAATCAAGATTGTGCAATAATTTACGTTCTCACCCCTGACGATCGACTCCCATAGGTACGGAATACGAGAAGGGCCATCTGGAAAAAATTGTTACTACTTGAAAAAATTTCTTACCACTTGAAAAAATTCGTTACCATCGAACATGTTTTTTCAAGATGCATTCAAAAATTTAAAGATGCATCGCAAAAAATCAAGATGTAAGAGATTTTCGAGGTTCGACATTCTTTTCAAGTGCATAAAAAATCAAGATAGCAAATCAAAGATATCTAGTGTCACGGGCCGATCAATTTTGCCCAATGTCACGTGATTTACATCATGTTGATACTTTATGTTTTTCGCCACTTTTTGTTTAACAGTTACTTACTTTTATTTTTCGTTAGTTCAGTATGTTTTACATGCATTTTTTCCATTCTGCACATAGACTACAGTATGCAACCCATTAGTTAGAATTTCCGCCAGATAAGCTCTACGAGCTCATGGCCATAATTGGAGCATAATGTGCACCTCTTATCAGTAAAAACTAGCGACGTTTTGCAATGCAAAATGACTAGTTTGGAAATTCTTACTAAAAGACATTCATATGTTTAGCATGGAGAGTGAAACTCGCCCCAATGCTTAACGTACTCAAACTGGAAAATGTCTATGTGACCATAGGCATCTTCTGCAACAATTTCCGCTGCAGAAGTTAGCTTGGGCATTGTTAACTCCGCCTAGGGCATACTGTAGGTCTATGAGGTCCTTTAAAAGAGCCTGTTTCGTTAGTTTTGTACCCATTTTTGGGCCTTCAACGTTTTCTTTGCGTTTAGCTCTGCATCTTGCATCCGTCGACTTTTATATTATTATTTTACATTGTATTGTTTTCGCTGCCTACAGCTACAAATAAATTTGCATACCTTCATCATGTTCACTGTGTCCGCTGCCTGAATCCTATATAGGAGTATATATCCACCCGTGGATCACCTGCATCTCCCGCTGACCTGTTTACAGTACACCCAGCACCGAACCTAATGGGACCGCCATCATCCCCCCATTCCCGTCATCCAGGACCCGTGAACCCATCGCCCCACACCAAATCGTAGTTGAGAAAAGGACTAGGTAAGTCTTCTCAGGGGATTATTGCTGTTGAGGGTGTATTTTTGGGAACCCTTTCCTCAATCGGTTTTCCCTTGAGAATCCCCTCAGTTAGAGTAGCCCTTGTACCTCTTGGGTTAGGGCCAAAAAGGGGATTTAGGTTTACAATCGGGTCCCATACAATAGGCCATTCCACAAATGGCCTTGTCCTTCATTCTCACTGAATGGGACTAGGGATTGCCACCCCTAACCTGGCAGTGTTGTCCATTACTCTACAGCAGAACCCAAGGACAGCACCATAGTACCCTATAGGCCCTCCTATTGCCAATACTAGCTGGGTTAGGTTCCTGAAAGGATATAAATGAGCCACCCAATGGGGTCACAGCGTGTCACTCACAGTGACGCGGCCATATTTTTATCAATATGGCATGGGTTTCTTCTCATCAATGTTATTGTCCAGATTTCAGTTAATGTGACATGGTCCCAATTTTGTTTAATATGACACTAGAAAAAAATCAAGATGGCTCGCATCATGAAAAATGAAATGGATGAATTTAAAAAAAAAATTAAGATGCTTTACATCAAAGGATGAGAATTTCTGAAACTGACTAATCAAATGGGTTATCCCACCTCCTAATGGAAACCCTTTAAAGTAGATTTCTGAGGTCATGGTTTGCTGGTGGAGGGCGCCCTTGGTGTTTACAGAAGGCCACAGAAAGAGGGTTATGCACCAGGAATCTGATGGACATATTGGTTCTTTATAAAAGTTTTTATTTTTTGAAATTTTCCAGAAAGACAATAAAATTGATTGTATTCCACTCAAAATGCAATAATCCTGGAAAATAATTAAAGTTCTGCACTCTGTCGGCTGTTTTAAGGCATTTCATAACTGCTCGAACTGGACAAAGAAACAAACATTTAGATCAACATCTGAAACTACTGCATTTTTGCTGAAAAACATACAATTTTTGACGTTTTTTCTGAAAAACCTCGAAAAGTAAAAGTGTTTATGAAAAAATTATATGTGCAAAATGCAAAATACCCATGCAAAATACCCCCATTCTGCACCTTGGTCTTTGAAGAGTTGCAATATATATAAACTTTAAGAGGCCGAACAATGCTTTGATTGATTAGTTTCGGAAATTCTCATTCTTTGATGCACTTTAATTTTTTCCAACACACTATCTTAATTTTCTCAAGACTATTTTGAAAAAAATGTGATGCACTTGAAAAATTTCGATGAACTAGAAAAGAAATTCGAGCATTGAAAAACTCTTATGTACATCTTGATTTTTTCATGAAGCATCGTGAAAAAAAATGTTGTATATCATGTTCCAAGGCAAAAATTCTGTTCAAGTGATGACAAACTTTTCAAGCGATAACAAATTTTTTCAATTGGTAACAAAGTTTTCAAGCAATGGCAAATTTTCTCAAGTGGTACCAAATTTTTCGAAACAACTTTTTTCAAGCTGTCGGTGATGAACATAGTCTATCTCATGGTTGCAAAGAAATAGCCATAGTCAACGCATTTCTGATTTGCATAGATGTCATGCATAAAAGACTTGGTCATCTATGTTTTTGGTCATTCTAGTTTGTTTGTTTTTATTAAGTAAAAGAAATCGGCAGCCAGACCAGCCATATTATTTATATTATATTGATTTTTGTATTTTGTGGATTCAATGCCCAAATACAACGTCCCCAGCCTAGACATTTATTTATATTCTCACAGCAGAGGGAACACAGGTTAGACCCTGGATTTTTGGAGAGCCACCCTGCGTGCAAGTCTACATTTACAACTCGATTCTCAGCCTACCTTCTCAGTGTTGCCCGTTGATTGCAAGTTACTTGAGCTCAAAGTGTTATTTGATCATCTGCAGTTCTTTGGAATGAAAGCAGTAATCCTTTGTTGAATTTGAGACTGACCGAACTGTTGCAGACTTATTCTACCTAAGGTTTTGGCCTGATTAGGTGAACTGGCGAGTGACTGATTAAGTCTACTTTCAATTCTAATCTGTTTATTATATTTCTCTATCTCAACCCAAGTCTCATTTCAACAAGAGGTGGTCTCTGACACTCAAAGTAACAGAAAATCAGCCGCAAACTTGAGAGAATTAGGTGGTTATAAAATGAGTAAAGACAACCAAGGTGGTCTCAGGTGTTTGGGTTGCTCAGAACACCACCAGGAAAAAAGGTCTGTGATGCAGAAAAGCTTATTGTCCTGACTTCAGCTGAAAGTTCAGCTGAAGAGGATAATGGCTCAGACCACAGGCCTTTATGCGTGGAAAATGAGGGGGAAATACCTACAGCCTTGACAGTTGTGGAAAGGGAGGACGATGATGCGATATTATTGAGGAATCAAGACCATTTATTTAAAAGACCATCATCAATAAACATCTCCAAGAGAGGGGATTTAGTACAACTGCCCAATACAGGACTAGTGCATCCTTTATTGAAAATGAACATTCCCGTTTTGGATCAACATCAGCGCTGGCCTATGAACAAACCTGCTCAATTATTTGATATGTACCATCAATTGTATTGGGATAATGAGCCGGAAGAACATTGGGAAAATCCTCGAAAGAGCTCATTGGAGGAAAAGTTGGACAACATCATGAACAGGTTAGCGGTTTATTATAGCATATTTGCCAATATTGCTAATAATGGTTCACAGAAAGCCAGTAAGGCAAATGAACCAAGGCAAAGCAATGCTGGCTGTATGGAACAAGGTGGTGCATTAAAATTTGAGCAATCCCAAGAAGAGATAGTGTGGCAAAATGATGGTATTAGTCCTCAGAATGACTTTAGATGGAAAGACCAAAAGTCAAGTCTGGGTCCTAAAGAGCAGTATATGCCTCATTTGCCCACAAGCTCAAGAGTGGAGTAGAGATTGAACAGTTGTGGTTTTGATGAAGGCCTAAAAAACCCAAGTCTGATGAATCCAACTGTGTCACAACAAAGCAGTTGTATTAGGGATGAAAACCCAAATGTCCGGCAGCAAGTTATGCCTACAATGATTCCAATTGATCCAGCTTTATGGGTGAATCCGGCTCAGGTATGCCCAACTGTCTATGACATTGAAAGGGCAATCAAACCAAAATTACTGCAGTCAGATATGCCAAGTAGACATGTTCTTGCTTTCCTAGTGAAGCTAGAAGGTGAGTTTTGAAAAAACGCTCCCAATGAGGTGAAACTAGAGGCATTAATCTGATTCTCAAGTGATTTGCTGAAAGAATTGGCCAAAGAGTCAATGACATATAGGGAAGCCCAAGACAAAATTTTGAATTATTGTGCTCCAGATTGTAACATGGACATGCTCAAAAGAGTTTTGCTGGATATTAAACAGGAACCAGATGAAGCCACAAACAAATTTTTAAAGAGGCTTAGAGCACATGTGAATCTCGTTTATCAGAGTGAAACTAAAGCGTTTAAAAACAAAGTGACCATGGAAACCTTTTTCTATAGAAGTTCTTTAACTTATCAATTGGAACTGCAGAAAGACATAGCAAAATTTAAAAATTGGTATGGTCTTCTGCAGGCAGTCTATGAGATAGAGCTAAAGTACAGAAATGCAATTAGAACATTTGGGCCAAGAGAGCAGCCCATGATGATAAACATGGCACAAACAGAAATTGCTGAGGAGCAGCAAGCCGATGTGAATGTAATCCAAAGGCCTTATGAAAGCGCCCAAAAGCATAATAAGGACTTTAGAAGACCAAACACAGAAAGGCAAACTCCAATGCAATCTTCGCAAAATCAATTAATAGATATTGCCAATGAGGAAGTACTTGAATTACCTCCGCAACACGCCATAATGCCTCCGCAACAGCCTGTTGAGGAGCCAAAAAAGGACTCCCTTATGGTGGCTTTATCTAAAGAATTTATTAAAATGGCACAATGTTATGAAGAGATTAGGAACTCTGCCAAAGCCCAAGAGAAAGCCATAACTGCTTTAACTCAGAAAGTTGATAAAGTCAAAAGGAAAGGTTAACAAGAGGTTCAGCAGTGAAAATGGTGTACTTACCATGAAAATAACACCTACAACATGATTGATTGTAGGACCTTAAATTTTTATAAGGGCCTACAAAATCGTGGAAGGGGTGGAAATAGCAGAAGAGGTTTTGGAAGAGGAAGTTTTGTAAATTTCCAAGGAAGAGGAAATTTCAGAGGTAATTTCAGAGGAAATTATGGTGGCAATAGAGGAGGTTTTGGTAACAAAGGCAAAAAGGGAGCTTATCAAGTTTCATTTCCTGAGGATGAGGCAGTTCACAAGAATATGCTGAATCCCAGGAATATGTAAAGTTGAAGAAGCTCAGGGAGCAGATCAGGTTATTACAGGCTACCACCCAGCTGATGTTATCAGGACTGAATCTAATGGACCAACAACCATTAATCACAAATCAGAGTTCAAATATGCTATTGACTCCACAAAAGGTAGTTAGTCAGTCGCAAGCCTCTGGGAAGACGGACCAAACGTCGACTACTGGTGTTAATAGTGTACAGCAAGACCCAATGATGGAGATGAAATTGTATGGTCTACATAATTGTGCCATGAAGAAAGAGGAAAATGTGCCAGAGTTGGAATACAGTGCAGAGTATGGTAAAAAGGAAACTGCTGAGGAACTGGATATTTTAGGTAGATACCCTAGAATGCAACCATTTCACATTAGAGTAATTGTGTGTTCCACTACTGCAAAGGCACTGATTGATACTGGAGCACAGTGTTTGGTCATGTTGGGTGATTTCTTGAAAAAATCACTTGGACTGGAGCATAGGGCATACCCTAAGATTCTGAAAGTCACTGTTGCCATGGTAAAGTAGTGAGTGTACATGGTTACGTTCAATATCAAATGGATTGTGATTATGGCCATTTTCCCATTAAGGCTATTATAATACTAGGGTCCCTAGAAGATTTGATACTGGGAACAGACTTCCTAGCACATCCAGAAGTCAATACTATAATAGATTTTGGAAAATGTTCAATGACAATGATGAGTGTAAAGAAGAGTATTGATTTGTTAACATCTGATAAGAAAGTGATTCCAATAGTTGGGATGCATAATCAGATGATAGCAGAATCAAGTGAAGAAAAACCTATTGAAGAAGATAAAGGTTGGGCAATCCAGCAGCTGGAAGATCTTGTCCCTGTGGTGTTGTGTAATAGAATTTACATCCCACATGGAACAGACCAACTAGTGGAAGCTAAATTGTGGAATGAATCATCAGCAAATAGGATAAATAGAATCATCGTAGAAGGAGATGATTCAGAAACAAGATTCAGAGTAGATGATACTATAGTTGATGGTTCAAAGGAAGACTTTGTATTGATGATCTCCAATAATACAGGTTCAGGTTGCCTGATAGAACCTAATCAAGTTCTTGGCTACTGTAACTCTGTATTTAGGAGAGAGTCAAGTTATCAATTTTACAGGCTGGAAATTGTGGAGAAAATAGCCTAGAGGGTATTTTAAATGCCAAGGAATCAAAATTCGATGGAGTTGTATTTCTGGAAGCATTGTTTAAAATGACCTCTAAAGCTACAATATCAGAGGAACAGAAAGAGATGGTGATACAGCAACTCATGAAATATGGGGATGTATTTAGTCTACCTCATGATCCTCTGACGACTACTCTTATCTAACTTGTAAAATTGATACAGGTTATGCTAGTCCTGTGTTGAAACATTACTACAGAGCTGCCATTAAATGACGACCATATATCAGACCACATGTGCAGGAAATGCAGGATAAGGGAGTCATAGAGCCATCCAAATCACGTTGGGGGATGTTATTATTTGTATTAGGAAAGAAAGATGGGTCACTCAGGCCCGTCATGGATTTCAGAGGCCTGAACAAGGTCATGAAGGATGATTGATATCCAATACCCAGAATGGATGATTATCTGGACTGCCTCGGGAGAGCAAAATTTTATACAACTCTTGACCTCAAGTCCGGTTATTGGCAAGTGCTAATGGAAGAGGGCAGTAAAGAAAAGACTGCTTTCTTGTGCCAAGAAGGGTTGTTTCAGTTCAAGGTAATGCTTTTTAGACTGAAAAATGCACCAGCCAAGTTTCAGAGGATGATGGAAAGAATCCTACATCCTCATGTGTGGAAGATATGTCTAATGTACATATCATAGTGTTCTCAAATATGTTTGAGGAACACATAGAAAATTTAAAATTGGTCCCAGATTCTCTGAGATGAGCCCAGCTTACACTTAAACTGGAAAAATGCAAATTCCTACCAAAGAAGGTTCATTTTCTTGGTCACATTTTGGATCCTAGAGGAATTTTGCCTGATCTGAAAAAAGTGCAAGCTATAAAAGAGTTTGAATTCTCAGACTTGGTCAAGCATATGCAAAGGTTTCTCAGAATGCTCCAAAGGTGTAAAAAATTTATACCAAATTCGGCAAAGCATGTAGAGTCTTTGTATAAGCTGACAGCCAAGAAAAGGAATGAATGGCTCATCACAGAGGATCGTCACAAAGCATTTAATGCTTTGAAAGAAGCACTGGTATTGGTTCCATTTCTCAGGTACCTGGTGATGGAAGGCTCAGCCCAATTCATTTTACAAATTTATGCCAGTGGAACAGCATTAGGAGCTGTTCTGTATCAAGAATCTGGAGATGATCATTGGGTCATAGGATATAATAGCTGAGTGCTAAAGGAGGATGAGAAAAAGTGGTGTGCTACCACAAGGGAGTGCCTCGCAATCATCTACGGCCTCAAAATCTATCAGCACTATTTATTGGGGCAAAAAGTATTGATTAAGACAGATCACAGACCACTGTTGTCAATGAAAGTCAACACTACTACAAATGACTAATTTGAAATGGTAGTATGCGATCATTAATCATTACAACCACAAGTTAGAATACGTGCCAGGTAGACAAAATGCTATGGCTGACTTTCTATCTAGAAAAGATGAGCCAGAGGATGTGGTGAAATCACCACCAAAGTGAGAGAGTATGTTCAAATTAGATGTTGTTTCCTCTAATGTCAAAAGAATCAAAGAACAAGAACAACAACAAATTTTCTTGGTGGCCAAGAGGAGCAACATCTCGGAGGAGGAACCCACAAGAAGGAAGAGAAAGGAGAGAATGCTCAAATTAGTCCTGAGGATGAAAAAAAACAGTCCAAAGGAGTAGAAGCAGTGGTAACTCGAATCAAAGCTTATGTTCCAGAAAAGAGGCAGAAAGAAAATCAGGAAACTGATAAATCTGCAATACCTAAGGAACACAACAATGTGCAGTGGTTATACCCTGCAAAGGAAGAGGAGTTTGATCAACCAGGAACATCAATAAAGAAATATCTATTGGCCTGATCCCAGATGACTTGATGAGCAAACTGCAAAAAGCAGATGAAAGCTTAGAGCTAATCTGGGATAGAGTAGGTGCAAATAGCACCATGAAGTATCACAATGGGTTCTATGAAGAAAATGGTGTACAGGGAAACTGAGGCAGAAAGCAAAGACCAATTGGTGGTACCTGCAAACGTCAGGGACTCTGTGCTGCATCAGCATCATGATGCTGTAATAATGACACATCAGGGTTTCAAAAGAACTCTGAGTGCCATGAAAAGGCATTATTGGTGGCCTGGCATGGAAAAAGATGTCAGGGAATGGATAAAATACTGCATTGTCTGTCAAATGGCAACTGCAGGAAAGCCATCCATTCCTCTGTTGATACCCATTGTGCCACAAGGTCCATTTGACATTGTAGCTATGGATATAGTAGGAATTTCGTCAATGGGAGAAAGAATGCCTTATGTTATAGTTTTTCAGGACTATTTCACAAAGTGGGTTGAAGCTGAAATGATCCCAGATCAATCAGCAAATTCAGTTGTGAATGTGTTCTTAGAAGCTATAATATTTAGACATGGAACATCTATGAAACTCCTAAGTGATAATGGATCTTATTCTACTTTGGATTTAATGAAATCAGTCTGTGATTTATTGGAGTGTAAGAAGATCTTCACTACTGCTTACCACCCTTACAGTAATGGTATGGTAGAGAGGTTCAACCAAACTTTAATAAAACAGCTGAGAAAAGTAGCTATTGGTAAACCCGATAGCTGGCCAAGATATCTCAAATCAGTGGTCTATGCTTACAATGCAACCTAACACACTGTGATGAAATCATCGCCATTTGAGTTGTTACAGGGCCATGAGGCAAAGTTTGGGGTGAATTTGACAAAAGTGCTCAAAATAGTAATGCCCATGAATTATGAGGCATACAAATTAATCCAAACTGACCACTTAACCAGGCTTCATAGTATTATTGCTGAAAATATCCAGAAAGCAGTGGAAGCTAGCAAAAGAGATTTCGACAAGAAAATTAAAACCTCCATTTTCAGAGAAACTGATTGGGTTCTTCTTAAAGTTGAAAAGCACAAGAAATTGGGCTTAACTTGGTAAGGGCCCTACATTATCACTGATGTTTCGAGATTGGGAGATAAAATGATAATAATTGCACGTTATGATAATCTTTTGCTACGGCAAAAGGTTTCAGCAAGTATGCTGAAAATTTTTTGCTACCAGACTACAAGATGGCAGAACTATACAAAAAATCGATCTTATGGTCTCACTCTACCATCGAAATTAGCGCAAAACAGAGCGGCACCATCCGTAGTTTTGTAGCGGCAAAATCTGCCGATTTGCATGTATTTATTTTGTATATTTAATAAATATTTATTCCAATTGTGTTTTGAAACGGTTAAAATCCATTTTCATATTTTTTGGCATATAGGATTGTGTTTTAACAAATCGGGGGAAGAGCTTTTAAAGCAAAAGACCCGTTTTCGTACATTTTTTTCATTTTACACATTCTTGGTTAACAACTCCAAATCAATCACAACTTTTTCAAAGTTGTGTCCTGCGCCTCCTCTCAATTTTCAAATTTTTTCGAGAGTATAGTTATCAGAAGGATCCCCCTGTGAGGTAATTTGTAGCCGCAAGGGAATAGACTGGAAATGTTTTTACATCTGTCTACTTTTCACAGCTACAAATTCAATTTTAAAATATTTAAAAATATTTCGAGAAACCATATGGGCCCAAAATTGGAAGAATAGGTACGCACAATGAGTGCGAGCATACTTACAATGCAAGGGATGAGGAGGTCCAGTTAGGGATGATGCACCTACAGCAAAACTATCACTATTTTTGGTCGACAGTAAGATAAACATTTTATTTATTTTGTACATAGTTAGATGGAGTTATGAGTGGAAGTTATGCTCCTCAGGGGTGTTTTGCTAGACTATTTCTGTGCTTCTTCTCAGATGAGCTTCCAACTGGGACTTGAGTAAAAGACACAAAAAATTAAGTAAGAGGGGATGGCAAAGCCAAATGTAGGTGATCTAAAAAAGACTTCAGTTGAATTAGGTGATCTGATTTGGGGTGGTTTTGTCATTCCTGCTCCCTCTGGTTTTGGCAAAGAATCCAAGAAGGGGATTAGTAGGTATCAGCCATGGAGATCAAAGTTGTGATGGATTGGTGCTGACCAAGTATCAAAGTTGTGTTGGGTTAGAGTAAAAAACACCTAATTTCACATATTTTTGCCTATCAATTTTGGTTTCTATGAAGGGACAGCCAATGGCCAGAAAAGCTAAATATCAAGTTCCCGCTCCAAAATTTCAAAAGTTTCAAATTTTTGCGGTGTTTTGCACAAAGGCGCTAGAGTGCCTGAAAGTCAAATGCTATAAGTGGGTAAAATTAGGTAAAGAGTTAAAAAAGGGTACCAAAAATGCACATAAAAGAGTAATAGAGTGCGTTAGATTTGAAATCTAAAGTTCTCCTGGAGTTTTAGACTATAACATCTGTCAGGCGATGCAGATAGCAGAGTTGGAGAGGTGGTTTTTTCCACTTTTGAGTTCTGGCTGACTAATCCAATCTAGCCAATAACTGTTCCCATGGGAAGTGTGGAAAGGATGGTAAAACATCTCGAAAGCAACACTTTCTGAGGCATGAACATTGTTGGTTTTAATGTAGAGAAACTGAACTGTGAAGACTCGAAAAAACTGTTAAGGTGGGGGATTGATAATGAAAAAGGCAACCAGTTTGCTAGATTAGTTTCTTTTTCCCACTTAAATGGTAAAACATTTGTAGTCAATTTAACGTTGCTGCAAGAGTGGGACATTTTGTTGCACTTTTTATGCTCAGCCATGTTATTAGTCGGTTATGTCGTTTTAGGGGGCATTGTTTCAATTGTTAATGTCCGAGGATGCAGAAAAAGCACAAATCGTCGTGATTTGTCTGGCGCAATTAGGTCTAGTATCAAAGATGGAAATCTGGGAAGATGCTATGGTCTAAGCATCTTTGGGTGATGTTGGTCCTCACCAGACTGATTTTAGCCCTTTACATAATAGGTAAAATCTGGCCAAAGAAAAAGTGCCTCAGGAGATACTGCAGTATGCTGGTATGGATGCCTATTTTTTGCTGGAAATTTTTATGGGGGCATTTTACTATGGGTACGTGATTGAACTATGTGGGGAAGTTCTAACTTTCCTCAGGATATAGTTGATCCAGTTCAGATTGAACTGCTCTCATATAAATTCTATCAGTTTTACTCATATATAATTACTGATTATAAACTTTGTAACTTTGTGGGTACACCTGATATTGTGGTTAGGCAGCAGGAGGTGACTTACCACATGATGGGCCAGGAAATGTACACAAGATGGGCCAAAAAATGCAAGAAATAGGTCCTGAATTTCGTAAAATATCTTTCTTTGGCCTCCTAGTGGACTCAGTTACAATGTTATTTAGCATTTCTGATGACAAAATCATGTTAATCATAAATAAATGCAGAGTTCTTGCTAATGCAAATTTTGTCATTGCCAGGGACCTAGCCCAGCTGCTGGGAACCATAACTTCAGATTCAAGCACATTTATATAGTAGGCATCTTCAAACTTGTTTGATTGAGGCACTCAAATTTCACGAGTCGTATGATGGGCCTGTTGTTCTGTCCACTGAAGCAAAGAATGTAGTAGGCCTATGGTCCAGACAACTGTCATGTTGGAATAGAAAAAATATACTTCCAGGGAAAAGTGCCATCTCTGTTTTTCCTGATGCATCTAATACTGGCTGGGGTGCATACTGTAATGGCAAAAGTTCGTCCGGCCTATGGAATGAAAATGAAAAAGGCCTGCATATTAATTGCAAAGAACTTTTGGCAGCTTTTTTTGCATTCAAGATCTTCACCCCAGACTTGTATGAAGTTTTGATAACATTAATGCTAGATAACTCTACAGCTGTAGCTTACCTTAACAAGATGGGTGGAAGGAAAGACAGCTTTCTTTGTAATCTTTCAATAAAAATTTGGAGTTGGTACCTGGACCATAACCTAACCCTACAGGGGGTACACCTTCCAGGATGTGCAAATGTGCAAGCTGACCAAGATTCCAGAGCTAATGCAGATAGGAGCGACTGGAAACTTGGCTCTTCCGTTTTTTTACTGATAAGCTTTGTTTCTTGGAAACCAGATCCAGATGCTCTGTGCGTAGATGCCTTGAGCTTCTCTTGGCAGAACTGTGGAGCACTTTATGCCTTCCCCCCTCTTCTGTCTCCTGAGCAAAGTCTTGAGGAAAGTAATGCAGGAAGAAGTTGAGATGGTATTGATTGCTCCAATCTGGCCAATGAAAATTTGGTGGCCAACATTGTTGTCTTTGACCACAGAATTTCTTTTCTTTCTCTACAACAATTCCTCTACTTGACAAATTCAGAGGATAAATTGCATCCACTGATTGAGAACGGCACTCTTCATCTTTCAGGGTGGAAAATATTGGGGAAACCTGGCAGAGCTGAGGCCTTTTGCAGGATGCTGCTGACGTCTTGTTACAGCCATATGCCCTTGGTACCAAAAAACATTATAACTCGGCCCACAGAAAATGGGTTCCCTGGTGTAATGAATGGGAAATTGATCCCATTCAGGCAACTGTAGTTGACTTTGCTAATTATTAAACAGCTCTACATAAAGAAAGCCTAAGATACCAGACCATATCTAGAGCTAAATCAGCTATTTGTGCAGTATTAAAAGAAACTAACCCGAAATTAAAAGATACTCCCTTACTGCCACGCATCTTAAAGGGCATTTTTCACTCTGATCCCCCTAGGCCACACTATACATCTACATGGGACGTCAGCAAGGTCCTCAATTTCCTCGAGTCTATCGACCTATCGGATAGGGGTTCAGAAACACACAGAAAATTGTTTACATACAAAGTTGTTATGCTTTTGGCCTTGAGTAGCCCCCAGAGATCTTCAGAGATTTGTAAACTTTCCACTCAATACATGCAGATCTTCTCAGGTCACTTGGTTTTTTCGATTCCAGATATGACAAAAACCTGGAATTTCAGGCTACCTCTAGAGGTTGTTGTACATAAGTTTTCTAACCCCTTAATTTGCCCATATTTGCATATAATGGAATATATTTCCTTTACAAAACCCATCAGGGTCATTAACTCTCATCTTTTTCTCTCATATGTAAAACCATTCAAGCAGGTCACTTCTACCACTATCTCTCCTTAGATCGTCAGAGTATTATTTCTGGCCCATATTGACACCTCTGAGTTCAAAGCACATTCTGTCAATTTTGCTGCATCATCTAAAGCATTTTTGAGTGGCCTAACAACAAAAGAGATTTTTAAAAGTGCCAACTGGTCACCCAATCCAAAATCCTTCTTTCACTTTTATAATAAGACAATCATTTACAAAAGAGCGACCTTTAGGGAGGCAGTTTTTTGTACTAAGGAACAGTATTCATTCTGTTTGCTTTAAACATGCATATGTTAAGTTGAGCTGTTTTTGTGTAGTAGAATAAAATATTTTGCTAGGCCTTTAGGCAAACATGAAATATATATTCTACTAACAAAAGCAGTGAAGACTTAACATACCCACCTCCCTGCCCCCTTGTACTAATCAGGTTCCTTTGTTCAAGAAACCCTGGTTACCACCGAACAAATACCAGGACCACTCTCAGCAGAACGACTCACAGTACAAGGACCGACCAGCGGGTTGTCGTAATGCTCCGGTGTTTGATCGTGGCAGGCGCCCCTTTTGAATCAGAAAATACAATTTTTAATTACATCTGTTTGTCGGCCATACTGTATTGATAAAAATTTTGTTTCACAAGGTACGTTAAATCTTCGTTTCTCTTGTCTGACCTCTGACCCCACTTGGGGTTTTTTTCCAACTGCTTGAATTATTTAAGTGTAGCAGTTATTGCCTACTTTGCCTTGTTTAGTGTTTGTTTTTTCAATAAATGGCTCTCATGAATACTGAATGGTCACTAGGCTCAGACCAAGGGGTCATCAAGAAACTCTGGCATTACTGCCTGTGGGTCATTCAATGCTGGAGCATCGTCCCACAGTGTATCCAAATGACTGACGAGCCATGACTGCTTAAATGACGGCATTTCCTAGTAGAGGAAAAGCTCTTGTTGCTGATGGAACTACCATTCCTGGCTACGCTCTTGTCGCTGTCCTCATCTAAGTCCCTTCCAGGCATTTTGGCCCTGTCCCTATCATTATCCGATACTGACTCCATATCCAAAGCTTTGTCAGCATGGCTAGGACCCAAGGGTCAGAAGAAATAAGTTTCAAGTTATGGAAGAAAAATCGTAACCTGCCACTAACTTGAAGATTAGGTGAGACACAAGGTAGAAAATGTAAATTTCCCAAATCATACCTGAATGTGTCAGATCTGGGACGAAAGTCCTTCCAGTCATCAGGTGGAGTTTTGAACCATTTTGGGGGTCCACTAGAATGGTTCGATGGTCTGCCTAGATTTTGTAAGGCCACCGCAAAGGTTTTATATTTATGGCATCGCTCTTTGAGTTTGCTGCAAAGCAAATGTCGGAAAATAAGTGGAGGAGCGATTCTGGTCGATGGGTCCAAGCATCATTGAATGTTCTGGTTGCTAGCCACATTGACAGACAAAATTTCAGGTAAAATTCTGGTATTTATTCCCAAAATGTGCAAAATTTGGAACCCTCTATCGACTGTAACGTCATGTAACACCAGAGAAAAGTGGTGTAAACTGTGGCGTACTGCCTTCTGGACATAGGACAAATTGTCATTACCTTTCTCAATTTCATTCAAAATGGTGATCAAAGGAAAGGCACCTTCTAATAAAGCCTGGTTGACATTACAAAGACGCTCATCTTTACATACTGGCCATTTGTTGGCCCCGTTCGGGGAAGAGACGTAAATCATCGTCAATAGCTGGTGCGATGGCCAGGTTGCATTGATTGCCATCAGGGCATAATGCTCCTTGCGTGCCTTGGTTTCCTCGAAGCATGTCAAGAGTTCCCGATTGGCTATCAGCTTGGTTTTAGGCTGAAGAGATAAACATTGGCATTTGACCAAGGGGTCATCAAAAAACTCTGGCATTACCGCCTGTGGGTCATTCAATGCTGGAGCATCATCCCTCAGTGTATCCAAATGACTGATGAGCCATGACTGCTTGAATGACGGCGTTTCCAAGTAGAGGAAAAGCTCTTGTTGCTGATGGCACTACCATTGCTGGCTACGCTCTTGTCGCCATCCTCATCTAAGTCACTTCCAGGCATTTTGGCCCTGTCGCTATCATTATCGGATACTGCCTCAGTATCCAAAGCATATGTTAAGTTGAGCTGTTTTTGTGTAGTAGAATAATTATAAGGAACAGAGCAGAGAATGTAGTATTTCTGTCAATATTCTATATTTTTACGATACTATTGTCACTTGCCGCTCAATTTCTCCAACGTCATGTGATTCCAATCATGTCAACACTTTATTTTTTCATGTTTTGTTTATTACTTATTCATGTTTTCGTTTATTTTATTTCCACACATGCATTTTGTGTTCGTTTTTATATTTTTTATGCATTTCCATGTTTCGTTTTGTTGTATTTCTATTTCTTTATGAACGCGGGCTACAGTAGGCCCTTTAGCTAAAAACTTCCGCCAGCCGTGCTCCACGAGCACATGGCTATTTTTGGTGCATTCCATGCACCTCTTATCACCAAAAATTAGCGTCATTTTTGTTATGCAAAAACGACTAGCTAAGAAGTTTAGCTAAAGACGCTCATATGCTTAGCATAGGCACTGCAGTCAGCCTCAGTGCTAAACGCATGTGAACGAAAAATGTCTATGTGCTCATAGGCATCTTCTGCATGGCGTCTAGCTGCAGAAGTTAGCTTGGACGCCGAGAAACTCCGCCCAGGCTGCAGCTGTGGCCAAACATGTCCTTAGAAGGACATGTTTCTTTAATTTTTTGCTCATTCCTGGGTTCACCCCTGCGTCCGATTTGTTGTCAGCATCCGCTGCCTTTCGCCTAATTTGAATAAATTTGAACAGCCATCTTCCCTGCGTCCGCCGCCTTATATTAAATAAATTTGCATAAATTTATATCCATCCACTGCATCCGCCGCCTACCCGTCTACAGTACCCGCTGCCCATCAGTGCCAGGTGTCCAACCGCTCCAGTTAGCCGAGAAACAATCGCAAGTCGCCTCCCGATCGCCTATATCCGTCGCCCAGGACTCGTGTGGATCGCATCCCCGCCCCGTGCCAGAAGACCGAAAGTGTCCAGGGACTTGCCGCCCATTCTCGTCGAATCGCTTGAGAAACAGGATTAGGTGAGTCTTCTCAGGGGATTATTGTTATTGTGGTGTATTTGTTGGGGAACCCTTCTTAAGTTGGTTTCCCAGGTTTTCCCCAGGGGGCTCCCACCTCTCAGGGTCGGGCTAAAAAGGGGCTGTCTGGTTCATAATCGGGCCCCACAAATTAGGTCATTTTACAGGTGACCCTGTCCCCACTCTCACTGAGCAGGACTCGGGGATTGTCACACCTAGCCTGGCGGCGTTATCCATTACCCTACAGTAAGACCCCAGGACAACACCAGAGAACACAAGCTCCCTATAGCCACCACTCGCCAGGTTAGGCCCCCCAACACCAACCAGGGGAGCCTGGGGAAAATGCCAGTATCCATCAGGAGTCACAGCCTATTACTCACTGTAATAGGATCAATCTGATATGGTTCACCATCAATGTGACTGCTAAAACACGGTACTACCTGATGTGATACCCAAACCTCCCCAGCTCCCCCGCTAAACGTGACATGGCGAGGCTGGAAAATCGACCTTAAGTCTGGCACTCACCCTTAAGTGCAAAAACTTCACCCTTGGGTCGGAACTACCCCCAGGTTGGGTCAATTCCCATTTTAAGTCGGACAAGCCCCCTTAAAATCGGGTACTAGCCATCCAATAAGTCGGAGACCCCCCCCCCCCGAATTCGGGTATACTGCCTAATGGGTCAGGAATGTCCCTTATTTCGGATTACCACCACTGTAGGTCGGAAATTTCCCCTGAAATCGAGTGTTATTACTGTAGGTCAGAAATTTCTCCTGAAATCGAGTGCTATTACTGTAAGTCGGAAATTTTCCCTTTGACCTCGAGTTTAATTACTGTAAGACGGAATTCGCCCTTACGAGTGATCTAAATGTGATCCATATGTGTAAATAATTATCTCTTGCATGTGTATCGCCCCTATGAGTAATAAATTCCCCCTGAGTCGAGTTATTTGTCCCATTGAGTCAAATTTCCCTCAGAGTTGGGCCTCAGAATTGAGATATATCGAGTATTCCGTATTTCTCCTCTGAGCAATCTTGTATCTTCTACATACTTAGTCTGTGTTGTAAATTCCTTCACTTTTCTTCGCCTTTTATTTTCTTTTCTCTCTCTCTCCTTTTGGGTGGTATACTGTAACCCTCAGGGTGGATGCCCTTACAGTACGCCTGTGTCCATTCCCGTACTGTAACTACAGTATACCCATACACGGGTACTGGCATCACAGTCCTAGGGGTTAACGGCCTCTCCTGACTGTTGGTAGTCCATGACCCCATGATACAGTGCACCCTCCACCTATGATTCTGGACGTCATACGTGGCTGCGATCTGTTAATTGTGTACAGTATTTTTGTGTTTCACCGGAAACTGTTGGAGTTGCTCACTTCTCCGGCCCCAAAAATTTTACAATTACTGTTTATACCTTTAACACGCGTATGTCCAAATCTTGTATTTTCCACTTTTTTTGGTTATTTTTCCTCCATTTCTTTTCTTCCTCCGTCATCTGAGTGGTAAAAAAAAAAAAATTTCTGTTTTTCACGCTACTGCTACAGTATGACAACCTTACGTAGGTCTCTCTCTCTTTTTCATTTTCTACCTACTGTAAACTCTGTTCTCTTCTATTTTTGGGTTGTTGCATCTAGACCATAGACTTTACAGGTTTGACGTCAGCAACAACAACTTTACGTATTGTTGTTGTTGTGTGGTTCAGCCTCACGGACGCAACCACTGACGTCTGCAACAGCCGCTTCACTTGCTGTTGCTTTAAGGGGTGGGTAGCCCTCCAGGTTCTAATCCTGAAATCAGCAATGACAACATTACGCGTTGTTGTCTTGGGTTGATACTCCTGCAGTACTGACTCCTGACGTCTGCAACAGTTGAAGCCCACATTGTTGCAGTAGGATTGGCTGGTCTCCTGCACCCCATCCATGACGTCAGCAATAGTGACGCAACATGTCGTTATTCAAAGGTGTGCAGGTCTTACGGGTGCCACATCTGACGTCTGCAACAACCGCATCTCATGTCATTGACTTCAGGTATCGGACCCTCAGTTCCACCTTTGACGTCAGCAACGGCAACATCACGTGTTACTGTATACAGATAGTTGGCTTCAGGGCCCTATTGCTGACGTCGGCAATGACAATATATCATGTTCTCGCAGCAGGAATTGAGGTTACATGATCCTATTTCTGACATCTGCAACGGCAACATTACGTGTTACTGCAGAGGTCTGCTGGCCTTAGGCACTTACCCCTGGCGTCTGCAACTGCGACATGATACTTGAATACTCTTATCCCAGGCACCTGCAGTCAGCACCAAGGTCATGTGTTGGTTCATACCCCCTACCTTTTGATGTCAGCACCAGGTTACTGTCGGTCCTTTGAGTATTCCACTTGAGTCGTAGGTGGTTGCTGGCGCATGGTCCTATCACCTACTGCTCTTGCCAAAGGGTTGGTGTGTGTCTGGGACTGATGCCTGGGAAACATTAGTCCACATACGTACACCACCTGAGATGCTCTCTAGTCCGTGACTGATCAGGTTGTCTGCCCTGGTAGCGGCACTGTTGATCAGCACGTGGCTGCCTTTAAGCTTTAACTGCAGGTTTGAACGAGTTACACTCGGCCTCAGCTGGGTTGGTTGTGTGACTCGTGTAGACAGCAGGCACTTGCAGTCAGTACTGTCTGTGTCTGACGTCTGCAAGGGTTCAGCAGCCTTCTTGTAAATTTCTTATCTAAATTCACTCATTTTCTTTCATCTCATCGAGCTTTCATACATAGATCTTCTTTAGTGTCCCCGCCGTAGTTGTTCCCGAGGGACCACGGCACAGCTTCCGGTTGGGCCTAGAGTGTATAGGACCCCCTGTCATATTTCATTCACTTGAACGCCTTCGTTAACTGGCTTAACGATGCCCGCGCTAGAGTCGCCACTGATCCAGAGTCCGCCTCCGCGGTCCACCCCTGTTAGTCATGTAATATAATAGGCACCGTTGAGTCCGCCTCAGGGAAAGTATTGAGTAGGCCTCAATGCATAACTGGGTTCGCCTCAGTTATTTACACTCAATAATTCACCCAGGGACACCTTGTACCCGTGATCCCTTAGATGTTTTCAGGTGTGCCCTCAAAACATCCAGAGTATATTCATCTTAACTGACTGAGTGTGTCAGAATAGCACCCTTGGTACCCGTGCTCTCTCTCTCTTCCACTGTGTGACCTGCGAGCCTCATTACATCTCAGTGATCGGCAACCCCGCCACCAGCTGTATATAATACTCCTGGAGAGTGTCCGTTCTGTTCGATATGCGGTCTCCCATTTTGAACATGGCTGTAAGTTACTTGAGAATGTCGTCCAGCAGGGAACCTCTGTATAGTCCATCACACTGTACAGAGATCGCAATCGCTCCTGGCGAGTGAGGCCCATTGCGTAACTGCGCTACCCCTTTGCGTAGCTGGGTTTGTAAATTAGTCTTGTCCCTATTTATTGCTCCCTTTTAAGTTCACTTTCAGTTGTCCACATCCTTTTCACTTTATGCCACTTTATGCGCTACTCCTGGTGAGTAGGATCTTGCCAGCCATGAGTCCGCCTCGCCCCAAGGTTTGTAAACTAGTACAAATGGTCGAACCTCCAGGAAAAATCCCTCCTGAGCGGGTTTATCCGTCATCTCATTTCTCGGCAGGAAAACCGCCTTTTCTCTCTTCTTCTATCTCGTTTCCTCCTTTCGGCTATTTCAATTGCCGGGTCCAGGCCCCAACTCTACATCCTTTTGGTCGGGATCGATTCCCCCATATCTCAGGCCATACCTATACCCATCATGGGCGACCAGATAAATTCCCTTCTGCATCACCCTGGTGTACTCTGATCTTGCATCTTACAATCTTATTCCCATTCTAGCTCCAATTTTGTGGTCGCTAGTCTTAAACTAAACCAAGTTCACGTCACAAACGCCCTCGCGCATGCGTCTTTCGAATTCACGCGCTCTTTCGCCGCGAATTCGGAAAAGTAGTACTCACTTTCACTTTACACAATAGAGACACCTCGTCGTTCCTGCCCTCTAAGTACCCAGCCTGTACAGACCAGTGAGCCACTCTCTATTCAATTTAACTTAATTGCTTCACAGGCAAGAAAGTCTGTTCTAACCACCTTACAGGAGAACGAACCCTCGGACATGAAGTCGGAAACTGATCTCCCTTCACAGATCGAGAACAAGGTCCAGGCAGCATTTGAGAATGCTCTTGGACCCCTCAACCAAAAGTTAGAGGCCATGAATGGTCGGAGGCACCCTCCTGTGTCCAGCTTTATGGCCCCTCCAACCTTCTCCGGTGCTTTTGGTGAGTCTATCACAGATTTTATGTCGCATCTTACTCGTTTCTTTACACTCCAGGGTGTAAGCAAAACGGATCATGCGTATAAAATCGCCTTTCTGGAGTCATGCCTTACGGGTCCTGCTCTTGCCTCCTACCGGGACTTTAGCAGCAGCACTCCAGAACCTACCCACTACGAAGAGTTTACGGCTTTTCTACGGAAAGATTTTCCGGTAGGGCGCGACTCTGATCTGCATCAGCAGCTGATCCAAGATGGACTGCAGAAGCCGACCGAGTCCGCGATAGTCTACCTTGAGCACCTCAAGAGACTGTCCAGGGTAGCGTATCCAGATCTCGCGACGGATGTCAGAGATTCTATCATCAAACCTATCTTTCTGCGTGGATTGAAACTGGTCCTCCGAGATAGTATCAAGTTTAGGGAGTTTACAACTCTTGAAGAGACCCTCAAGGCAGCCTGTTACGCAGAATCCCAAATCTTCCGGGATGAGATTCGGTACACCGCACCATCTAACGCCATTTTCTCTTCAGAACCTAAACCTGCCGGATATAATCCCGATATGCCTAACAGAAGCGCTAACGGTCGTCAGAGCAACGCTCAAACGTCGTCATCCTCTGCCGATGAGGTTCACCACTTGAAACGGGAAATGGCCAGGCTAACGGCCCACATGGCGAAGCTTATGGCCCAGCAAAGTGCACCAGCGCCAATCCTGCAGATGCCGCCTCCACAGCCGTCAACACCAAATCAGTCCGCCGGGCGACGCTCGTCGGGAGCACACCTTCAAACGTGCTCCTTCCACCAACTTTGTACACATAGCCACGCCGACTGCCGGGCCCAGCGTCCCACCGGTGCCGCTCCCGGTAACAACACCGCTAACGGTGGTCGCTGTTATTTTTGCCCTACACGTGCCCACCCCACGGACCGATGTGATAGGCCATGCCCTCATTGTCGTCAAGTGCGAGTGCACTGATCAACTGCCTGTCCACAGCGCAATCCGGCAAACACGGGTGAGAATGACTACCAATATATGGGGAATGCATATCGGCAGCCCATACGTCGCAACAACGCCGTTGGGACTACCGATGGCCCTCCTCATCCAGATCCTTTTGATCTGGATGATGAGGCACTTGCTGAACACCTGACAGATCCTTCACAACAGTGTTATCCTGTCTGCGTAATCAGTATTGGATTTTCAGTAGTCCAAGCAGCGCAGGTACCCGTACCAATAAATGTATCGGACATACTGCTGCCACCACCACCACCAAGGTATGCAATGCCGGTCACCATGGACCCCTCGACGACACCGCAGTTTGTTGGCCACACTAACATCCTAGCATCGTATTGCATCCCCAAAACCACGACTGTCGAGCCAGCTCCAGCCACAAATGCAACGTCTTTGGTGCCACCGGCCCGCATCGTCCCTCCAGGACCACCGCCGGCGATCCCCACAGATTCGGCTATGGAAATCCTCGACCAGGTCGAGCCCATGAACTTGTCAGGTATACTACCTTCTTCTTCAGGTGATCCTAGAGTAGGAACCAGAAATCTATCTCAGTCTACGACTCTATCGATTTCTTGTTCACAGCGCCATTGCCCGTCCAAGAGGCGATGTTGGCCATCTGGTCAGTTGACCTGGCCAAGAAATACCCGCATTTGCCGTGGACTCTGCTCAATGAGCCATCGCACGTCGAGGCGCTCACAGCCGCCGATGTGGTGCTGGCGGCACCTGTATCGATGCAACTCTTACGACCCGACGTCGCCTGACGGGCACTCGAGTTCATTGCCAATGGGACTATCACAATCTAGCCCGTCGAGAAGTTCTTATTGGATGGGGAGCCATCCTCACCTTTGGTCGATGCCGTCTGCTGAGCAGTCCAACAGACCAGTCGGATCCTCCTGCCTGCTGTCGCCGCTACACCACTGACAGCAGCGCCACCTGTTGCCGCTACACGGCCAACAGAAATGGTCACTATTGCTTCCTGGCCTCGGGCCAAGGAACCAACAACTGATCCCACACGGCCGGCAACAGCCCAAGATACATCGTCGGCAGCAGCCCAAACCAAATCGCCGGAACCAGCCCAAAAGACATCTCCGACCGCTGCGACCGAGTCACCCGTCGTCGAACCCATGGCCGTCCATGAGATCTTACGTCAGGTTAATGAGGATGTCAGCATTGTTGAGGAATCACCGTTCCCAATGGCAGTCGCCCCACAGTCGCCAAAAGTCGGCATCCTCCGGGAAATCCATGTATATGGTGAGTTGGTCCTTGATTTCCCCGGTCAGGAACCCATCTCGTCTGACAGCCACGAAGAAGAAATCTGACAATGCCCATCGGGCCAGATTCGTGAAAATGTGTGAACACTTACAAACCACGTTTGTACAGTTGTCTTTGATAATAAAATTGACCATAGTAACATCACTGTTTCTAGGGGTGAGTTTGTCAGCACCAGCGGATCAGTATAAATTTTGTGGTCTCTCAAGAAGCGGACATCCACTTGAGTTACCCCAGCGTGTAGAGTGTAAACCACCGCAATCTTCATGGAGCCCAGGGTGCATAAATGTTACAGTGTATGTTCCTAGCTCAGACCCGTTTACAACCACAGCATGGAAATGCACATTGCGCACCCGCAAAGTCTGCACCAACACTGGTTTCTTCGGCTCTAGGGGCATCACTGCAGACGTCATTACCACTCAGCACTTGGCGCCCGCGGCCTGCACGCTAGCACATCGCACTAAAATGTTTGGCTCACAAAAACTTGTCAGCATTCGCTCTGGCTTTTATAGCACAAACCAAACATTGGAAGTGATGTACGAATGGTGCTGCAGCGACGTCTGCAAGACAGTGACTAACCTCTTCATTGAGGAGGGACAAATCGCTTCGTAGGATGGCACTACAGCCCTAAGCACCTTAGGCGATGTAGGTGGATGCAGTCCCACTTCAGGCCAGTGCACTACTCTAGACGGGGTCATTGTCTGGCCTGCACAAAACTTCACGGCGTGGTGTCATTATCACCCCAAGGGAAATTACACTGTGTCCATGTCAGGGAACTACATCATCATTGATGATCTACAGGTTGCCCTCAAGATCCCGGGAAACTTCCGTGTCTTCCAACTGTGCCCAGAACTACGTTCCACCACAGTCCGGATGGATCAGGGTCTTCTCCTACGCATCCACGGGAGATACAATTTGACCCAAAACTTGTTCAGGCTGGCAAAGGACACAAGTCCCGATCCTGTCAATGCCAAACTGAACTATCTGGCTCAGCAGATCAAGGAGTCGGAAATTAACAGTTTCCCGTTCACGTGGCTTGAGCTCTGCTCTCACGCTCAACGCTATCTTGATCTGACTTGGCAGTTGCTTCGCTTCGACCCTACATTGGGTGCCCGGGCATTCCTCCAGAGGAATGACCTGACGGCGGAATTCACAGGTGATGCACTGACAATATGGCCATGTCAGAGGGTCAACGCCACCTACGTCTACCACTTGTACCGGGTGGGAAACATTTGCTACAAGTACTTACCTGTCCAGGTCGGCGGCACCATCTATTTCGCCACCCCCGGTGGTCCAGATCTCATTAAATCTAGCCCAATTGTGCCGTGTCACCACCTCTTTACAGGGATTTTCCGAAATCGCTCGGGCTGGTTTACTGAGTCTGGCATGGTCCATGTGAGCCACATCCCACTGGAACTCTTCTGGAAGCAGCATTTCAACATCACTCACTTTGAGGCACCAGCGCTCTTCCATGACCAGTTGGTGATGACCCCTTCAAACTTTGCCTTCTTTAAACAGTACCTCTACAAGACTGAGCAAATTGAAGTGGTACTAAACCCGCTGGTAAACTTTACCGCTGGTCTATCCCTGCAACCAGACGCCATCTACCAGGCTTTTGCAGGGGTAGGAACCGACATCAAGGCCTCCCTGGAAGGTGTCGGTTTGGCAGCAAACCATGTGATTACTGGTCAACAACACAACCTCCTTCAGGGCTTGCATGCTGTCCTGAGCGGGCCGGTTCAGTTGATCTTTAACACCCTAATTACCCTGACAGTGCTGGTCGGTGCCGGATACCTAGCCTATCTTGGTGTATCTTAGTATCTCAGCTACTGTCTGCGGAACAAACAGGTCCGGTTTGTTATCCATTTCTCCCCGTTGGGTCTTTACCGCAAAGTCCAACACTGGATTGGTTTTCGCTACGTGCAAAACAACATGCCGTCCCAGCTTGACCGAATCACACCGTGTTTTGTCGTGCTGCTGGATACCAAGGAAACTCCTGCTTTCCTTGACACGGGTTGCCCCCGCACTATCATTAGCCAAGGTCTTCACAAGGCATTGGCTAAAGAAAGTCCGAAGGCAGTCATGGCGTTCCAGCAACATCACGACTTTAACCCATTGATGAGCATCAATGGTAAGGCCGTTCATACCATCCTTTCGGGACCATATGAAATCATGTTGCCCGGAAACCGCCAGCCGAACACATGGATCGATATACATCTCCATGTGTGCAAGACTACGTCTCCCTTCTGGGCACCTGTTGACCTCATACTCGGACTGGACTTCTTAGAACAGTTCAAGAACATTATGTTTGACTACCAACGTAATGTTTGTCGGCTGGACGCAGTAGAATTGCCCCTCCTGCTGACCACGCCGGAGATCGACCAGATCGACCCCTGGTGGGAGAACACCCGTTCTCTATCAAGAAACTCACACAGGTCGGGATCACGATTGCGGTCCAGGGCTTCGTCCATCTCACAGCCACACTCACGGGCCTCCTCGGTTGCCTCATCACCTGGGTCAACCAGGGGATACCGGCCTTCCTCCAGAGGGGCAAGTCATCGTTCATCGACCTTCCACGGGTCAGGTTGCCCTCGACCTCCACTTGGAGATTCTCCAGTTACGCTAGAAAAAGGCCGATTCTGTGAGCCAAGTGATTCAGATGCCCCAGCATCGCCCGTGCCGAACGCGCCACCACTATCAGACACCGAGATTGAATCACTAGGAGCTACTCAGAGCCCAAGGGACCACTCAGACCATGTACTCACGATACAGGACCAGTCAACCCTTCTAAATGACCCAGACCCCTCCGTCGGATACGCTCTAGTAGGTCTACTACGTCGTACGGGACTGCTGATTCCAAAGCGGTCTGGTAAGACTAAACACACTAGTGGTGCCACCACACCTGATTCCAGTCATGTGGTCTCTGCTTTCTACCCAAATGATATTCAGACACTCCATATCAAAGTTCTCCTGAACAACTGGGTAGAAGCAAAGGCACTGGTCGACACAGGAGCTGTTTTCTCACTCCTGGACCACAAGTTAGTGGCCAAGCTGCCCAACTTGACACTTACACAAACCAGGTCTCGTCCTATCGCAGCCAACGGGTCCCCGATCCCACTGCTAGGAGCAGCCTACATCACAGTAACAGTGGCTGATATCTCTGAACAGATACAGGTCCAGATACAGGAGAACTGTTCAGCTGAACTGGTCCTGGGAGCAAACTTCCTCGGCCGGTTCAATTGTGTCAGCTTGAACTGGGAGAAATCCTTCCTCCAGTTCCAGGAGAGTAAAATCCCCTGTGAGGGTCTCATCCACAGCCCACCTTCTGCCCGCAGTGCTTTGCCCCTGAAGGACTTGGTGATTCTGGAGCCTCGCTCCCTGACACGATTCACTGTACCCGTACTGCCAATCTATACGAAAGTACCTGAGGTGGCCTTCTTCCCAAAGCACCTCACGGGATCTCACGGAAACGTATATTTTGCTGGGAGCGTGAGTAGTGTGACCAATGGTCACATACCACTTCAAGTAGTGAACCCGAATACTCATTCCGTGGTTCTCTACCCGCACATGACCATCGGTCATGTGCAGTTGCATAGTGAGCCCTCACGGGGATCACCGGTCGACTCAGACACCATCCTCGATCATCAATGGGTCGAGGCCAATGCTGTAATCTCACCGGATATCTCCCCTCAGGACCGGGAAGCCTTACTCGACCTATTGGTTGCATACACCGACGTTTATGCTCTTGATGAAAAGGACACAGGTTCCACTGATCTTGTCCAGCACGAAATCAGCACGGGCGATGCCCGCCCAGTCCCCCGTTTCCCTTACCAGTCCTCACCTAAGGAAAAGGATCTCATCATGCAGGAGGTCAAGGCACTCCAGGAAAAAGGTATTATCCGGCCGAGCACATCACTGTGGGCTACTAATACTGTCCTGGTGCACAAGAAAAATGGTTCTCACTGTATGTGTGTTGATTTTCGTGGTCTTAACGAGGTCACGAAAAAGGATGTCTATCCTCTCCCACGGATAGATGACATCCTTGACACACTCAAGGGCATGAAGTACTTCACTACCCTTGATCAGGCTAACGCTTATTGGTCAATCCGGATTGCCGAGGCAGATAAAGAAAAGACGGCATTCAACACGCCCATCGGACTTTACGAATTCAATTATTTGCCTTTCGGTCTGTGCAACGCACCAGGGACATTTCAACGCCTCATGGACCTTCTCCTTACAGGAATCCAATGGCGCACGGTTCTGACCTATCTCGATGACATTTTGGTGTTCGGGAACTCTCACACCCAAATGCTTGAGCGCCTGGCAGATGTGTTCGCCCGTCTTCGCCAGGGCGGAATGAAGCTCAGATTGAGCAAGTGCAAATTCTCGCACTCGGAGATAGAGTACCTAGGCTATCGCATCTCACAGAGCGGCCTAGAACCTGACCAAGCCAAGCTGGCCCCCGTCCAAAACCTACCCATTCCACAAAACGCCAAAGACATCAAGTCCTTCCTCGGCCTCGTGTCTTACTACCGGCGTTTCATCCCTGGTTGTGCCCGGCTCAGCGAGCCACTAACCAAGCTCTTACGGAAGGAAATCACTTTCCAGTGGTCAAAACCTCAGCAGGAGGCGTTCGACGAACTCCGCCGCCTGCTGACCAGCCCTCCTATCCTGTGCCAACCGGACTTCTCGAAATCCTTTATCCTTCAAACTGATGCAAGTATTTCATGGATAGGAGCGGTTCTAAGCCAGTTAGACGAATTTGGATATGACCATCCTGTCGCGTACGCCAGCCGAGGGTTAACAGCAGCTGAGAAAAACTATTCCATAACAGAACTGGAAACTCTCGCTGTTTTCCATTTTGTCAAGCACTTTTGGCCATACCTCTTCCAGCACGAGGTGGTCGTTCAGACTGACCATACAGCGGTCAAAGCAGTGTTGGAGAAGCCTAACCCCTCTGCTCAGATCGCTCGGTGGGGACTCGCGCTCGCCGAATTCAAACTGACAATTCGGCCGGGAAAAGGTCAGTCTAATGGTAATGCTGATGCATTATCACGCCTGCCGGATCCTAACTCCCTTACCGGTGAGAGTATTGATGATACTCCCCTTTACAGACCTGAGGGACATATTATGATGATCACCGATGGTGTGCAGCACCTGGCGAGATCCAGAACTTTGACCGATGGTGTGCAGCACCTGGTGCGTTCAAATATTTCAGCACTGATCACTGCTGGCGCGGAGCGCCCGGTACGATCAGAGACTTATGCCGAGATATCGGTTGGTGCGCAGCACCCTGACCTTTTCGCTGCTCAGCTGGAGGATCCGGAGTTAGCCGACATCATTCGCTCTCTTAAGCCCCTGGGCGACCAGAATGATGTGCGAGGCTACCATCTGTTGGATAACGTTCTTCAGAAATGGACAGGCGAGTCCAACAAGATGGTCATACCCAGATCCATGGTTACTACCATTATCCGGGCTCATCATGATGACATCTTAGCTGGACACTTTGGTGCTAAACGTACTGGGCGGCTCATTGCTCGCAGATACCACTGGCCTTCCCTCAGTCGGGACGTCAAGTCCTTCTGTCAGCGGTGTGATCTTTGCCAACGGAATAAGCCCGCTCGACAGAAAACCACTGCGACCCTGAAACCAATCACCATTACGGGACCGTTTCATCGGGTAGGTGTCGACTGTATGGGATCAATGACCACTAGCGAAGCTGGCAACCGTTTCATCGTAGTCTTCATCGACTACTTTATGAAATGGGTCGAGGCTTTTGCTACTCGAGATATCACTGCGCACACTATAGCCCGACTTTTTGTAACGCAAATTGTCTGCCGGCACGGGGCACCGCAGATTCTTCAGTCCGATCGTGGCACTGATTTCACATCAAAACTGATGACTGAGATCACTGCGATCTGTTCAACAAAGAAGATCCACTCTACTGCCTATCATCCGATGACCAACGGTGAGGTGGAAAGAGCTAATCAGATGCTAGCCACACGGCTATGTATGTATGTTCACCACGGACATACTGATTGGGATGAACACCTACCATACGCTGTGTTTGCCGTCAATATCAGCATGAATGAGTCAACAGGGTACTCCCCCTTTGAACTCATGTACGGTCGCACACCCATGCTCCCTGTTGATGCGGCGCTCTCATTCAACCCTCTGGCCCATATCATTAATGTTTCCTCATATAATATGGAGGTCAAATGTCATTTCACGAATGCATTAACCTTAATCCAGAGTCGAATTGAGAAAGCACAGGAGGCTTATGCACGGTCTTACGACGGGAGGGCACAAGATGTCTCGTACAAAGTAGGGGATCAGGTGCTCAAACTGCGCACTTCCAGCAAACGTGGACTCACTCCTAAATTGCTGCCCATCTACGATGGGCCCTATCTTGTAACAAGCGTGGCATATCTCAATGTCACACTTTGTCTCGAGACGGATCAGGAAGACACTGTACATGTCAACCAGCTTTGACTTTACGTGTCCCCTGAATCACCGAGTGAAGCAGAGGATACACCTCCCACTTCACAGGCAACGGATTCGGCACCCTTGTTGTTCCCTTCAACAAGCCGGGACTTTACACCAAATTTGATTGACCCACATCTTGATGCAGAGGTCCCCGACCCCTAATTCAAGATGTCTTCTCTTCATTGTCCCGCTTATGGACGAAGACATCCTTTTTCGAAGGACCGCCATGCCCCTCATGAAGTATTCACTCTTGTCCGTGCTGGATCTTAGTGGATAGAAGAGAATGTGCAGCAACCAGAGCATCACTTCTTAGGCGCATCCCCCGCGATAGCCTACACTTCACTGGGTGCATCCCCTGCCTGCAATAACCCCATATCCTACACCTCACTGGGTGCATCCTCTGGGATAACCCGATAATCTGTAACTCACTGGGTGCATCCTCCACGATAGCCTACATCTCGCCCTGAAAATTTTTCTTTTCTGTGTTCTAGACTTTCGCACAGGATATTCAATGTCTGCAACTTCACGCATCAACAATTTCCGGTTACCATACTGTCGAACGAATTACGATCAAAGAAGGCTCCATCCGCCAACAACCCAACGGACCTATTTGACCACTCGCCGTCACACCTTGGAACGATCTACGACCATGGACACGCCGCACAAACCTCACTACTAACCACCGCAAGGACGAGGACGCCCGTTTTCGAAGGACCACCGTGTCACGTGCCGCTCAATTTCTCCAAAGTCACGTGATTCCAATCATGTCAACACTTTATTTTTTCATATTTTGTTTATTACTTATTCATGTTTTCGTTTATTTTATTTCTACACATGCATTTTGTGTTCGTTTTTTATATTTTTTATGCATTTCCATGTTTCGTTTTGTTGTATTTTTATTTCTTTATGAACGCGGGCTACAGTGGGCCCTTTAGCTAAAAACTTCCGCCAGCCGTGCTCCACGAGCACATGGCTATTTTTGGTGCATTCCATGCACCTCTTATCACCAAAAATTAGCGTCATTTTTGTTATGCAAAAACGACTAGCTAAGAAGTTTAGCTAAAGACGCTCATATGCTTAGCATAGGCACTGCAGTCAGCCTCAGTGCTAAACGCATGTGAACGAAAAATGTCTATGTGCTCATAGGCATCTTCTGCATGGCGTCTAGCTGCAGAAGTTAGCTTGGACGCCGAGAAACTCCGCCCAGGCTGCAGCTGTGGCCAAACATGTCCTTAGAAGGACATGTTTCTTTAATTTTTTGCTCATTCCTGGGTTCACCCCTGCGTCCGATTTGTTGTCAGCATCCGCTGCCTTTCGCCTAATTTGAATAAATTTGAACAGCCATCTTCCCTGCGTCCGCCGCCTTATATTAAATAAATTTGCATAAATTTATATCCATCCACTGCGTCCGCCGCCTACCCGTCTACAGTACCCGCTGCCCATCAGTGCCAGGTGTCCAACCGCTCCAGTTAGCCGAGAAACAATCGCAAGTCGCCTCCCGATCGCCTATATCCGTCGCCCAGGACTCGTGTGGATCGCATCCCCGCCCCGTGCCAGAAGACCGAAAGTGTCCAGGGACTTGCCGCCCATTCTCGTCGAATCGCTTGAGAAACAGGATTAGGTGAGTCTTCTCAGGGGATTATTGTTATTGTGGTGTATTTGTTGGGGAACCCTTCTTAAGTTGGTTTCCCAGGTTTTCCCCAGAGGGCTCCCACCTCTCAGGGTCGGGCTAAAAAGGGGCTGTCTGGTTCATAATCGGGCCCCACAAATTAGGTCATTTTACAGGTGACCCTGTCCCCACTCTCACTGAGCAGGACTCGGGGATTGTCACACCTAGCCTGGCGGCGTTATCCATTACCCTACAGTAAGACCCCAGGACAACACCAGAGAACACAAGCTCCCTATAGCCACCACTCGCCAGGTTAGGCCCCCCAACACCAACCAGGGGAGCCTGGGGAAAATGCCAGTATCCATCAGGAGTCACAGCCTATTACTCACTGTAATAGGATCAATCTGATATGGTTCACCATCAATGTGACTGCTAAAACACGGTACTACCTGATGTGATACCCAAACCTCCCCAGCTCCCCCGCTAAACGTGACACTATGCTAAACTGTATGTCATATGAGATTGAAGATTATGAAGCATATGCAACTAAATTTAAAAAATTTTGCAAGCAAAAAAATCTATGGTAAAAATTTTATGTAGACGAATTTGATCACAGTGCTAAATTTTTGTCGTTTTTAGATTTACAAGCATTCTATAAAAAACATTTCTGGCATGGCTTTATAGCATGTATTTTCACATTACAGCTTTTTATTCTGGTTTGTTTGTTATTAACATATCTATAGTCTGTTTTTTTAAATGCTTCTAAATAATGAAAGTGGAAAGAAAAGAGTATTTCAGATTTTCACGATTTTCTGATGAATAATATATCAGAGAGGAATGCAAATTTGTGAACATACTGACCTAACCTTTAACAATTTTTTGAGTGAAAAATTTTACAATAAAATCTCTGTGTAAGTGATTTTGACGACGGTACTGATTTGTGTCACTTTTCTATTTCGTTTTATATTTTTCTTATTTTGAGCCAATTTTTGTTCTTTTTGTTCAAAATTTTTCAGGTTGTGTACTTTACGTCAATTTTTTACCTACTCTTTATTACATTATTTCTTCTCTCTTCATTATTTGTTGTTTGTTCTGCCTTTACTGCTTAGTTATTTTATTCATTTCATCCTATTTTCCCATTTATTTTGTTTTATTTATTTCATTAATTTATTTTTTTGCAATTAAGCTCGATACGAAACAACTAATAGGAAATTCTTAAGGGAATTATGTTTTTATTTTTTTGAAACGTTTTGCAAAAATGTTTTTATGGCAGATATTTTGTTGTGATTTTGGAATGATCCGTTCGTGTATACCTACCGCAACTGCAGTACAAAAGCATGTAAAACTCAGATGGTCAAATGCAACTAATCCCATTTAGCAAAAACGATTTTAATTTACCTAATTTGCATATTTATTATAAAAAGGATTTGTGCGTTTACTCCGATGCATAGAAAAAAGAAAACTCGCTCTTTTGAGAATCACCGTATTGAGATTTCGCTGAATTGAAAATCGCTGTTTCGAGTTTCGCTGCATTGGGGACACGCCATTGAGATGGCAGCTCGGCTAAATAAACCGATCTGTAGGCTGGTCATGTCTAATGAGCTAAAAATCTGTTCAAACAGGTCAGGATCCGACAGAAAAGAAGGTCGCCAATTTTTTGGTTTTATTTAACCGAATCAACAAAAGAAAATTTTAGTAAAAATTAAATATATAACAATCGAGAACATAACAAAATTTTAGCACGTATGTACACATCAAAAAAACAGAAGTACCTACGGAAATTCACAACACCGTTTTTTCGAGTTCGCGTTTTCATAAAGACGAGAATAAAGTAAAGAAAAAACGGATTAAAAACGCCTGCATACAACTGGGAAAAATTGAGACAATTTTCTGTATAGCATCGAGGGGTTACGATGGAATCGTCTTCGAAATGGATGATTATGGCGAAAAATGCTTTCTACAATTCCTCGTGCTTAAAAAAGAAAAAATAATAATAATTTCAAGAATATTCATATCTCCAAGTCAGTGCCTATAGCAACCTGTAAAATTGACAAACTAATATTAAACAGAAATTTTTTTTACTCTTTCTTTCTTTTCCGAATCGTCGTCATCGATGATATTTTCATCCGTTTCTTTTTCGGTTTTCGATTCTTTATCAGCGGGAGTGGTATCTTCAGCTTCAGCTGGAGTTTCGGGCTCTTCCTCAGGCTAAATAACAAAAACCGCATGTTTTCAAGCAAAAATTGAAGAAATAAAATTCTGCAAAGCAAATATTTCCAGTATTTCCGGTGTAGAAACACAAAAAAGAGTTAACCTCTAGCAAGTAAAAAAAATTACCATTTCCTCGGCGCTGATACCCAACGTAGTTCTCAACAAACTTTCGACGTTGTCGGCGAATCGGGCCGTATTTTTCAACATGTAACCGCTACGAATGGTCGACGTTTCAAACAACAGTTTAGCGATGTCGGACGCGACTTTATCGTTTTCGTCCGCTTGAACCAATGACAATAATTTTCGAATGACCGGGTGACGCGGGTTAATTTCCAGGGTTTTCTTCTGGCCGCCATAGAAACTGCTGGTCGGATCTTCGGCTTTAGCGTACGCTTGGCTACGCATCAAACGCTCCATATTGCCCGACCAACCGTAGCTACTGGCGACTAAGGCGCAAGGCGAGCTGGTCAAACGTTGAGAAACGACGGCTTTTTCAATCTAAAGATTTTCCAGAAATAATGATTCAAACTGAACTGACCACTTTTTGGGTGTTTATAAAATCAGAATTTACCCCAAATTAATAGTCCAATTTGAGAGGAAGATCTGAAATCGATTCATTCGATTTTTAAAATTTTGCGCAATATGGACAGCTTTTTCAAGAGTGGTGTTAAAAAAAGAAAACTGACATGTGTCAGAAATGACAATACAAGCTGGAAATTAAAATTATTTTTCACTCTACGTAAAATCGGGTTTCAGCTAATAGTTTCAGCCATTCCAAAATTTAAAAAACTTCAGGAGGAAAATCGTAACTAAAAATGCTAACCTCGTCTTTCAAACCAGTTTTCTCCAACCACGTGGTCAACGGTTTAAATTCTTCAGCATATTGTTTCGCTTTTTCTTCGTCATCCAATTTCAAGCCTTCTTTGGCGACGTTCATCAATTTTTTGCCGTCAAATTCGGGCACGTGTTGAATGGCGTGTTCGTCAGCGGGGTGGGATAAGTACAAGACTTCGTAGCCTTTTTTCAAAAGACGTTCGGCGAAAACGCTGTTTTTAACCTTAAGATTATGATAAAATTTCAAGATCCTGCATACATTTACTAAAATTAAAAATCATGAGTTTTCACTACTATGCGATTTTAGAACTTATTTCAGTAGGGAAACTCTATGCTCACCTCATCGGCGGTACCAGCGACGTAATAGATGTGTTCTTGACCTTTCTTCATCCTTTCGACGTATTCGGACAACGTAGTTTGATTTTTGGCTGAAGAATCAAACATCAACAATTTAGCCAAACGAGTTCTATTCGAAGGATCTTCCCAAAGGCCGACTTTGATGCTAAAAAATATAAGCATGTGGAGGACGCCAGCGAAAAAGTTAAAAAGTTGATATTCGAAATTACTTCGTGCTATACTCTTTCCAGAAAGTTTGGAAATCTTCCTTGTTCAATTTTTTCAACATATCCAAAACCTTTCGGACCAATTTCTTCTTAATCACTTTCAGTAATTTGCTTTGTTGTAAAGTTTCGCGACTAACGTTCAGAGGCAAATCGTCGGAATCGATCTACACAAAACAATTATGAATTAAACTTTCCGAAAAAAACTAATCGAAAAAATTTTAAACTTACCACCCCCTTGACGAATTTCAAATAATCGGGCAATAAGTCGGCCAAATCGTCGGTTATGAAAACGCGTCTCACGTAAAGCTAAATTTCAAATGCAACTTATGAGAATAATTAAGCCTGATTTTCTTATTATCTTACTCTCATGCTGTCGTGTTTCTTTCCGTATTCTTGGAACGATCGCGTGCTGAACTTCGGTACGAAAATCAACGATTTGAAGCTAACTTCACCTTCGGCCGTGAAATGCGAATAACAAAGGGCGTTGCCGTAATCTTTGGAAATGGATTTATAGAACGCTTGATATTCTTCTTCTTTGATGTCCGAAGGTCTGACATTGTGGGAAAAGGAGTTGTTGACTTTATTACACCATATTTTAAGGCATGAAAACTTACTTCCTGACCCAAATCGGTTTGGTATTGTTGATTAATTCCCAATCCCAAGTCGTCTTTTCAACTTTGTTCGTCTTTTTCGGTTTTTCCTTCACATCTTCAACTTTGCCTTCGTCTTCGTCGTCTTTTTCGGCGGTCTCGGGTTTATCTTCTGCCGGTTTTTCGTCATCTTCTTCGACGGGTTCTTCGACAGTTTCAGTCTTAAAATTTTGTAAGTTTTATCTAATGAATTCTATTAAAAAATCCGCAAAAAACGGAAACCGAATCCAACGAAAAACTAATCGCTTGAAGTAAAACGGATTTTTACTTTGCTAGTCCACATGTAGATAGGGAAATCGATAAATTGGCTGTATCGCTCGATCAAATTCTTCAACGTCGAAGGTTCCAAGAAATCGTGAGCTTCTTCTTTCAGATGCAAACTGAAAATTTGGTACTGTGAAATTAAGCAAAAAGATGATAAATATTGAAAAAATACCTAATCTGAGTTCCGCGTTTCAAAGTATTTCCACGAGGATCTTCGACGATAGTGAAAGACGAGGTATCGGATTCCCAGATCCATTGCTTAGCATCATCGTTAGATTTTGAGGTGACTAAAATTGAAAAAAATTGCTCAAATTCAAAGATTCTTGACGCTAGCAAAAATGGCCAACTTTTGGTTGTAAAAAAGCCTCAGAATAGCTTACCTACAACCCTGTCAGCAACGAGGAAGGCTGAATAGAAACCAACACCGAATTGACCGATTAAATCCTGTTGTTCTTGACTAGCGCCGCTGGTCGACGACTCGACGACTTTTTGCACAAAATCGGCCGTACCAGATTTGGCGATCGTACCCAAATTTTTGATTAACTCGTCGTGTGTCATACCGATACCGGAATCGGTGATATGCAAAACGTGATTATCTTTGTCAGCCTAGAGTTACAAAAAACGAAATATACATCTACTAAAGATTTTTTCGAACCGAAAAAAGAACCTAAAAATAATGAGCAAAATTATTACGTACAAGATTAAAATCTAACCTTAATTCTGATGCTAATATCATCATTGGTATCCAATTGCTTGGGTTCCGTCAAGGCGACCAAACGAATCTTGTTTAACGCGTCCGAAGCATTGGAGATCAACTCGCGGAGGAAAATCTGGTGAGAAATGCAAAACAATTATAAGAAAAAAGTTTTCAAGTATCGTATGGAAATACTTCTTTATTCCTGTACAAGCTGTTGATGATGAGTTTCATCATACGGTTAACTTCGGCTTCGAAATTGAATTTTTCCGCTTTATCGCGCAATTCTTTCATTTGAGCGACGCTCAAGCCATCAAGTTTTATAGCTTCTTCTTCCCTGGAGTTGAAAATTCGAATAGAAGCCGCCAATTAGGGCACTTATTACATTAAAATAAAGCTTTGCATTGATGACCAAATGAAATTGACTGATAAAACAAGAACACACACGGACTGCACTATGGGGAGGGGTATGAGGGGGTATAACCCCTACCTAAAGTCCTAAAAATCGATCAATGGTTGCCTAATTTTGAGACAAAATAGTGTGTTTAGTAGACCGTGAGATACACTACCTATACAAATTTTCAACTTTACACTTACCTAAAAAAATCTGACCTTGGGGACCTCTGAACATAAACTCAACTAAATGTACAGATAATTAGAATCTTGACGATATTCCAGAAAGAAATTGTCAGAAACGCTTTTCAGACCGAAAAATCATATTGCAAAAGCATAAGGCATTACTTCATTGCAATCCGATCTGAAAATTTCAAATCAGTTTCAGACGTACTGCGAAGTTGATGATGGAACAACGATCTTTTCCATGACCACATTTTTTATTGATCTTATACAATCCTTAATATTTCACTTTTTTGGACTTCCGTCAAGAAAAATTAAAATTTAAAAGTTTAGCATAAATTAGGGGTTTTTTCCGCGCGCCTTCATCCGCACCGTGCGCGAATGACCGAAAATTATTTCCGCGCACGAACATTATTTCCGTATGCGCGAAAATTTTAGATTACCAAGAAAATCTCTAAACGTATCCGTTTTTGTAGGTCAACATTCTTTACATTTTGAGTCGAAAATTGTGTATTCATCGTTTCCTAATGAAAAATCTGTTGGCACTTTGTTCAGAAAATTTACAGCAAGAGAAATGAGAAAAAAATTTAAAAATACATTTAAAATTCTCAACTACCCTAGATTGAAACCAAAAATTCTATACTTGAAAAAGTGGATTTTTGAAGGTAATATATAAATTACCCAACCTCTCACCTCTGAACAGCTTCGTCATCCGTTCGAGAGCCTTCTTTCAATTTTCCTAAATCTTTCTCCACTTTTGGCAAAGCATTTTCGTCGGCTTCTTCGTCGCCGTTCACCAATAAATTCGAATTTTGACCCGTTAAAACGCACAGGACGAAAATCGCCGCCGTCAAAAGGGCGAAACGTCGGCTAATCATGGTCTGGTCGGTCGGATTGCCGGGATTTTACGTTTAAAATATAAGCTGAAGAGAAAAAAATGATATATAATTATGTAGACTAATTACAAGATAAATGAGTAATTAATTAATAAATATTATATTAGGTAAGAATCGAAATTCCCGAACGACCGAAATACGAAAAAGTAGCTGCTCACCGATACGCTTCGTTATAAGCCGGAGCACATAGAAAGAATGTAAATACACGCCCTTTTGCAAACCTAAGACCGGAATGTGGCTCGCGTTGATTGGTCGAGAAAGCGTGACAGATACTGATTGGTCGACTAAATCAGCCGGTCTACGTGCTCGACGATGATTTGTCGGTCGATAAACACAACGCAGAACGATAATAATTGATTAATACAATGTGGAGGCTCTTGAAATCATAGCTAATGGTGACACAAATTGACGTACGCGAATTTGCTCGTTTGATCCAGTACAATATCGCAAGTACATATTTTTTGTTTTCCAAAATAGAAACCACGACAGATATATATTTACTGTAATGAAACTCCAAATAGTTGCGCTGCGTCCCTCCTCGGCGAAAGAGATGAAAATTTTTATTTATTCGCTATTTTCGCCGGAAGAACATTTATACACGCCCTATTTTTGCCTTTGTCAGGTTTATAGAACATTATCATGCTTCTACAGTCATTAATTTACTTAAAATGAGAAAAAAATAAAAAGAAAAACCACAATTTATGAATTTTAGGCACGGTTTTTTTCCTCGAAGATTTTTTACACATGAGAACCACTTCCAAAATTTTTTCCTCATTTTCTCAAAATTTTGTTCATTTTGAAAAGCATTTATTATGTGGCCACTCAGGAGCATACCCTAACATTCTGATCTGATGTTTTTGGAGTCAGTAAATGTGCAAAAATCGAAAATTCTAGTCAGCTTAGTCAACTTGAGCTGATTGATGATGTTCTACCGGAGCAGAAACCATATTAACGATAGAGTTCTCATGAATTTATCCCCAATTAACATCTCTGTTGTTGTGACTAAAATGATCCAGTTTTATTTATTTACAGCGCCGGTAAAATTTTAGAATTTTCACTTTCTAAAACTCTGGAAAATGAATCTTCACATCGTTGAGAAATACATTAAAATCAAACTGATAAATTGCAATGTGGGTACTCTTCTATTATACCCCCGCCACCAATTTTTTTTTTACTGAAGACCTTATTTTAATCAATTTTTTTTCTGGTTGGATTCGAACCTCCTACCCAAAACACCTTGAGACTCCAAGGCTGATGTCCTGTCCACTCGACCACAGGCTCGTGTAAAAACACTTACTTTAATCATAATAAAATACTAATTTTCGGGTGACATAAAAAGAGCAATATCGCGTAGCATAGAATCAAATGGGCATTCGCCCATGAATAAATAAAAAGAATAGATTGGCGAAATGGGATTCTGGATCCTGCATACCATGTGCCAACACGAACACCTATTTCTTCCTGACAAGTCCGCTTGTTGCATCGCCATCGAGGCTGATTTCCAGTAGACAAAATCATTTGATGTTGATTCGAGCATAATCTCTGGCCATGTAAAATTGTAAAAATAAAGTAGCCGAATTTTCATCCTTTATTTCCTCAATCAGTCTAATAAAGTTCATTTTGTATCTAAAAAAAGGAAAAAGAAAAAAGTAATAAATAGGTGGTGGTAGTATAATACACAAAAAAGCTGAAAAAGTAAAAAAATTGGTGGCGGGCGTATAATAGAACAGTACCGCAATTTGTTTGTCATTCCGGCGCAAAGCATCGGAAAAATTTTCGAGTTTTCATATTCTCAAACGTTGGAAAATAGATTTATGCAACAAATATTCCCGAATAAATGTTATAAAATTGCATTATAGAATGATAAGTTCAATCTTCATCGTCTATAAATCCATAATGTCATGTTGAAAGCGTTTACGAAATTCCAAGCCCAAAGAGAAAAAATTGAGAGAATTGACGAAAAATTTTAATTTTCGGCGCAATACTGACTCTTAACCATACATGCACATGTGGCAGACAGGTTTGAAAAGCAAAAATTTGGAAACATCTGAAATTTCAATGTGTGACCCTCAACTGCAGCTTGTAATACTAATAACATATGTAATAATCTATCAATTTAAAACCCTCTTATCGAAAACGGTATACTTAAAAATTGTGTCATTTTAACTTCTCTGTACATATGTATATATGTGATGCATTGATACAATTCTGTACTTGAGTTTTTCGGACTTTTTTGGTGAAAAAAATCAATTTTTTTCCTCTTCAGAGACACCTCATCCCTAAAATTTTGGGAATCAGTTACCCTCGGCCCCAAAAAAGTCGCCCGATCCCCCCTCAGATCTCAGAGCCCCGTTACATGGATGCTTTCCAACATAGAAAAGTATATCCGAAAATCTCTTGCCGCTCACCTGTGAATGGATTTTAATCACTCGATTTCTGAGATTTAATTAAAACTTCCGAAGTTTTCGTTTTTTTCCATTTGAAGCACTTCGTCTCGCGACTATCAAACCTAGATCAATTAAAATTTATCAGGACATCGAGCCACATTTTTTCTTTTAAAGAATTAGGTGAAGATTCATTCTGTACTCGCAGAGCTTTAGTGGTTGAGCTTTTATCCAAATTCAAAAACAGATGCGGATGACAGATCAAGCGTTTACAAATATCTACAGCTCCTAAAACAGTGTGCAACGATGGTGACCTTACTTTTACAGATAACTGTAGGAATGTATGAACTAAAGAATAAAAAGATTAAATTTTATGGAATCATAGGTGAAGGTGCTAGGGAGTGCTCCTGAAGAGAATTTCTCTTTTTTTGCTTCTCATTTTTGACAGTTAGAACTTTTTTGCAGAGTATAAAATGTTCGTTTGTGAAACGATTAGAACATCAAACTATAGTCTGTTAGCTATTTGATAATTCTACAGTCTGTACAGACAGTGTTTTTTTTTGTACTTTACAAATGAAACGGTCCAGAGTACAAACGAAAATTTGGGCTTCGTTCGTACTGGTACAAACAAAAATTTTTGGGCAAAAAAATTTTTTGTTACTCGACAGCTGTCAGTAATCAGTATCAGTGGACTTTGTAGGACTTGTTTGTTATGCGTCCACATCAAAAACGACAAACTAGCAGCTGTGGCATAATAATAAAAGCTTTTTGTGTAGTATTTCACTAGTGCATGTTATGTGCCTCATGATCAAGTGTTTTATGTGTCTGAATTTGTAGTCTTCTTATGTGTCTCGTGGAAATAGCCAACGTATTCATATTTCACAGCATGTTTGTGTCATTTTATAACAATGAATTCTTTTTTTAGCAATTTTTCGCAAATTTTGGGGTACAAACGGTTTTTGAGAGGTCGTTTGTACCAGTACAAATGGACCGAGTACAAAAAAAAACACTGAGTACAGATAATAAATGTGTGACAATGTGTAGACAAGGGCCATCTGGAAAATGCAGCGACTTCTGTGTGATTTTCATAAGTATGATTTTTCAGAGCTGTTCAGCTCCGTAAACGGTACAAAAATCTTGATGAAAATTTCAATAAATACAGTAAGAATGCATGAGCTGTAAAATAAGAAAATAAAATTCTGCTGCATCCGATGGAAAGGTGCTGGGGAGTGCTCATAAAGTTTTTACAATTTTGACAGCCCATTTTCGCCACTTTCAGCCCTGTTGAAAGGTGTCAAAATTTACTGTAAGTATTACATCAAAAGATCTTATCAGATATAAAATGAGTATTCATTTATCGAATAAACCACTCTAATCACGAAATATTGCCCGGCTAGCAAAATCACTGAAAAATGCCACAAAATCATCAACTTTCAAGCGTTGGCATATTGTAGCCGTATTTTTAAGCAAAACCAATGATACAATGGAACTCAGCCTCAGAACTAACTAAAAACATACATGTAATTGGGGGGAAGTGCTATGGGAACCCCCCCCCCCAGATATCGTCGACCATATGGCTAGCCATCGGGCGACCGCCCCCCCCCCCAGGATTTTCCAATCCTATGGCTAGCCATATGGTAGCCGTAGGAACCCCCATACTTTTCGTCGGAAAAATACTGAAAAATGTTAATTTTTTGATGAAAAATGTCGATTTTCGAACAAAAAGTGGTCAAAAATGTGAATTTTCTGGGCGCTTCGCGCCATAAATATATTTTTTCAGTCTTTTTAGAAAAAAATTATTTTTTCAACTATTTTTTAGACTTTTTTCGTGAAAAAAATCGATTTTTTTCCTTGAGAGACCCCTCTCCCCAAAATTTTGGGAATTACTGACCCCCGGCCCAAAAGAAGTCGTCCACCCCCCCCCCCCCCCCGACCTCGGGGCTCTGTTACATTTATGCCGACAATGTCTCATTTTGAGACATGATTAATTCTCAATTTATCATAGGGAAGTTAGAAACTCTCAGAAATCGCGTCTTAAAACGCATAAAAATGCAATCCCGAACAAGATATACTATAATTGGATGCGAAATGTCGTTCAGCTTTTGATTGATCCGTGGAACATTTTGTTGCTGTGTGCATTAAAAGCTTGGATGCACGTCGCGTATATGTATAATTTAAATTTAGGTTTCCCGCATCCATGTCTGACCCTAAAGTTGACCAAACTGCCGCCGCTAGTAACGGCACGGCGACCACTCCTATTACTCCCGAGGGTATGATCATCGCGTATACCGGCCTCTACACAATGGCCATGTTTTGCATTTGTTACGGATCGTATTTATCCGCCGCGTTAATCCGCAAACGCCGCCGCGAAAAAAAGTTCATGGAAAATAGCATCACGTTCAAAGACGCGCGTTATTTCCCCGTTACGGCCAGTTGCGTTTTGTTCGGGCTTTATTGCCTTTTCCGACGTAAAGAATGTCTGGCTTTAGTTTTAAAATTATTCCGACACGTTAAAATTTACGCTCCAGTCAATTTAGCCTCGAAAATCGAAAATTTTCTAATCGTAGCGTCGTCGAATATTTCGCAATTAAATAACGCGACGGGCGATAATTCTTCGTCTTCTTCGTTTATAAACGAAAAATTACACAACGTCACTTTTGTTCACAACGTTTTGGAAATGTTCACAAAGGAAAATATCTCCTACTTTTTGTTGATATTTTTCTGTTTCGAGGGCGTTTTTGCTTTAGCTCATCTTCTCAAACCAATCATCGTTTGGTTGATTAGGCCACAATATTTGAAAGATAAATTATTCGGCCGGCAAATTTCATATTATCGATTATCGTTTACAAAATCGCCGTTAGAAAACGTCAATCACGATAATGTGAAAGAAAATGTTGACGAAACGGTAAAATTTTTCGCTTCATATTCGTTTTCGAGAATTAGTTTCTCTTTCTTGAAGGGAAAAGTTTTTTGTTCCAAAATTCTACGAATTTAACATCAATAGAACATATTCTAGAATATTATATCTCTATGATTGACGGAGTTATGTTCGAATGAGATTGGATCTAAAAATTCTAGAATTAGCTTCTGATTGTAATCTCGTTTGGCTATAAAACTCTATTCGGAAATGATGTGATTCTAATTTATTGAAATGTTCAACAATTCAAATGACACCATATAGTAAAGGGGTTCACACTCGTTGATGGAGGGAAAACGTCAAATCTCTAAATTTTCCGTGAGGAGGGAGTCTTCCCGGAATTTTGAGCTCTTGAAGTACGCAAGAGGGTACTTAACTTTTTCCGATCCATTTTTAGGGCTGTTAAGGCGTTTTCGAATTTCGAATTATTTAAGGCTGTTAAGGCGTTTACCTTTTTCGACGAATATTTAAAGCCTAAAAAGTGTAATTTCAAAAAATCGAGTTTTTTGGGGTTTTTCAATATTACCCGCAGACGGTCTAGGGGATAAGTGAGTTTGGTAAATTTTTTGGCGGAAGGTCCCACTCAACCATACATGTCTCTGGGTGAAATGCCGTAAAGACACCAGAGAAATGGTCGGCCATATGGCTAGCCAGTAGTCATATGGTGATCCCTCTCTGGATTTATTGATCCTATGGCTGAAATAGACCAGCCATATCAACACTAGAGATGGGACGAATCCAGTTTTATGTAGTTTCCGAATCCGAATCCAGGAAATTGGTAACTACCGAATCCGAATTTGATATTTAGGATTCGGGCGAATCCGAATCCTACATTAATATCTTTGCTTGGCTAAAATCAAGAATCATGGACATTCTTTCTAAAAAATTGTCTTATCCCGATAGTTTAGAACCCTGGATGATGAATCTTTTCAGGACGATTTCGTGATTTAAAATTTGATTTTAAATCACGAAATGATATTCAAGCATGAACAATTTGCGGATCTTTTGAACATGCTAACCAGCTAAAAAATCAGCTTTAACTCAACGATGTTTCATAAATTTGGGCGAAACAACAAAATTCGTAAATAGTTTTCGTAAACGCGAAGCGTCGAAATTTTTTTGCAGTTTTGATACTGGAACGCTGGAAAATGAATATTTTCGACTTTCATTTCCTTGAAAAGTGCTGTAATTCAATCATCTTTCATAGTCGCACAAAATGCAAAATATCATATTGAAAGAATGCCAATTAATTTTGTAAAATCGGAAAAGCAACCAAAAATTTAGATTATTCGACAGCACTCTGTTACTTTTTCGAACTGGTGGCGTTCCAATTATTCGCCAAAAATGGAAAAAAATATGTTTACAAAGTGCCAAAAATTTGTGAAGACCGCAGAAAAATTTTGTAAAAAAGTTGAAAAAATCTTCATTTTCTCAAATATACCAACGCGCAATATGAAAGATAAACTGATTAAACCATGAGGTGAGACATTCTGGGTGGTGACAACTATGGAATGCTAACTAGTAAGTAGAATTAACATGCTTATGGTCGCCCTCGAGCTGAATTATAGCAAGCAATGATGAAAATAATCATTACCAGCGCGAAGCGCCGGAAAATTTTCAGGTTTCGACTTTCTAAAATGCACTGGAACGCACCTTTTCGACATATTTCTCATACACTTGACATTTTCCAATGGATTCTGATTCGGTCTAAAATTTTGGGCAAGACTACCGAATCCTAATCTGGAAAATCAGTGAAGTCGAATCCGAATCCAGAAAAAAAGACCGAATCCAAGATTCGTCCCATCCTTTTTGGTTGAAGAAAACTGAAAAGGTAGATTTTCTCGCACCATAAATTCATGTTTTCATGGTTTTTTAGACCAATATTACTGTTCTTGAGCCTTTTTTCGGAATAATTCTAATTTTTTTTCTCCGGGAGAGGGTCTTCTGCTCTGCTCCATCTACATTTGACTGACACTGAGATTCTGATTTCCGTCGGATTCAAAGTTTTAAAAATAATTTTAATTTAAGACTAAAAATATATAAAAATTAATTTTTTGAAAAAAACGGTTTCGATTCGTCTTGGAAGCCATTATTCTAGCACTTTCCGCAAAGACTTTTGTAGCATAGTGCGAAATATTGATTTCTAACGTGAAATTTGTACCGTTTTCGATGAAAAATCGAATCTTCAAATTTTAAAAGGATTTAACTAAAATTTTCAAGCAAATTTTTTTATGAGTTCCAATGTGGAAGAATTTTCAGACTTCATATGGGACAAAACCTAGTGAATTTCGCAAAATTTGCTTTCCATCGGAGGTTTTTAGAAAATGTAGAATAATTGACAAGGACAGGTTGGTTCGAAATTGGAATTTGTTTGTTGACCAACAAATTCGATGACAAATCATTTATTAGTGTTCCGACTGCAAAATATTTGTGTATATGGCCAACTCGAGTGAAATTTTAATGTATCATTCTGTAAATTTTAGAATTAGAAGTTTCCATACTGAATTGTTTATTCAAGCTTCATTTAAATCTTGAAAATTGGGTATTTTTTTAAAATTTTAATTCATCTTAATTTTTTTCTTCTACGGATCTTGACTGCAATTCCTGAAAGTTTTCAAAATCTGTAATCCAGGACGGTCAAGGTCGGATTTTCAAGTAGGTGTATAGTTGAAAACTGCCGAAGGTAGTGTAGCTAAATGTCCACTGAATATATCATCTTTTCTCAAAATTAGGCATTCTGTGATAAATTTTTAGGAGTTAGAGTAGAGGTAACATCCCCCCAGTTTGCTTGAATGGCAAAGTGTGAAAACAAAGAAAAAATTCTATTGGATTTTGTTCCATTTATATAGCTTTTTAGGAAGAGCCCCGCAAACAATATTTCGATTGTACGTTGGATAGTAAAGATATTTTCAGCATTATGGTTTGCTGCTTGATCGGTATATGTCACGTGACCAATCGTAATTGGTTGTCGAACAATGCGTTTGGTCTAGCGTTCACCTTGTATGGTATTGAGGAGCTACATTTGAGCAGCTTTAAAGCTGGCGCCGTTCTTTTGGCCGGTTTGTTCGTTTACGACGTGTTCTGGGTAAGTTTGCGATCTTAAAGTGGACTTCAACCTCATAACGCCGCAAAATTTGTCGAAAATTCACTCGAAATCTTATTTTCATTTCGTTATAAGTTCCATTCATTTTTTAGGTATTCGCCACCGACGTCATGTCAACCGTCGCCACAACCATTAACGCCCCTATTTTACTTATGTTCCCGCAAGATTTATTGACCAACGGGTTTTTTTCATCGACCAAATTCGCTATGTTGGGTTTAGGCGACATCGTCATTCCGGGCATTTTTTTGGCGCTTTTGTTACGTTACGGCGAAAAATATAATCAAAAAATTTATTTTTATTTTACGGTCGTGGCTTACGCTTGCGGATTAATGTTGACCATTTTGGTTATGCATTACTTTAAGGCGAGGAAGTTTAAAGTTTTTTCTAAAGTTTTGAAGAGGTCGTATGTATGTCATTTTTGCAATTTCAACGATCAAGTTCAATTCGTGGATACCTAACGATTTTTCTGAATTTGTTTATTCATGAATTGTCTTTTTTTTCAGGCAGCTCAACCGGCTCTTTTGTATTTGGTCCCAGCTTGTCTCGGTGCACCCCTTTTCTTGGCGCTATTGAAAGGGCAAGTTGGTTTATTGTGGAACTATGACGAAGCGGATATCGTCAAACCAGAAAAACCCGAGAAAAAAGACGCCAAAAAAATGACGAAATCTGATTAGATAGATATTCGGGATAATTTTGTACGTATACGAATACGATGGACTTTATGTTTTAGAAGAAAATATTTATCATAATTGTTGTTTCTATCTGCGTACTCCCCTTGTTTTCTCCGAGCGCGGATTATGTTGTTTGATCTTTGCTTTTTGGAATTTCGGGAATAATTAGTAAAAGGTGAAATGATTCCGGCATGATCAACACCTGATATCTCAAAAGTTCTCGAATACGGTGTGGTCTTTGCCACCCGTACTGTTGACGAGTGCAGATGAAAGATAGAATGACGCTTCGCCCGGATTTCGCCCAAATACAGTGAAGTTTCAAAACAGCGAAATCTAGGAATAAATTCCCAAAATTGCGAATTTTCAAAAAAGTTATCTTTAGAATAAAGATTGGGCGAGACGGTTTGGTGCATGACCTATTTGGTCCACCATTTTGATCTGGTGTATGCTGGTTGTCACACATTTTGGCACCATCGCCAGATTTCTGACATTATGGCTTTACAGCATGTGTCTTCTCGACATACAGCTTCTTATTCTGGTTTGTTCACTATTACGTTTTTTGTTTCTTTTTTCCTTTATTGACTTATTCCCTTTTATATTCTTCTTATTATTTTGAGTTCTTTTTTTAATTTTTTAGGTTGTGCACTTTTGTTCTTTTCTTACCTCATTTTTATCACATTATTTTAATTTTTGTTTCTCTATTATTTGTTTTTTGTTCCGCCTTTAATACTTAATTATTTTATTCATTTCATTTTACTTGTTCTATTTCATTTTGTTTTATCATTTCATTAATTCAATTTTTTGCAATTAAGCTCCAGACAAAACAACTTTAATCGGAAATCCTTATGATAATTTTTTGTTTGTCTTTTTTCAAACGTTTCGCAAAAAATGTTTTTCTGGCAGATTATGTTTTTGTAATTTTGTAATGGTCCGTTCGTGCATACCTACCGGAACTGCAACACAAAAGCATGTGAAACTTAGATGACTAAATGCAACTAAAAATAGACTATCTCAGATAGCAAAAACGATTTTACTATATCTAATTTGCACATAATAAAAATGATGTGGCGTTTACTCTATACATGGAACTTGTTGCTGTTCGCTGTATTGAGGTTCAGTTTTGGGAATCTCTGTTTTGAGTCTCACTATTTCGATTTCCACAGTATTGGAAACACGCCTACGCCCGGACTAATTTATTAAGTTAAACATTTCGATAAAAATGCATAGCATAAATGCAATCAAGCGAAAATGCACGTTTTTAAGGCATAAACAAGAAAAATTACAATTTTTTACGCAAATCGTCTTCTTCGAAATCGTAACCGCACAAACAATTTTTTTTGTCGCAACCAGCGACGTGAAAATCTTTGACGCAGCCGTATTTTTGCGAGCAATTCTGACACCACCACCCGCAAGTTTCACATCTTTGTGAACTTTCGATTTTACAATTGGAGCAGACGCCGCACGAATGGACAAATTTATGACGAATAGCGACCACGTGAGCCAAGCGATTCATTTTCGCTTCATAAATCGCTTTCGAGACGATTGGCAGCAATTTTTTGGTTAGACCTTTCAATTTTTCGTAATCCAAAGCGGCCAAAAATGGAATTAAACGAATCAAAACGCTTTTCGAATGATTTTGGCAAGCAGCAAAGGCTAACGGGATACAATTTTCGTCGCCTACCTCCAAATCTGCAGTAAAGAAGAAGACGAATGAGAACTTCCCCTAAAAATTTCAAATTGTCGAATTTTTAGCAAGCTTGAGAGAACCGGAAAGGCATACGTCTGGAAATACTAATTTTTCTTCTTTGAATTTTCATTCCAATCTCAAAGCTCCCCGAAAAATTCTACAAAGTTTCAAACTAAAAGCTTTATCTACGAGCCCATCATAATCTAAAATGCCTATTTTTCGCATTTCATTTTGCACATGTTAGAACAAGTTTAGTTTCAGCAAGTATACAGACTTTCGATCAAATATGTTTGTATCAGCTAAGAGTCGACGTTCCTATTAATATTACTCTTTGAAATCTGAAAGAGCTTGGAGAGCAAAGGATTACAATGATGTGAAATTCGGGAAATTAAAGCGATTTAAAATCACTTTTAAAACGATTTATTCCCCTGAATGCCCCTAAATAACAGAATCGGAAAGCCTTGTACTTTTTTATTTTCCGCCAAATCACATCTCAAAGTTGAAAGTTTTCCTTTGGCAAGTTTTCAAGTCACCGCATACTTCTGGCGCCTGCCATTTCAAAATAATATCATTAAAAACTATATTTATATCTCTAAGATCTCCGAACAATTGAGAACAAGATAAAGTCATTTTTTGGTTGGGAGTAGCCAACTTTTCAATGTTTTGTGGGAGGTGGTCATTAATGGCAATAAAATGCATTATCTCGACCAAAAAGTTAAAAAACACGATCGTAACATCGTTTGGGCGCGAAATTCTGCGAACAATTTCACTCCAGTCATTTAAGATAAAAACTGTTTTTTAATCGATTTTCAGTCGGGGTGGGGGAGTAGCTATCGACAGGTGGATTTGGAGGTCGTCGAAGCAGGTTTTTTTATTTTTTCTCGACAGGCCAATTGGCTCCTAGCGTCAAAATTTTACAGGCCAATTCGAATTTCAACAAACCAAAACTAAAAAGTTTGTAAACGAAATCAGTCATTATTCAAATCAATCATCAGGGTTATTTTTGCAAAAGCCAGGTTGCAATGTGCAACCTGGGGAAAAAATTTGACTGCAGATACATTTTTAGTTGCTCACTCTAAAATTTATCAATTCGCTTAGTTTCATCAGAAAAATGATTAAAAGTTACTTCCCTTGTATTTTGTTCACTTCGCGTCAGTTGCGAACTTTTAAAACTGAATTTCCTGAGTTTTGGAGGAAAAATCAAAAGGCTAGCCAAAGTAAGTTGTTTGGCGCCTAGCGCAAAAAATTTCGATTTCGAGGCCTTTAAAACGTCGGAAAATTGATTTTTCCAGCACATTCTTCTGCAATTACCGATGATGGATTGTGATGTTTTTACCATTTGGTTGGCGAAAGCATTCAAACATTTTCCTAACATTTTCGATCTAGTATATCTAGAGCCAGTAATTTACCAATCATAATTATTTATGACTGTTTTCGAATGTATATAAACCATAAAAAGGCGCCATAGGTATTTTACTTCGGACTTGGATATCGGTAATTAATGCCGGCGCTTGGCATCGGAAGAAATTTTTGGATTTTGATATTCTGTAGCGTCAAGAATATCTTTCATATCTATTTCCTGCACGAAAGGACTAATTTTTCAGTAAATTTAACGTGTTTTCAATCCGACAAAATAAAATTCAGGAATTAAGCAAGCAACGAAGAATTTGGATGGCTTTTTTAGACAAAAGAACTCATGCCATTTACCCACGCTGATGATGTCTCAATCATTTTCCAAATGCAAAAAGTTATGTTCAAGAAAGTCGAAAACTCTAAGGGAACTCAAAACGATTTTGTGAAAATAATCTAGGAAAATCTTGGTTTTTGTCAAATACGTGGGAAAACAATATTAGGTCAAACATTCATCCATAACATGTTGATGTTTAAAAGCTATAACCATAAGCTAGACATTTTCCAACCGCACAACAAAAATGATACCAACAATCATAAATGATTTGAAATGCGTCGCGTAGCGCCGGAAAATTTTAATTTTTTAAACGCATAAAAATGCATCTCCGGACAGGAAACTCACCTAACCAAAAGGGTCGAGAGTCTCTAATTTTTACAAGCCAATTTGGTTTGTGCTCCTAAATTTTTAGGAGCCAATCAGAATTTTAGGAGCCATGGCTCCTAATTGGCCTAAAAAACCTGCATCGAAGCCTGTCTATGCGGCTGGACTTTTTGATGGGCGAGGCGAGAGCCCCTAACCCCCACAACAGCAGGCCCGAAACAATTTCAGTACTAGTGCGCTCTATGGCTTATCGAATTTTTTCAAGTTTTTTACACATCTAAGCCTAAAGGCCCTGTCATACTTCGCCGCGCGGTACCGCGCAGTGAAGTATGACAGGGCATCTAAGCGCAAGGCTAAGCCCTAAGCCTAAAGGCTCATTTATGCTTGCCTTTTCCGACAGAACGGAACGGAATGCAATCGATGGAACGTAACCGAACGAAAGAGAAGTTTTGGTTCGTTCCGGTTCGGTTACAAGTTAACGTCAATCGTTTTCCGCAAAATTGCTGCTATTCTTTCCGATCGAAAGTTGATTTTCGAGCTAATCATTTAAAGCCGTTCACGATCCGTTCCGTCGGAAAAGGCACGATGAGCCTTAAGCCCGAGGCTAAGCCTTAGCTCAGTGTGTGTATTGTAAACCGCACAACCTATGCGTATAAACTGGAAAAAAATCGATAGGCCATTTAGAGCATAGAGCCGCATTTTATGTTTCACGGCACAGCGACGGTCACGACAGCCGTGAAAAATTGAATTTCAGTGCACGTGACGTGCAACCAATCATATTTAGCGCCTGTTTCTCCTGGCGCAGTTTGATACGGCCCTCGTGGCCGTGAAGTACAAATGCGGCCTGTCTAAGTGCCAAGATCTCTTACTATTTATCTGATGATGCATATATTCTTTACAATCTTTCTCAACTTGTTTGATGTCGAAATTCGTAGCCAAATTTAACAGAGTGGCGTAATTGGTTTCATCGACCGTACTCTTAGTCGGGTAGCTGCATAAATTGGCCAATAAAATCAAAAAATCTTCGATCGATATTTTACTAGAATTCGGATCGTCGACCGTCATCTGCGGCAAAACGACGGTTATCGGCTCGTCTTCTTTCAATTTTAATTCACTATCTTTGATTTCTTTCAATAAGGACGACGAAACAGCGCCATAAAATAATTTTTTTAACACGGGACTGTGCATGGCTAATAATTCCCGCGAAACATAGATCTTAGTGTCGCCGACAATCAAGGCTTGATTCCGTTCTACGCTAGGCGTCAGGAAGATAGATTTAACAACGATCGTTTTCTCTTCGGACATCACTTTATTAGAAGAGGAGCAAAAGATTATACGCAAACGAAGCGAGCGAAGTAATCGGAGCAGAATTTGCGAAATTTTCTAACACAGTAAATTTTTTGAAAGAAGCATAAAAGATTCAAAAATTTACTACATTGCTATACAACTAAGAAATTCATCTATGCAGATCACAAGATTTCGTGGTTTGACATCATTAAAAGTTCACTCTTTTTTACTTCCATTCTTCTACAGGAATCAAGATCATTGAATAGTATAGGGTTTTTGCCACTGAAACGACAGAAAACGTCAAGTTCATGGTAGTACTGTGGCCAAGACTAAAAACGCTCCTTATTTTCGATGATCGTGCTCTTCCTGCTACAGTTGGTTGATGTTTCTCCATTAATCGTCGATTTCGAAATTTTTTGCTTTCGTTCTTTGTTATTATTCACAGTCATGGGAGCGGGCATGATCGAGGAAAATTTGGCCACGATTTCTTCTATCATCAAATTGAAACACATGGACAAAATGGCCAAACCGAAAACTATATAAAGTATGGAGGCGGTCATTTTGGCTTTGCCGTTTGTCGTTCTTAGGTCATTCCAGTGCGGAATATAGTCTCCGAAACCTGAAAAAAATATGACAATTTCGAACTTCGCTGGTGAAAAAATTAATTGACTTCTAAATGCAAAGTTTATTCACACCCAACAAAACGGAATATTGAGCAAAACAATCCAATTATAACATGCAATATGCTCGATTTAGCTTTTTGTGATTACTTTTGTGCTAAAGTGCGTTCTTTTTTAAGTTAATCCCATAAGGTGATAGAATATGCAAATGTCGATATTTTTCCCGAAGGGCGCTTCTGCCTACAGTAATGAAACGCGATTCTGACAAAAATCTGATCTTTCTGCTGATGCTATCGAATGCTTATTGATTTCTCTATTTCCTCGGCTTAATTGAACTTTTTTTAAAAGAAGCAAAAGATTGTGTGTCGATTCATCGAATGTCCCTACTCTTCGAACGTCCCGATTTACCGAAAGTCCCGATTCGTCGAAATTTTTTTCTTCGAAAAATCCCGTTTTCTCGAAAATAATAACTGTGCGGGTTTAAATTTACCACTTTAAGCCTAAGCCTAAGCCTGAGCCTAAGCCTAGGCCTAAGCCTAAGCTTAGTTTAAGCATAAGTCTAAATCTAAGCCTAAGCCTATGCCGAGCATCAGATATGGTAATTTTGAAATTATAGTATTTACGATCAAATTTACAGACATTTCAAGAAAATTGATCTGTTTGTATACCTATGCACTTTCGATGAACTGGGATTTGTGATGCACCAATGTTCGATGAATCATAAATTTCATCTTCTTTTCGAGGAATCGGGACTTTCGAGGAATCGGGAAAGCATATTCATGATGCACTAAAGTGTGTTTCGAGCAATCGGGAATTTTATCCACTTTTCGAGGAATCGCGACTTTCGAGGAAAGTGGACGTTCGAGGAATAGGGCAACCAAGCAAAAGTATCAAAATTTTATTTTGTCTTATAATAAAAATAAGATTATCTGGAAGATTCACAAAATGGAATACGTGAAAAAAATGATCAAGCTAAAACGTCGAAAATGCAACATTTTGTTTTTTCTGATTACTGTAGCAGATTACAGTATAACGTTTCTGAGTAAACCTTCGTAGCTTACCTATTGTCGATAAAGTCACGAAACTGAAGTAGGCGGCCGTCGTGCGACTCCAACCGTACATACCGGAAAACAAAACGGCTCCCAAAACGATATAAGCCCCGATGACGCCCAAAGTTAAAGAAACGGGGAAATTGGGTTTGGCAAAATCGTCAGGATTTTCGATTGGGGCGTAAAAATCATTACCGTCGTATAAACATTCGACGTCCGCCAAATCGATTCTTAAAAGACGACGTTTTAGATAAGATAAAAAAGTTGCATTTTTAGATACTTATCGCTGACGGTCGTTCGAAGTCGAATTTGACTGTTGGTTCGCGCTTGATCGTACGCTAAATTCACGTGACCATCTTCTGGAGGTCGGTTTTTTTGACATCCGTCTGAATAGGAGGTTTGAAAAATCCTTCAAACAAACTCTTTTCCTGAACGGATTGGGAATTCCTTCTGATATGTGTGAAAATCGGAAATTTTGTTTGCATCTCATACACAATGGATAATCAAGAAAATCAAAATATGGGCAACCACAAAGCCAAAAGTTGGAATATTTTTGTAGACTTCTCAGCTGGGAATATTTAAATTCGAACTTTCAACGACGTTCTTTAAACGATCAGAATCAGACGTGTCTTAAATTTCTATGAACGTTTCTTCGATCTACATAAAAGTCTGTTTTTTTATAAAATGCTTGATATGGAAAAGGATAGAAAATAAATACCACTCTCAAAAGTCGTTTACACAGAGTTCTTACTGTAGGATTTTTTACGCAAAAATAACATATAGTAATTTGGGTAGGCTCATAAATTTTCAGTCTCAGTTCAGTTCAGTTCATTTTAACATGAAATTGCAAAAAAATGAAATAAAACTTTTCAACACTTTATTTTTCTGGAAATTCTTGTAAATAGCAACTTGCTTTGTACTTGTAATGACGCATTGAAAGGAAAAAGTACCAGATGTAATAAGTCACCGTCATAAATTTTGACAAAATGATTAATTTTCATTATGTTGTCTGGCGAGATCGGGAAAGCGACAAAAGAGAACAGAGAAGGCAGGAAAATCCTAAAATAAGGTTGCATTAGGTGGATGAATATCTAATGTCAGAATACTGTAGGTTACTTCAGCAAATGTCAATGAAACCTAACTTCCATAAGCGTTATCATGCAAATTCAAGAAAATACGAAATCGTTATATCTGTGAAAAACCACTGAAAAATCAAAAAAATCAAATGAATCGCTCAAAAAATTACGGGAAATTTTTCCAAAAATAATTTTTCAACACTGAAGAACATGAGAAAGGACACTTTTGACGTCGGTAAAACGGACACAGATGTATAACGAAAAATACTATACCTGAATCTGCAGAACAAAATTTTTCTCGTGCCCGTCACCTTCCTGACATCAAATTTGATGGAATATCTCGTGGTATTTAAACTCTAATTTTCTAGCCTTCACAAGTGATGCCAAATTCTTATCAGCAGTCAACTTCAAAATTGAATTTTTTATATAGTTTTAAAACCTGGGGGTGAAAAACATCGGTATTTGAGAGATTCAACACTCAGGCAGTGCGAAATCTTCATGAATTCATTATTTCGATATTGCATTTAGGAGTAGAATGTGTTTTGTATTTGGTTACTGTATTTTTTCAGTCAGTCCTGTTACTTTAAAAGAAACGCTCTTACTGTAATTATAACAGATTTAATTAATATTGCGCAAGTTCGCATTAAAAATTATGTGCTCAGAGTTTACTATATGTACTATCTGAATAGACTAGAAACGTCATGTGTTCAGCTGGTGTATCGATTCCGACAAAACTGTGTATGTCGAATTCTTCAAATTTGCTGCATATGGCGCCGTTTCTTGCATTTTCACTTTCTTCTGTTGTCAAAATTTTTTAATGTTCAACTCTTTAGCCGCTTATATTAATCAAAGTGTTGGAATTTTCTGAGGAACATGGTGCATGAAACAAAACGTGAGTTAATTATAAAAATGTCCAGGTTGTTTTTCAATAACTCTTCTTTGCAATATTCTAGTGCGTTTTGGAAAATAGCAGAAAACGTAATTTATACCAAGGTTATCAGAATAAAATTCACATCGTTCGACAAAATTTGGATTCTGATTAATTTGGTGTAAGCTATATTTGAATTGATTTATTATTCTTTATTCATACATGTGAAATAGTGCAGCGTATTTTCTTATGGGCCGCCCTGTCTTACATGTAAACGATTTCCGCTGCGCCAGACGTTTTTTCTTGCGCATCGTTCTATTCCACAATTCGGCTTTTAGCCGCATACGATCATAATGCTTGCGTCGTTTGGTCAAAAAGATGCTGCAACAACAACCGTAATACAAGGTCCGAAAAATCCGGGCCATCCATTCGCCGATATTGGCCAAAAATGTAAGCATCAACGGTATGCCGAACAAAGAATAAAAAATTACGAATATTTTGCCGCCGTCTGTGTTAGGGGTCACGTGACCGTAACCTGGATGAAATTTATAAAAAAATGTTACGTGACGACGACGTAACGTCGGCGATTTTACTGTAGGAACAGTGTAGCAGAACTGAAGAGTGTTAATGAAATGAACATGAAAAATTTTCCAAGATGATGGATGCAAAGTTTGTAATATGCGAAACAACGATAATACTCTAGATCCCGAATTCTAATTTTTTATACCGTTCTGACGACCTAATTTTTTCCACATTTTCCACAAAACTTTCTCCATATTTTGCTTCTTTATCTTATATTTTCTTTGTATGTATTTCTTTCCTTTTATGTGTGTACTGCTTATGGTTTTCATGTATGTTTTTACGTGTTCATCTTTTGTCTCTGCTTTCTTTCATTTTTTCATACAATTTGGTGGGCTCTATTTCCTATTGTATTTTCTCCCTTGTGATTTTTTCTCTATTCTTACTTACTTTACATCTTAGTTCTTCGATTTTATTTCTTTATCTTTATCTTTTTCTATTCTCCTGGGGCCGGTTTCATCAAAAAGACTTAAGCACCACCTGAGCTGCAGCTTAGGCTGTAGCTTAACTCTATATGTTATACCATTGCCGTTAAGCTGCAGCTCAGCTTTTCCTTAACTCAGACACACAAAACATATCGTGAAAGTTGAGCTGCAGCTGAGCTGCGCCTTAACGACAATGTTATAACATACAGAGTTAAGTTACACCTAAGCTGCAGCTTAACTTTCTCGATATGTTTTGTGTGCATGAGTTAAGCTACAGCTGAGCTGCAAGTTAACGGCAATGGTATGACATATAGAGTTAAGCTACAGTTTAAGCTATAGCTTTATTGATTGATACATAATTTTCAGCGTTTTGCCAGAATCAGTCTTTCACAATGATAATCGTAGTCAAGCTTTAAAATTTTTCTTATCTTGCTGACGTCAAAACTTTTACTTTCCTCGAGTGTTTTGGGGACTATAAACAATATAATTTTTCACCTATAGTAGTAACAGTGGTCGTCGTGAAAAGTAGAGCGCTGGTGAACGTCCACGAATTCCTTAAACTTTTGGCCGACAATTCTTCGCCCGTGTAATATAAGGTGGTACTCAAACCCATAGTCACTCTGTCCTTAAAACTTTCGAAGAAAAAATCGACGTACGATGAAAAATTATGGGCGAATCTGGCCGGCCACATATATTTGTACACGAAATTATTGAAATAAATTTCGTTATCGTGGCTAAATCGGACGATTTCGTCATTGGTTTTCTCTAAAGCATCATATTCCAATAGTTGGAAGAAATAGGCGCCCGCCGTCACGTAAATGGTTAGTAGGAGGAAAATGCCCCCATTGGACATAAGAGACTTTAAAGTGGATTTTATTCTGCCCAGCGCCATAAGCTTGCGAAATTTCGTCGTTTTTTCTGGAAAAATTTACGACGGACTACAGTAAGCAGCACTCGAAGCAGGCAAGTTAAAAAATGCTCCTAACTTTTAAACTTTTTAGCATACTCTTGGTGCAGTAAGAAAGCACCATGACATGCAGCGAAACTGACTATAGTTGGTGTCTGCAACGTTTTCTCGATCTCAAAAGTCGTACGCAATCCACATACAGTTTTTCAAAAACTACAGTAAGAATGATATCACGGAAAAAAGCTAGTGTCAACAAGTCTGCCATCTTTCTACATTTATGATCGCAGTTGAAGCTTTTACATTTAGGGCCGGATGACAGAAGGCTAAATAAACTATTCGGCAATAAGCACTATTCAGCGAATAAAATTGCTTATTCGGTGAATAGCTATTCGACCGATAAATGAGCAAATAGACTATTTATTGAATAAGTTTATCCGTATGACAAAACACTGAATATTGCATAGCTATATCATGAATAAAAAAATATTCGCAACGTAAATGAATGTTTCTGTTCGGCTAACTTTGTCCAAACGTGTTTATTTTCTTTCCAGTTGTACTCTGAACATTAACGTTTATTACTGACAAGAGTCTGGATCAGTTCGCTTCAATTTTTTTCTCATTTGACCAACTGACTTCGCAAAAAGCTTATCATGAGTGATCAAACGAAAAACATGCGTGATCGAGATTCAAATTTCTGTTCAAATGAAATCAATTTTCTGCTTGAATGTATGTGTCAATTGCTACTCTTCGTTTGATTTATACAATAGAGAAAAAAGACTGGCAACCAAACCGCGAGCCAGAAAATAGCACCGTGGAAGAAGATTGTGGTTATATTTGAGTATAATCTAGATTGCCGAAAATGGACACC